>BPTQ01000005.1:259140906-259740906 GCA_019973895.1 Chrysanthemum seticuspe | reverse complement strand
AGACCATAAACGAGGTATGTTGAGTTAGCTCGATGTATTTGGACTTTTCAGTTTTAGAAGGCAATATTATTGGATTATCAACCAAATAACCTACCATTGTGTGTTTATCGATTAGTCACCTCGACTTCTCGACCCTCATGTGAAACCCTTTTGTTGCACTCACCTTTACTGCAAAATACCCCTAGATACACCCATCAGAGCCATTCCTTTCATTTTTTTATCCCAATATTTTGTTTCGATACACCTTTACACCTTAGCCTACCCTGTAGTCTTTATTTGTGATTGGAAAGTCATCATTTGCCTAAGTTCAAGGTTCAAGTGGAAAGGTTCAGAAATCACACTTTCGTCGACGACATATTTCTGAAGATCATTGAAGACCCCCCGAATTCCCGTTGTTCATCTCAAGTGAGGGGATATTATGTTTAGTTGTTATTGTTATGTTGAAAAAAAAATTGTTATGTTATTTAGTTATTGTAAAAGTGCATTGTTATAAGCACTATGTTATGAGCTTTATAGATTTAGTATCGAGGAGGCTACCTCGGTCACATTCGAAGATTGGAGTTGGTAATTATGCCAACAGTTGGAGAAAAGGTAGTGTGCCCATCACGACGTCTTCTAATGACACATCTACCTAGTATTTCATGATCCGGTTTCTTGACTTCAAAGCTTAAACGTTGGGCGGACGGTAAGTGGTGATGACTTGGTTATAGATTTAGACTACCTGCTTGATTTTTATTTTACACCATTTATACTTCCCATGTCTTATCCTACCCTTTAGTCATGAAGCGTGTCTAGGTGATGCAGCGAGCAATCTTTGGTGTCTTGGCCATGGATTTGTTCATGTATCATTGATTTTGTCCACTTCGCCGTGACATGTTAGTAATGATGAGTCACTCCTTAACCTTTGTCGTGTCTACCCATATTGCCTTCAAGAATTGTTTAGCCCTTAACTCTAGTGGTGGAGATTTTTGTAACCGCCAAGCTTATGATAGAATACATGCTATGACTGTGCGATTGAGTGATCACCCCGAAATTGACACTTAGAATAGTTGAGAGATTTGAGTGTTTCGTTCCCATTTCGTGAGGTGTTTGGCTTTGTTTTATTCTAGCATAAGGGATTTGTAAACTTATATTTTCCAGGTTATGGGAAATATCTTTTTAGGAATCTTTCTAAATAAGGTTTACTTGAGGGCAAGTAAAGTTCAAGTGGGAGGATATTTGATAACATTAAATAGTCATGAATATTAAGTGTCAATTTCCCCCGATAATGCTCGTAATTTATATCATTTTTATGGATTTACGCTTGTTTTCCATTGTTTTCCACTTTCAGGTAAATTACGAGCATTGGAGCTAAAGAGACGCGGAATTGGAGAAATATCAAAGATTTATCATAGTATGCTGACTTTGAAGAAGTTACGACGTAACTCATCTCTCACATTACGCCGTAACTAAAGCGTGACTCAGAAAACCAACTTATCGGAAGGTTACGGCGTAACTCTCCCCAAAAACTACGACGTAACTATATTAGGTCAAATGAGGTTCCACGCCGCTGATAACTACGCCGTAACTATTTCATCAACTACGGAGTAACCAAGTAATATTGAAAATACGGCGTAACCACTTATAAGGTTACACCGTAACCAGCAGATCTAGTGCAAATTACGAAGGAATAGAAGATTACGGCGTAACTCTTATATTAGTTACGCCATAACCCAGATCTGGCCTATAAATACCCCACGATTTCCAGCATTTCAAGGCATCCCATTCCACACATCACAACCAAAGAACGTGGGAAGAAGCCAAAGGCAGGTCTAGAGGAGCATACGGAGCTGTCTCCAAGGGAGAAATCACTCCCCTATGATAAGCATTAGCATTTTATCTTTTCTTTACTTTCGATTCATGTATTTCGTAACATTAAATATTGAATTGATTTGTATGGTTAATATGAGCGGCTAAGCACCTCTTGGTGCTAGCCTAGTTATGATTCCTTAATTGTTTTGTTTACGTTTACATTACTTCCGTATAATTATTTCTAAGTGTATGCATGCATAGTTTATTGGTAGCTACCCTTGTTTCGGTAGTTTTGAATGGCGGTAGAGGCTAGTTGCTTAGGAGATATGACCAACTGACCCTAAGTGGGTAGACTGAGACGGGAAGGGTAAGATATGACCAACTAACGACCCTTTCTACTTGTGCGATTTGACCAACTGATCACCTACCGTTTGGATGAACTTAAGAATTAGGGGGTGAGTGTTTAAGTTTCTAAAGCCCGGGCACTCACTATTATAAGTCTAGCATATAGCGGTACTTAATGACTCGGTTTAGGGGACCAGGAACAACTGGACTTATGAGGGGACACCTGACTTCTCCAGTGGTGGCATCTTTGCTGATAGGTTAGGGCGAATTGACCAAATGTTGTCCTCTCGACTTTGACCCCACCTGAAGTAATTGGAAGTAATTAGACGTAAACATTACTAGCTAGGATGATTAACTAGGTTAGCACCACTCTCCTCTATTGATTAAACCTTTACCTTTTATCTGCTTTAGTAGTTAATTAATTAATTCCTTATCGAAATCATATTAAATCTGTGACACCTAGACTTAGTAATAATCCAACACACATAGCTCTTAGGACGACCTCGGTTTTACCGAATACTACAGTACACATGACCGGGTACACTGCCCGTTAGTGCATTAGGGTAGACCATAGGTATAATGAGACTATATAAATATTAAAACCTGGTCAGTAAAACCTGCATCAAGTTTTTGGCGCTGTTGCCGGGGAGTTATATTAGGATTGCTATTAAGTCTTTCATTTTCGTTTTGTTTTAAACTTTTCTATATTTCTCACGATCATTATTCAAGTTTTCAGGTACCATGGAAGTTGTTAACATTGATGACCTCACTCTTGAGGAATATTTAGCATTAACCCTCCACACAATCTATACCAACATCAACCTTCCACACACCGATGGACTAAAGAACATCCTCTTGTTAATATAGTTGGCAACCCAAACCAACCAGTCGTAACTAGACAACGCCTTCAGACTGACGGAGAACATTGCATTTATGCACTCACCGTTAGTCAAACTGAACCAAAAAACATTAAAGATGCAATGACTCACGCCAACTGGATAGAATCCATGTAAGAAGATCTGAACCAGTTTAAATGTTTAGAAGTATGGGAATTGGTTGAAGGACCAACAGGGTTTTATGTCATTGGTCTCAAATGGATTTGGAGGAAGAAGTTAGATGCTGAAGGTACGGTTATCATAAACAAGTCACGTATGGTGGCTAAAGGTTATAGATAGGAAGAGGGTTATGACTTCGAGGAATCATTTGAACCAGTTGCTAGACTTGAGGCTGTACGGATTTTTTTGGCATTCGCAGCTCACTTAAACATCACCGTCTACCAAATGGATGTCAAAACAGCTTTTCTAAATGGTCAACTAAAGGATACAGTGTATGTTAGCCAGCCGGAAGGATTCGTTGATCCAGAGTTCCCTAATTACGTCTAAAACTGAACAAGGCTCTCTACGGTCTCAAACAAGCCCCGACGGCATGGTATGATAAGTTGTCATCCTTTCTCCTTGCTAATCATTTTATCAAAGGATCGGTCGACCCAATACTGTTTATTCAATATCATGGGGCACACATTTTAATTGTTCAGATTTAATTGGATGACATCATTTTTGGTTCTACCCACAAAAAGTACTCAAACGCTTTTTCACATCTAATGAAAACAAATTTTGAAATGTCAATGATGGGTGAACTTACGTTCTTCTTAGGACTACAAGTTCATCAATCACCCCGTGGTATTTTCTTAAGTCAGTCCAAATATGCTCTTGAAATATTGAATAAACATGGAATGCAAAGTTGTGACACCTATGTAACACCAATGGCACATAGCAACAAACTGGATGCTGATTTACATGGGAAATTGGTTGACCCTACCAAATACCGAAGTATTATTGGGTCTCTCATGTATCTAACAGCCAGTAGACCCGACATTGTATTTTTTGTATATCTTTTCTCCCGTTATCAGTCATGGCCAACTGAAATACACCTCTCTGAGGCTAAAATAATCCTCTAATACGTAAAGGGAACCATTAACATGGGGATCTCGTATCTGAAGGATTCTGGTTTTGAGCTAATAGCTTTTTCAGACGCTGATCATGCAGGATGCTTAGATTCACGGAAAAGTACTTCAGGAGTTTTACAATTCCTTGGTGATAAATTGGTGTCATGGCAGTCGAAGAAACAAGATTGTACATTGCTGTCATCAACTGAAACAGAATATGTAGCCATGTCTGTGTGTTGTGCTCAAGTCATTTGGATGAGAACACAACTCAAAGATTATGGTTATGTATTTGACAGAATTCCGGTGTACTGCGACAACAGAAGTTCTATTGCGATCTCGTTCAACACCGTTAAACATTCAAAGTCAAAGCACATCGATCTTCGATATCATTTCATCAAAGAGCATGTGGAAAAGGGTACAGTTGAATTATACTTTGTAGGTACAGAACACCAATTGGCGGATCTTTTCACTAAAGTCTTGCCTCCCGCAAGATTTACTGATTTGATTCACCGTATTGGTATGAGGTGTTTGACTCCAGAAGAACTGGACAAACTTTTAAAACACACTTGAAAAGTCAAACACCAAAACTTCTTTTGTAAATATTTTTTTCAAAAAACAAAATACAAAATTATAAAATCTTTTAAAATCCAAAAATATTCTTCAATCAAAATTCTATCTGTAAATCAAATATTGCAAGTACAAAACTTCCATCAAGACAGTGTTCTTTTAAACATTTCACCATTTTTCCTGAACAAGTGTTGAGGGGGAGAAAGTAAATATTTTTTTGTTTCATAAAACCTTTTACTTGCATGTTACTGAAAATACGTTGTTTCTTATTAAGTGGTGGATACTTTATCATGTAAAGTACCCTCCTCGGACTCAAATGCTTACAAAATTCATTATTTCAAAAGTCAATGGGGAGTATCGTCATGTTTCTTGCCTAAATATGTTTTGTGCAACCAAAATGGGAGTTAAAGGATCTTGGTTGGAACCTCTTTGAGGTTAAGGGGCCAAATGTGACAAGTTTGAAAAATTAATTTTAACAAAAACATTCACCTAACACATTTAATGCACCACTTCATGTGCATTTACTCCTAAACAACCACCAAGATCAAACGGCCCAAATCAAATTTTCAAATCCGTTCAAGCTTTTCATAATATATAAGTTCTAAATTGTTTTGATTAAGATTCTAAACAAGGGTTTCAAAAATCTTTCAAATCCAACGGTTAAAACTCTTTAAAATTGATTTTGAATGCTTGTTCATGCGTATAAATTGGGGTTTTACGTATAAATGTGTTTGGGATGAAATGGCTTGTGTTAAAACGTTCCTAAATGTGTTCTAAAGCTATTTCAACCATCCTAAACCACCCAGAATCACTAATTTGCTTGATTCTTGATTTAGGGTTCTTGCGCTCAAATTGGGACTTTTATTTTATGTGATGTTTGATGCTATTAATTGAGATAGTATTAGAATAAGTTTGTGGAAAACTAGAAAGGGGGGGTTGAATAGTTTTGCCGATTTTACGTTAGTTTCAAAAACTTTAGATTCGTTAATATGTGAGATCTTATGGATGTAGAGAAAGTATATATCTAATGATAAAGCAAGTAAATAAAGTAAAGCGAAGGGAAAGAAAAGACACAACCGATGTATAGTGGTTCTGCTACAAGGACACCTTCCTTGCCCTACTTCACTCCCTGAGTCACCTACTCGAGAGTTCAAGCACTATGTCAACAAACTCCTTCACTTGGCAGAGAAGCCTTCACAACGTTGCTTACACTTTTTCCGGTACAAAGCTAGATATCGAGTCCGTAACACGGTGGACCAAACCAACACGACTATTACACAACAAATATGTGAAATATCAAATACAAGATCTTCGCTACAGAAATCTTGCGGAGTGACAAATCAATCAAGGACCCCTTGCTTGGATGACTTGTAGAATGCTCGTGATCTCGCCTTAAAGAAGGACCTATATGAGGATCACAATAGAAAGAAAGAAGAACAACTCTCTAGATCAAGTGATCTATATTTTAGAAGAGAATGAGAGTGTTTGAGAGATTTAGTAAGAAGAGGGGTGAGTTAGAATGAAGAAATGGCTCTCTATTTATAGGAAAAAATCTTCACTGTTCCCCAGATCCCACAGATCCCTTCCACTTGGGATCCGTCTAGTGTAATCCTAGGGATCCGTGGAATGCTCCTCTTTGCCCATGGATTTTTTGGTTATGGGTCATGGGTTATGGGTTGGTCCATGGGTTTTCTTTAGATTCAATGAATCTAAGTATACATTGTATCTAGCCAACTTGGGTATGGGTTAAGATCCATGGGTTATGGTCCATGGGTTATGGTTTTTACCCATCCTAATAAACTATTACAACAAATGCTTAATTACTACATTTTTGTATTTAAATGGCTATATGTAAATGCTTTACAAAAATAACATGTATCCTTATAATTATACTTAAGATAACATTATATTTGTTATCAACAAAACACAAAGAGATCGCAAAATATTAATAAACGTTTTTACGGTTTATTTGTATTAACAATCTCCCACTTTTTGTTGATGACAAAACATAATGTTATGATGAGTATAACTTACGAATAGATGTAATTTTTTGAAAGCCCCTAAGTTTTACTTCTTCTCCCCCTTTTTGTCGAAACAAAAAGTTAACCCTTAGAAGAAATAAATGCTAACTCCCCCTTGACGGTAGCTCCCCCTTGTTTGGGGCGTCAAGTGAAGAAAAATAAAAATCCTACAAAAAAAAGGTTAGTAACATGCTTAAATAATCTTGTGATTGACGAGAATCAAGATTGGGAGCCAAGGTATGTAAACAAGCCCTTGTAATAAAACAACAAATTGTAGTGGTATTTATGCCACGTACAAGCATGTAACAATAAGAACAAGACTTGTTCTTGAAAATGACTTCAAGAGAAAAAAAATACTAAAAATAGAAAATAGTAGTAGTGATTCCTTCCATGCTTGCATAAGGTTATGGATGGAGGTTTTGATGAGTGATGGTATTGATGCGATCAAGGATGAGGTTGAGTATGAAACGCATTTCTTCCCTAACTTCTATTGCGATTTCCCTAGTGGATTGGCAATGTTCACAATGTAAATGATGTGGGTAATGAGTGCGGAAGTTTTCCGGGTTGTTTTGATTTTAGTTATGCGGAAGATGTGGTGGAAAAATAGGAAAATATGGATCAACATCCGGAATGTTTGTAAATGGTGGTGGAAAAGAACCTAGACGTTCTTGTAATGTGATGGGAGCTAATGGTGGTGATGTTTCAAGATCTTGAAAAATAGTATTTGGAGATGTGGGGGGTGTTGAAAAGACTATTTCTTTTTGTTTAGGTTGTTTAGATCTTGTTGGAGTCGTAAGGAGTTCCAAAAGAGTGACTTTAGGTGGTGATGAAGTTGGTGATGAGGGAGGTGCTATAAAGGAAGCATCTTGTGGTGAGTTGTTTGTTGAGGAAGAACCATTTGAGGTTGGTTTTGCTAAGCAACAAGATCGGATACTAATCCGTGTGGATATCCTAGAGTTTGATTGTGGTATTTTGGATGGTGGTAGTACAAAGGTTTGGGTATCATGAAGATGATTGTTTGTACTAGGTGATTTATCTAAAGGGTTTGTAGATGACATGGTGTATTGTGTTTGTGAGGATGAGATGGATTATGCAAGCATTTTGGGAGTTCTATATATAGAAAAACAAAGCATTGTAATGAATGCTTGACTCAAAATGTGGATTAAAATCTAATGATTAGATATGAATTTAAGGCATGTGATTATGAGAACACAAGCATTAAAGAGCATACTCCAAAAAATAAAACAAATGTGGATTTTTCATCCAAAGTGAGAAAAATAGAAGGTAAAAACAGCTTCTGTCTCACGGATCCCACGGATCCTTCCCTTGAGGGATCCGTCCAGCATGAAGGCTGGGATCCGTGGGTCTGGCGATTCAGGCAGCAAAAAAATTTCCTTTTGGAAACATTTTTGCCTATTGTGTGCCTATATGCAAACTATTTGGAGTTGCGGTTATCTCGACCTCTAAAAGGAAAAAGAAAAATAAACTAGAAGTAGAAAAAGCATCCTATTGAGATAACCCGAAAACACATATTTAGTACATAAGTACGTAATTGAGTGTTATCAATGCTCCTAATTCATTGTTGCTTAAATGAATGTACCCGAAAACACATATTAGTTATGTGTCCCCTTTAGCATTCAAAAGACATGAGATGCAATGAAAACGGATTTTTACTTTGTATTAATAATGAAAAAGCGATTTGTCCTAGATGTGAGAAATTGCTTTTGTAAAATTGATACGGGAAGGTATCATTCTTTTAGAAAATATTTTGAACAGAGTTTTTCTTTGAAAATGTGTATGTATTTGGAAAAAAAAATAAGAAAGCTATAAGTCGAAAACTTATCTTGGGTTTTGAAAATTCCCGTATTGTTTGTGAGTTGTGCGTGAAATGGAGATCCTAGACTCAGAAAGAAGAAGGCTAGTGTTTACATACCTTGTAGAGTCAAATAAGTTACGACGTTTGTTCCATTAGACCAAGACCAAGACGAAGTAGGTTGAATTGTTCCCGCTTCAACGCTTTGGTGAGGACGTCGGCTATGTTGTCTTCGGATGCTACCTTCTCAATAGAGATGTTCCCCTTTTGAACATTGTCTCTTAAAAAGTGATGTCGAATCTCTATATGCTTTGTGCGAGAATGCAATACCGGATTCTTGCTTAAGTCGATGGCACCTTTGTTGTCACATAGGATGGCTATGTCGCTTAGATGAATGTCGTAGTCGACTAACGCTTGTTTCATTCATAGTGCTTGTTGGCATGCTTTGCCGGCGGAGACGTACTCGGCTTCGGTTGTTGATATTGCTAATGCCGTTTGTTTCTTAGAAAATCAAGATGTTAAACAACATCCCATGAAAGTACATACCCCACTTGTACTTTTTCTATCAACGTAATCACCTGCATGGTCAGAATCTACATATACAATTGTTTCTACTCCTGTGCCCTTAGGATACCATAATCCTAATTGTGTTATACCCTTAATGTATCTAAATATCCTTTTTACGGCTTCTAGGTGTGATATTTTAGGGTCTTCTTGAAACCTAGCACATAAGCAAACACTAAACATGATATCCGGCCTACTTGCCATGAGGTAGAGAAGACTACCTATCATGCCACGATATTTAGTATTATTTACGGATTCGCCGTCTTCATCTTTTGTGTGTTTGGTGTCGGATGACATTGGTGTCCTAATTGGTTTCGACTTTTCTAGACCGAATTTCTTTAACATCTCCTTTATGTATTTAGATTGATTAATGAAGATACCATCTTCTACTAGTTTAATTTGTAGACCAAGAAAGAAACTAAGTTCTCCCATCATACTCATCTCGAACTCGTCATGCATGATTTTAGAGAAATCATTACACATGTCTTGACAAGTGGATCCGAATATAATATCATCTACATATATTTGCACTATGATTATATGTGACTCTTTTTTCTTAGTAAAAAGTGTGTTGTCAACTAACCCCATGGTATAGTTGTGTTTAATTAAAAATGACTTGAGTCTATCATACCAAGCTTTTGGGGCTTGTTTAAGACCGTAAAGGGCTTTCTTTAATTTATATACATGTTTGGGTTTTTCAAATTCGATGAAGCCCGGAGGTTGAGCTACGTATACTTCTTCATTAATGAAACCATTTAGAAAAGCGCTTTTGACATCCATTTGATAAAGCTTTAGATCATTAGCACAAGGATACGCAAGAAGTATTCTTATAGACTCTAATCTAGCCACGGGGGCATAGGTCTCATCAAAGTCTATTCCTTCTTGTTGGTTATACCCTTGGGCAACGAGTCTAGCCTTATTCCTAGACACTACTCCGTTTGCATCTAATTTGTTTTTATAAACCCATTTGGTTCCTATTATGGTTTGATTAATAGGTGGAGGGACAAGCGTCCAAACATCATTAGACATGAATTGATTTAGTTCTTCTTGCATAGCCATTACCCAACTCTCATCTTTTATGGCTTCTTGTGTATTCCTAGGTTCTATGGTTGAAACGAAACAAAACAAGCTACTTTGATTTTGAACTTGAGACCTTAACGTTCGTTCGTTTAGCTTTCCTATGACTTTATCTACGGAGTGATCTTTGGACTCTTTAATGTTTATGATTTCATTATTTAAAGGTTCTTCTTCTTCATTTATCTTTTTCTTTATTACTATAGCATCACTTTCTATGATCTCGTCATCGACAAGAGGTGGAGAGGGTTTGGGTGGACTTTCATCAAATTTTATATTTAATGACTCTTCTACCTTCATTGTTTCTTTGTTTAATATGACGTAAGCTTTGCTATTTGGCGAATAACCTAGAAAGATACCTTCGGTTGATTTAGGATCAAATTTTGTAAGGTAATCTTTAGTGTTAAGAATAAAACATTTGCTTCCAAAGATTCTAAGGTGATTTAACGTAGGCTTTTTGCCTCGGAGTAACTTATATGGAGTTTTACCTAAGATTGGTCTTATTAAGACTCAATTGAGTATGTACGTTGAAGTATCAATGACATTACACCAAAACTTTTGAGGTATGGATTGTTCATTAAGCATTGTTCGACTCATTTTTTGTAGGGTTCTATTCTTTCTTTCTACTACCCCATTCGATTGTGGAGTGCGTGGAGCCGAGAAGTTGTGAGTAATACCATTAGCGTCACAAAAGGCTCCAAATTGCACTTCATTATCGAATTCCCTACCATGATCCGTCCTAATGGACACTATAGGACTTCCTAGTTGTCTTTGGATCTTTTTGCTTAATATTTCAAAATAATTAAAGTTTTCCGTTTTGTTCTTTAAAAATTTTGTCCATGTATACCTAGAGTAGTCATCCACTATGACCAAAGTGTAGTAGTTGCCTCCATAACTTTGGATAGCGGATGGACCAAATAAATCCATATGTAGTAATTCTAGACACCTAGTTGTTGACACCATGTTTTTAGCTTTATGACTAGAATGAGCTTGTTTTCCTACATTACAAGCATCACAAAAGTGATGTTCATATTTTAACTTAGGTAGATCTCTTACTAGATCTTTAGATGATAGCGATTGAAGAAGTCGCATATTGGCATGACCCAATCTTTGATGCCATAAGGTCGAAGTATCATTCATAGAGGTAAGACAAAGTTTGTCTTTAGGTTCATTACCAATTTTAATGACATAGACTCCATGTTTCCTAATTCCACTTCCTATGGTTATGCCATTTTTTAGTATCTTACTACCGGTTTCGGTAAAAAGTACATTGCACTTTTTATCACATATTTGTCCTATACTTAAGGGATTAAAGTTTAGGTTTTCTACGTGACACACATCGTTAATGGTTAGAGATTTGTTAGAAATCGTACCTTTACCGATGATTCTACTTTTGCTATTTCCAAACACCACATTACCTCCATTTATGGATTCATATGTGGAGAATAGATCTCTATTGCCGGTCATGTGCCTCGTGCACCCGCTATCCTTGACTCATTCATCGGGGTCTAGATCGACCTTTAAGCACACCTAAACCAATAATAAACTCAAAAGTTTGGTCCCCATTTGTTCATGGGTCCATTAGTGTTAAACATTCCATTCATGTTAGACATGTATGGATAAGATGAGTATGCATTCCATGGAGCAAAGTTTTGAAAAGGAAAACCGTTTTGCATATTTGGGTTCCATCCCATTTGATGGTTACTTCTTGGATAAACGTTATTAGGTCTCCTAAATGAATTAGGTTTTGAAAAAGATAAAGCTTTGTTTCTTGCAAAAGTAGGATTATATTTTGGAGGTGGTTGTCTAATGGTGAAGTGAGTTGGTTTCTTCCTATTAATGATAACAAAATCAGTTCTAGATGAAGACGCTACGTTATTACTACTGTTTGCTATAGCAGATCCACGGATCCCTGTCTGTACACTAGCCGGTTCCCTTTTTAGGGGATCCGTGGGATCCGCCACAACAGTGGCTGGTTTTTCTAGCGCCTTAACAAATTTTGTTTCTTTACTTTCACTAGTTGATGGATCAAGTTGTTGAATACCTAAGCCTTTTAGGTTGTTACCGGTTTTAACACCATCTAGTATTGTATCTAAGGTGTTCATACTCATTCTAGCAATTTTAGAATCTAGATGATCAACTAGTGTTTGAAGTTGAACGCAAAGTTCACATTCACCACTTGCTATTTTACCCTTTTCTAAACGTTTTAGTTTTGCTTTTAATTCTATGACTTCTTTATCTAAACGTTGGTTTTGACTCTTTAAAAGCTTATTTTTGTTAATTAGTTTTAAGCTAATGTTGCATAGTTTGTCATATTCATTATGCAAAGAGTCGTCATCAAGTGATGAACTACTATAGTATTCGTGACATACCTCGTCATTTGCCATGAGACAAATTTCTTCGTCCTCCTCGTCGCTCATTCCCCACGTGCCGCTCACGAACGCTTTTTGATCATCCCATTTGGGACACTTACTAATAAAGGGGTTTGGGTCCCCACATTTAAAGCAAGTACGATCATCCTTTGGCTTCTCGTCCTCTTTGCTTTTCCGAAAGCCTTTCTTATCGTCATATGGTTGTTTGACGTATCTTCCCTTTCTTCTAAAGAACTTTTTAAAGTCCCTTACTGCCATAGCGTACTCCTCGTCGTCACTACTCGAAGAGGAGTTCTCTTCATCGCTTGAACCTTTTTGGCTTTAAGGGCAAGAGATTTGTGTTTCTCTTTTACCTTTGAGGCTTCGGAGTCTTTGGCAAGGACAAGCTCGTAGACTTTTAGGTTGCCTATGAGTTCATCGAGGGTGAGGATTGTCAAATCTTTTGACTCTTCGATCGCCGTCACCTTGGATCTCCACTTCGATGGAAGTGCCCTTAGATATCTCCTAACATGGTTACGGCTAGAAAAAGATTCATCAAGTGCTTGTAAAGATGTAATAATAGTATTAAAGTTAGCAAAAGAATGATCTATAGTTTCCTCATCCGATATTGAAAATTGTTCATATTGTTGAACAAATAAATCAATTTTATTATTCTTAACTTGTTGGTTGCCTTGATGAGTTACAACTAAAGAAGTCCAAATTTCTTTAGAGGTTTTAAGCATAGAAATTCTTTCGAATTCCTTTTTCGGTAAAGCATTATATAAAACCATTTTTACTTCACTATTTTTAGAAAACTTTTTCTTCATTTCATCATTTAGTTTATCATGCGGTATGTTAACTAAATTCCCTTTATCGTCTTTTGAGGTAGCCTCAAAGTCGCCTTCAACAATAATGTACCAAAGATCAATATCTTTAGATTTCACATATGTTTCGAATCTATTTTTCCAATATATAAAACCATTAGTTTCAAGTAGTTGTGGTCGTTGCAAAGATTGCCCTTCCTTATAATTTTCAGAACCCATAGTGATCGAAAAGTTTTTAAAATACAATTTTACTTTAAAACTTTTATAAACCTGTCTCTGATACCAATTGTGGAAAACTAGAGGGGGGGTTGAATAGTTTTGCCGATTTTACGTTAGTTTCAAAAACTTTAGATTCATTAATATGTGAGATCTTATGGATGTAGAGAAAGTATAGATCTAATGATAAAGCAAGTAAATAAAGTAAAGCGAAGGGAAAGAAAAGACACAACCGATGTATAGTGGTTCGGCTACAAGGACACCTTCCTTGCCCTACTCCACTCCCCGAGTCACCTACTCGAGAGTTCAAGCACTATGTCAACAAACTCCTTCACTTGGCGGAGAAGCCTTCACAACGTTGCTTACACTTTTTCCGGTACAAAGCTAGATACCGAGTCCGTAACACAGTGGACCAAACCAACACGACTATTACACAACAAATATGTGAAATATCAAATACAAGTTCTTCGCTACAGAAATCTTGCGGAGTGACAAATCAATCAAGGACCCCTTGCTTGGATGACTTGTATAATGCTCGTGATCTCGCCTTAGAGAAGGACCTATATGAGGATCACAATAGAAAGAAAGAAGAACAACTCTCTAGATCAAGTGATCTATATCTTAGAAGAGAATGAGAGTGTTTGAGAGATTTAGTAAGAAGAGGGGTGAGTTAGAATGAAGAAATGGCTCTCTATTTATAGGCAAAAATCTTCACTGTTCCCCGGATCCCTTCCACTTGGGATCCATCTAGTGTAATCCTAGGGATCCGTGGAATGCTCCTCTTTGCCCATGGGTTTTTTGGTTATGGGTCATGGGTTATGGGTTGGTCCATGGGTTTTCTTTAGATTCAATGAATCTAAGTATACATTGTATCTAGCCAACTTGGGTATGGGTTAAGATCCATGGGTTATGGTCCATGGGTTATGGTTTTTACCCATCCTAATAAACTATTACAACAAATGCTTAATTACTACATTTTTGTATTTAAATAGCTATATGTAAATGCTTTACAAAAATAACATGTATCCTTATAATTATACTTAAGATAACATTATATTTGTTATCAACAAAACACAAAGAGATCGCAAAATATTAATAAACGTTTTTACGTTTTATTTGTATTAACAAAGTTTATAAACATATTGTGAACCTTTAATTAACCCAGAAACACATAATGTGTCAAAATTAAAGTTTTTGGATTTTTATGTTTCATCTCCCATGAATCTTATGATTCTGTGGTGGAAATGTGTTAAATCTTGTTCCATTGCACTCATATGACATCTAGGACACTCCATAAACATTCTTGTTTGATTTGTGTGGCTATATCTCTTACACGTAGATTAAGGGTTTAGGGTTTAAGAAATTTTACGCCTAAGTCTTTCTGTGTGTATCTGATATGTTCTTGTGCATGTGTTGTGATCTTAAAGATGTTTGGAATAAACTGTAATCAAGTTTTCATGTTTATATTTAACAGGTTAATTATTCGTAATGTCAGAATCTTCAGGTGTTCAAACCGTTACGCTTAAGGAATACTTTTATGCGTCAAGGTTACGCCCAAGAGAAATCTTACACGTAACTCTTACGCATAAGAGGTCCACACTGGATTACGCGTATCTTGGAAAGATATTTGTAAACAAGGCTCGTTACGCATAAGCTTTACTCTTACGAGTAAACTTTACGCGTAACATCTAGCTTATTCCTACGCGTAAGCCTAAAGCCTTTGAACTTGTCTTACGCGTAAGAAACTCTTACGCATAAGCTTGGTCTTATGCTTTAGCTTACTCCTACGCATAAGCTCCTTTCTTACTCATAAGGATTCTTGTTACACATAAGCCACTGTTCACTACATTTTGGCCTGTTACGCATATGTTACTTGTTAAATGTTACTCATAAGTCACTATTACCTAATGTTACGCATAAACTTACAAAATTTTAAACTTCAATATTAACATGTTCACGTAACTTATCACATCAACTTCAAACAATTAGACAAATGTGACTTAGGACTTGTAACTAACATAAACATGTTACCATCAAACAAGTAATTAGATAATAAATCAGACTAAAACTAACACAATGTGTTTCCATATGTCTATTTCTTTGTCGGGTAAAAGCCATAAAATAACAACGTACTTTTCAAATTTTGCCAACTTGAAACACTTACTTTTTTATTATATTAGTTCACCAACGAACTTTCAAATTTTGTTTCGACTTCACCCATATGACCCGTTTATATTAAAATAATAACTGAAATGACTATATTAACCTCGGCATATGGGTGAAGTCAGAATAAATTTTGAAAGTTCGTTGGTGAAGTCGGAACAAATTTTAAAGAATACAAGGGTAATATAATATTATTTTAATATAAGTGGGTCATATGGGTGAAGTCGGAACAAGTTTTAAAAGTTCGTTGGTGAACTAAGGTAATAAAAAAGTAAGTGTTTCAAGTCGGAAAAATTTGAAAAGTACGTTATTATTTTATGGCTTTTACCCTTCTTTGTCTAATAACTTTCAGATCACAAAATGGCTACAAATCAAGCAAACATGAATGCCCCAGCTGAGCTCTCGATAGAAAACACATTCCCAGCTGGATACGACAAAACAATTGGCAAGAACAATCTCCGTGTCATCTTCAACAACTTCATATGCTCAGAATCATCTTGCAGAAATTGTTGTGGTAATCCTTCTGCAACATCCATTTAAATACATGCTCACAAAGTCATCCTCAATCCCTGGCTTCTTTCTGATGATAAGTATGATTCAATGGATGAAGAAAGACAACTTCGTAAGACATTAAAGCAGAAAAGGATTGTTAGGATTTATAAAATCCAGTAGTCAAAGATTCGGTCACCTTAAGTATATGTATTCGTTAGAAAGCTCGTAGTCGTAATCATTTAGTGATAGTTAGTAGTTTGTTATGTAACACCGTGGAGGACAGACGGGTCTTTACCCACTGTATGCTTGATCCACAGCCCGTAGGAGGCCTCTCATGTAACTAACTATAAATATCATTTGCCTTGCAAGGCAAAGGGTTGGAGCTTTCATAATACATTTTTCTTTGTCTCACTAAAGTTCCCAACTCTCTTCCACTTTCTCTCTCTAGAACTCATATAATTCGACCCATATTTGTGCTTGTTTGTGTGTTTGTGAAAACCAATATGTAACAATTGGTATCAGAGCCAGGTTTGATCATCTACCTTACATGTTCTTGGATTTCTAGTGGTTCACATAGGTTTTTGGGTTTGAATGAGGTTTGAGTAGTTTTCATCATTTGGATCATTTTTTGTGTTAAAGTTTGAATTTTGATAGTACTTTTGTGTTTAGAATCATCATAAGTGTTTAGGTTTTGGATTGGAAGGTCTCAATCATCTTGTTTTTAGTCTTTTGGATTGAAAAAGTTTTTTTTTTGAAGTTCTTCAAAGAAGCGGTTATCTCTCATAGTTAATTTCTTTGAAGCGGTTTGATGAGGCTTTTAAGCAGTTTGACATCTATTTTAAGCGATTTGTCCTGATTTGTGGAAGCGGTTTGTCACCTAAGCGGTTTGTATGTTGAGACAAAGAGACAAGAAAGGACAAAGTAGTGGAAGTACTTGTGTTTCCCTGCGATTTGTCACTTAAGCGATTTGTCACTTAAGCGGTTTGTCACTTGAGCGGTTTGACACTTAAGCGGTTTGTCATAAAGCATTATAACTGAGGCGGTTTGTATTGACAGCGGTTTGACACTTAAGCATTTTGACACTTAAGCGATTTGACATTTAAGCGATTTGTGTTGAAAGCGATTTGTCAGTTGTGCGATTTGACAGAAGCGATTTGTCAGTTGTGCAATCTGAATCAAGCAATTTGTCAGTTGTGCTATTCGTCTTTTGAGACTTGTCATTTCTTCATGATACGTTTTACGGTTTTCTCTTGATTTAGTAAAATCCCGTGAAAGAATCTATTTCCCGGTTTAATCAAAGAATAGTAAAATCCCGTGGAATTAGGAATCATGTCTACAATCACTTCTTCCGTCGCTGATGACGTTCAAGTTGCAGGTTCCGATACTCGTCCTCCCATGCTTGATAGAACCGATTATGATTCTTGGGCTCAAAGAATCAGATTGTATTGCTTAGGAAAAGAGAATGGGGTTAACAACCTTAAGTCTATTGATGAAGAACCATTTCAAATTGGAACTACTAGGGACATTCTCAAAACTGGAACTGATGGAAATGTTACATTAGGGTTGGATAGACCAAGAATGTATGATGAGCTTGATGATAAGGAGAAGAAGAGATATGATGCTGACATTCGAGCCTCAAACATCATACTTCAAGGTTTACCAAAGGACATTTACAAGCTAATCAATCACAACACTGAAACCAAGGCTGTCTGGGATAATGTCAAGATGCTTCTCTCTGGTACGGAACTAACTAAGGAAGATATAGAATCTCAATTGTATGACGACTTTGAGAACTTTAAAATGAATCCAGGGGAAACTGTTACTGAATATTATGTGAGATTCTACAAGCATGTGAATGATATGAGGAATATCAAGATGACAATGCCAAATATCCAGCTCAATTCCAAGATCGTGAACAACATGAATCCTGAATGGCACAAATTTGTCACTGCTGTCAAATTGAACAAAGGAATTAGGTACACCAATTATGAGCAATTGTATGCTTACTTGCTTCAACATGAGAAGCATGCTACATTTGAACGAATGATCATGGAAAAGTTCAATACCAATGCTGGTGATGCAAATTCTTCAAATGATTCAACTGCATTCTACACTAATGTGGGAATAAGTACCAAAGCATCCCAAGTCATACCAACTGGGGATGGTAATCACAAACTCATTCCTGATTCAGGTTATAAGCCATCAAACAATTTCATGGAACACTTTGCAAATCAACTAGCTCTAATGGTTAAGGAAAACCTAAACCTCACTCCCCACACCAACAATCATCTCAGAACTGTATCCAATCTACACAATCATGTGAATGTTAAAGATGGGAGGGTTGTAGTTCAAAACGTGCAAGGAAGGCAGAATGCTTATCTACCCTATAATGAACAAGGGAATGTACGTGCTGGAACTGGTTATGGGAATGTAGGAGCTGGAGCCGGGTATGTGGGAAATCATAATCGAGGAAGGATTGTGGCTCAAGGTCAAGGGAAGCTAATCAAGTGTTACAACTGTGGAGGGGAAGGTGTTGTTCCCTATTCACTATCGTTTAAAAACAATTAAGTACTTAAGACAAATTAATAGTGAACAATGACTGAAATTAACATAAGTAAAACACACTGAATAATTTTCAACATCATATTCTTTATTAGAAATGAATCAAAAAGAATACGTTACCCAAGTACTTGCGGAACAGTACTTGGGATTGAAATGACAAAGTTTGGTGACTCCTCTCGAAGGCTAAGCCTGAGCACAACTACAAGTACCCACTGAGCTATCTCAGGGATTAAGTTGTATTTGGAGGAGTGAATAGATGGCTTGTGTGTGTGTGTGTGTGTGTTTACAATTCACAAGCTTAATCTATCACTCCTCTCTTATGCTATTTATACATGTATGAGTTTTAACTCTTTCCTAAGTGACAAACTGACATCTTATAGAAGACAACATACTGTTGTATTTTGTCTCTGTTTACAAAGACTATTTTAGGTAAGCGACAAGACTGCTTTCCTAAGGTCAGTGATGACACTGAGCCTGATCTTTTGCCATTCAGGGTAAGTTGACTTTGGTTGATAAGGACTACGTCTTTTCTGATTCGAACTTATCCCGCCTTGTCCCGCTCATTCTTCAGTCTTCATATCCTTCAGTCTTCTACTTCAGTTTGTCTTCGGTGTAAGTATTTGGAGAGGAGTCTTATGGATTCAGTGAGTTATTGTCATTACTCACTGAATCCATCATCTTCTTCTTGACTCAGTCTTCACCCTTTAAGTTCCGCCTTACTAAGTGGAGAGGCTTCTTCTTCGCCTCATACTGAGTATCCTGAAGATGACTCACTGAGAGACTATGCACTCAGTGACCTGTTAGTGTTTAACGGACTAACACTTGGGCTATTTTCTATTCAAATCCTAGATTAAGGGGTTTGAGTATTTACTGAACCCAACAGTCTCTACCTATTTGGATATACAAATAGCCTAAGTGTTTGATCAGCGTAAGTGAGCAAATTACTTCTTCTTACACTGAATGTACTAATAACCGAATAGCGGTTAATGGTAGTTATATTCGGTTGTACCCTTTCACGAAGGGTCACGATGGTTCATGTACTATAAAAAGGGGTCAAGTGTTAGTTTGTAAAAGTGTGTCTCAAATACATTGTAACCACTGTTATATTGATTAATAAATGAATCATCTTCTTGTTAATCTTGTGCATATAGCGATCCTAAAAATATCAATTAGAAGACCTGTGAAAAATATAACATTGTCAACCACAACCTGCAGCCAAAAAAAATTGTACACATGGGTCAACTATACATCCAAAAGAATCAGTAATCGGTGAGAAGTTGATACATAGTGAACTTCACTATGTATTAGCTTGACCCATTACATAAGAAAGGGACACTTCCAGTAATGTTTATTCTCTAAAAAGAGTGAAATGGGTAACATAGAATTTGGCTAGAAGAAAACAGACCAGACAGGTGGTAAATCGCCTAAAGTGTAGCTTTAATCTTTCTTTTTGTAATACTATACTTATGTAATCATATATATCACATGTCATCTTAGAATAAACAAACATAACAACCAAAGAGGCTTAAGTCTAGTAGTCTACCCAACAAGACCTGTTTGGACTCGTTATACAAACTGGCCATTCAGCTTCCTTGAATATCAAAAGTAAGTGTTGGAATCGCTCCTAACTCGTAAATGGAACGACATTGACGGGATTACTATTTCTATCTTTGTTACCTCAAACACATGGGCTTGTTATGTCAATTACCCATAGATGTATGTGTTTGGGTATATAAACCCCTCCATACTTCCATGGAGGGGTGAGATCTCTTTGTGTATTTTTCACCTTTCCTATCAATAAACACATAGTATTTCCCTTCTCTCTCTAGCTTCTCTCTCTAACTTGAAGATGGGTTTCTTCCATCTTCCCCGACCTCCCGAATCACCATATCAACCATAGAAACGATCCTAACATTGGTATCAAGAGCAAGGTCGGTTTTAGTTTTGGTTGTTTTTTGGTGATATTTTCTTGTCAAAAACTCTTGTGAATCTGTTTTGTTACCAAGTTTTAATCTTTTCATTACCTTTTTTGGGTTTCAACAGATTTTTTAAAAGTTTGTATCAAAAATGGTCAAAAATATAATGTCTCACTTTTTTAATAGTCTTTTCTCAACTGTTAAAGGTGTAACATTTTTTTTTCCATCACGTGGTTTTTGAATCTGGTCTATGTGGTCAAACAGTCTTAATGATAAGATGCTTATGAAGTTTCTGGGTTTCTTGAATCTGGTCAGTTTATTTGGTCGGAATTTATCATCGGAAAAAGTCAACGGGTCAAAACCCTAAACTTACGCATAAGGAGAATCTTCAGAGGTGTTACGCGTAGCTGTGAAGTTACGCGTAAGAAATGTTACGCGTATGCGTTTACGCCTAAGCCAAGGCTTACGCCTAACTCTGGCTTACGCTTAAGCATACTTACGCATAACTTGCATTACGCATAAGAATATGCTTACGCATAACGGGTTGAGAAAACGTTACGCGTAGGCTTACGCATAAGCTGAAAAGAAAAGTTACGCGTAGACCTGACCAAAAAGACCATATACCACAAGACGACTATTACCAAACCAAAATACCAAACAACTCTACAACGACCTCAGTTTATCACCTCATCAGTCGTGACTCAACCAATATTCAACTTCAACAAATCACAACCAAACTCTATATCTCAATCCCATCTCCGATTTTTCACTCTATAACTAAGACTCGACACACACAAAGTAATTAAACAAGATCTCATATTTTATTCGTGGTTTATTATGGAAACATCAAGACCTTGGAGGTCCTTCAACACGAATAATGATATAATCACAGATCCTTGAGAAGTTATGCTTCGTTTCTTTTTTTTTTTTTTTTTTTTATTTGTTTTCGAACACAAATTAAAAGAATGATAACTAGAAAGTTATCTTCTTTCGTGGTTCGTTGATAATTAAAAAGAAAGAAAAAGCCACAATCACCCTACCTGGTACCCTTTCAAAAGGATATTGATGTCGTTATCTTCATAAGCCTTAAACATCAAAAGTTACAATTTTTTTTCGTGGCCTTAATATCAGTGGATAAAAGAATGATGAAGGGGGAAGTGGTTGTTGTGTATACGGTTGATGTGGAGAAGGTATTTGGGGTGAAAGTGTTTTTCTTTTTTTGCAGATCTGAGATAAGTTTTGTTTGTAGGTGAGAGGATTTAGTGTTAGGCGGATATTTTTATCTGCGTGTATGGATTAGGGTTGGTAAATATATTGAGTTTGGGCTGAAATTTGTTGTTTATCATAAGTTGGATCGGATACTAATGGGCTGCGTGAGTTTTCCTTGGGCCGAACATAATTTCCACTCAGTTTAGTGATAAACGTAAATGGTTGCTTCAATGGACTCGAGTGATTGTGTTTGGCTATAGGTTATATCAAAAATTATGAGCAGAAAAGTTATCATTATTAAATGTATTTTTTAATACATTGAGTGCATTTTTGGTGTAACGTTTGGTATTCGAATGGTATTTTGGTTCATGCAAATTTTCACGGGGATACAATTTTTTGACGAGATCGGGAAAAACCATTATCAAAGTTCATCTTAACCGTTATTGAAGGCTAGTTTTGAGCGCTTAACCGCAAGATGTGACTACGGCGTAAATTCTTTATTATTTATTTGAGGTTGAAGTGAGATATCACGGGTGCGTGTACTTAGTATCTTGAAGATATCGGGGTTGGTTGGATGCATGATTCTTTGAGATCCTTGTTCGAGCTTTAACCGTTTCAATTGACAAAGACTTGAGTTATCTAGTTGAACCTGATGTAAGGAGTTACGTTGTTGTGCTCACAGCTTATAACTATCACTTTTAAGGAGTTACGTTGTTGTGCTCAAGTGTCACACTAAGGTGTGGATAATTTGAGAAACTTTAAGTTTACCTTTTTTCGATGGAGTTAAGAAAAAGGGTTCTTCGTCTGACAATAGTGCAAGTTTAAGTCACAAGTTCGGGTTATTTTACTTCAGTCTCAAGTTCGTCATATTGGGTTTTCTCCATCAGTAGTCACTACAAAAAGCCGTCAGAATGATAATGGGGTCGGTAAAGAGTTAGCTGAGAAGAGTATACACGAGTAGAGAATTTTTATCAGCAATTGATTCTCGCGAGATATTTATGGTACTTCACACTTGTTCGATTAATTGAACATACATGGTTTCGATGTCTCCAATTTCATCATCAACATACGTGGTGTATGATTCTGATTCGTTGAAAACATCGGGGGGAAGAGAGTATAGGTGTTCCTTGCTTCTTTGTTGTTTTTGGATTTTTTTTCGAAGACCCGTTTCCTTTCATGAATTTCTTCAATCAGGGGGAAGAAATGAGACGATTTGTGGTTCAAACGTCTCACTTTGGTGTTATCGTCTCACTTTCACAGAGTTATCGTGCGTGAAGTTACCTAAATATGATGTTGTGATGCCTTACACATGGTCATTTTATCGAGTAATTGCAGATTAACCAGTAACTACTATTCCGATAGACCGCAACATTCAGGGGGAAGTCGTTTCATTTCGTCTTTCGTGGTCTGTTTGGTGTGAAGCATCTACATACGTGAGAAGATCTTGTTGATTCATTGCATGTTACCCCCGAACGGATTTTCCGCAACAAGTCAGATTTACCTTGTGTGGTTTACTGCTCATCTACAAATTCCGCTGCATACTGAAAACTTCAAAAGTTAGAGGAAATGTTCACTACATCAAAGTTTCGAATCTGCTGAAGACAGTTGTCAGTTTGGGGGGAAGCTGATTCAGAAACTTCGCCAAAAAGGAGTGTACGGAGAAGCTGCTAAAGACATGCAGCATGAATTGGGGGGAAGTTAATCCAATTTATGCATATTACATCATTTGCCTACAAGTGAAGAAAACGGTTCTCAAGTCAAGGTACCAGAAGAAGACAAAGAGCGTAACCTTTCATCATCCTCAGCACTTGAAGAGCTTATGAAGACCTTTCTTTATTTGTTTTCTATATTTGTAGTAAATGTTGTAAGTAATCCCTTATGTCGTCCCATTGGGGGAAGATTGTTGGAATCGCTCCTAACTCGTAAATGGAACGACATTGACGGGATTACTATTTCTATCTTTGTTACCTCAAACACATGGGCTTGTTATGTCAATTACCCATAGATGTATGTGTTTGGGTATATAAACCCCTCCATACTTCCATGGAGGGGTGAGATCTCTTTGTGTATTTTTCACCTTTCCTATCAATAAACACATAGTATTTCCCTTCTCTCTCTAGCTTCTCTCTCTAACTTGAAGATGGGTTTCTTCCATCTTCCCCGACCTCCCGAATCACCATATCAACCATAGAAACGATCCTAACAGTAAGCATATCAGAACAATAGTGTCAAGAAAACAAAAACAATTACCTTCATTATTGAAGGTAGTGTTGATAGCTCTACCTCAGGCAACTCCCTCAACCCATTGTTAGCACCATGGTACGTCTCATCTGTATAAGTAAATTGATTGAATATCAACTTAATGGCTTCATGAAAGCTTTGTCCATCTAAAATTATCTAGAATAAAGTTTTGCAAAAAATAAACCCTTCATACTCGAGTACAGAGTAATCACATTTACAAAGTTTTGATAGCTAATTTCCATTAGTGACACTTTAGCATATACATATCATTTACAAACTCTGGGGTAAACTGTGACAAAGAACTCAAAGACTGTTTGGAAAATGTGACGCAGAAAAAAAATACAAACACCACGAATTCGAAATTCCTCCACATGGATACGAAGAAACAAAAGACTGCTTACGAGGACTTTCGCAAGGTATCCTTTTAAATTTTAACTATATATATAAGAACTTGATATGAAAAATTACCTTTTCTTAATGAGTTAATGAAATAGCAATACACACAATGAGTAATGCTTTTCTTGAGTCAATTCTGATACAGTTATTTAACCACAATTAAATACACATTGTATTACCTTCACAATGTATGTAAACACACTGTTCTATATATTTTTCAAATTTGATACATTTTTTATTCTTTTCATAC
Organism: Chrysanthemum seticuspe; assembly: GCA_019973895.1. Taxonomy (NCBI): domain Eukaryota; kingdom Viridiplantae; phylum Streptophyta; class Magnoliopsida; order Asterales; family Asteraceae; genus Chrysanthemum; species Chrysanthemum seticuspe. The sequence continues at coordinate 259,716,166 of BPTQ01000005.1, read as the reverse complement.
TCATCTTCCTCTATATATACATGTGAATACAGACAAGTGATACACAGCGATTCGAGAAAAAATACAATTACCTCTTGGCCAATGATGCAAATATCGGGGACGCCACAAGAAGTCCAACCATGAAAGCAGAAGAAATAACACCATCTTTAAATTTGCTTAGGTCAAAATCACCCCTATAACACAAAAACATTTTACCATACTAATTATATCATAAATTGTATTACCTTGTCACAAACTAACGCGTCGTCCCATATCATGTTACATAAAATCCCATGTCCGATGTCCGATGTATATATCAAATACATAAAAGCCCATGTCTGATGCATAAAGGGAGATAACATGAAGCATATATAAGATACATAAAAGCTCGTGTTCGATGTCCGATGTATATTACAAAATTTCACTACTACTTTATTCACATAGTACATCATATCAAGTTATCAACTTCTCTATATCCTCTATAAGTCATTAATACCCATAGTTAATACCCATAGTCGATTTAGTGGCCCGAGATGCATCCAAACTTACCAGGTGCAAACAAGCAGCAATTTTATCAAATGACAAACAAAGATGAAGACAATTATACCTCTTTCTTTGAGACATTTCATCAAACACTTGTTGAACCCTTCGTAAAACTCCAATATTACACATGATATCTGAAACTAAACATCCATTAATTGACTTGGGGACGCTGAGAGTTAATGGTATCAAACGAGTTCCGAATCCTCCAACAAGAATGACTGCCTTCATTTTGAGAAGCTTCTGCTGCAAAACAAGAACTATCAGAAACTAACAGAGAGAGTGCAATGAAGCCATTCGGTAGAGTAGTGTGTGTGGGTGTGTGTTTTTTTGGATAATGGGTGTTTAGAATTTTCTAGAATTGATGGAGTCGTGTGTGTGTCTTTCAATATGTATTTAGAAGAAGCAGTATTATGAAAAAGAACACAGTTTTACCCAATCTTTAGTATATAGAATAATTTACATAATTTATTTATGTAAAAAGTATGTGTACTTGACTTGACAAGTATTATGTAAAATGACCAAAAAACCCTTTTTAAAAAATACGGTTGCCTAGTACTTTTTAGTTCCCAAAAAACAATATCTTACACATACGGGACACTTGTCACAATTTCGATGAGTTGCCCAATGACAGCGGTTGCCCTCGGCTCATTTTCAAATAAAAAAAAATGGTCCAGAAAGTGACTAGCCTCAGGGCGCGCGGTCTATTTGCATCATTTTCCCAATACAAAATTATAAAAAACAACAAAAAAAATAGAAAAATATAAAATTTCAAAACCCATAAAAATCAGAAAATTTTGAAAAAGTCCAAAAATATTGTGTTTCATATCATGTTATCTGGTTTTGATAACATCTACGGACTTTGATCTGTCATTCAAAAATGGCACGGGTCTTTAGATGAAGTTCGTACAGAAATAATAATTTTTTTTATTTTTATTAAAAAAATGAGATGGAGAAAAATGTTGGTTTATTGTCATTTCAGGCAGTAACTAATTTTTAAAAGAAAGAACAGAGTCATGCTTAATCTAATTTTAAAACCTTATGCTCTGATTCTAAAAACAAAAGTTCATAAGGAAAGTTTGTCGCCAAAAAGACAAATGTTTCCTCACAAATATTTTTTCCTTCTAAAAAGATTCTTCTGAAAAATATTTGTCGTCTAATGAAAACAAAATTTCTTTGAAAATAACTCAGACTTTCTTTTAAAAATCATCAAGACTTATCATTTTTAAAAATCTCTATCACTCAATCAACAACTTAAGTAATTGATTGAGGGGGAGAATGTTGTCAAACAATTCAAAAGGTTATTTTTCAAACAATTGGCACTTAAACGAACAAGGTCTACTTTTGGATAATCAAAATGAACAATTTTTTGTACAATTGGATCCAGACCAAGGTTAACGTTGTGTTTTCATAAGATACCTAAGTATGATTGATCATTGGAGTTTAAAGTCTCAAAATATGATTCTTATCAGTTAAATGTTTTAAAAGCGAGTCACATTTATCCTCAAAAAGCTTTCAAGATTAATTTAAATCAATAGAGATCACAATTCTCAAAGGATTTGAAAATTGTGATCGGGGGAGAATTTGTGATTTAAAGTGGTTTTAAACTGATAATTCGATAAGTGGTTTTAAAAATATAATATCAAGCTCTCCTCCCTACATGTGCCAAACGATTTCAAATTTTCCATGCACATGTTAAGGGGGAGCATTTATCTTAAACCAAAAAGGATTGAAACGTGATTGATTTATCTCAAAGTGAATGTTCCCTCTAATATGTGCAAAAAACTTTCGAACCTCAATGCACATATTGAGGGGGAGCAATCAAAAGAAAACCTCATCCTTCCTAAAATATTTCATCCGAAGTACTTAAAATACAATATTTGATCGGGAAGTGATGATGATCATTTTAGAAAATGTTAATCAAAGATTGGATCTTTCATTCTCGATCTAAGATTTCAAAAGTCCTCTTGCCTCCATGTGCTAAAATAATTTCTAACACTTGAAGCACAAGTTGAGGGGGAGCATTTATAAAATATCAAAAACAATTAAGGTGCAAAACGCTTTGATTTTATATCACAAGTACCTTGATTGATTTTCAAATGGTTTTCAATTGGTTTTGAGGCGGAATGAACAATACCAAAATACTGACCAATTTATTTTATGCATGGAGATATAAGGATGGTTAGGTTAGGTATTCGTTCCCACGATCCCGCCAGAGCCGGAGGGATCTACCCAGGGACAATCCACTAGATAGTGTAGAAGTCCTTAGGTATGATGGAAAAAGGAGAAAAATGAGAATATGGGAAGAGTGCGGACTGAGACAAAGCTAGTACTGGAATAAACCTAACAAGGTTCTAGTTATGAAGTCTCGGTAAGCACTGAAGGGGTTCAAGAATGAAAAAGAATTGAATGTGAAAAGGGTGCCCTCCATTACTTGAACCTTAGGGCAGAAACCGGGTTCAATTCATATGCTACTGGTTGTTACCAAAGTAACGCCGGTATTGAAGACAAGACATCATGGACCCAGTGACGCACTGCACTAAATTTCCCAAGCTACTCAAGTTTCTCTTAAAATGACTTGTTTCATTCTCACAGGGAACCTACATAATCTATCGACTTTCTCTTAGAGATTATTGATATTGAAGAAGGAGACCATCTCCATAGTCTCCGGCATAGGAAACCAAATGTGCACTATTGAGTCTAGAGTCAAGAGATCATCAATAAATCTCATTAGGACACAATTAATGAAGACTCACAAGTTTCACACAATGTGGAATTTGAGAATATGTTTTGAGAGTCCTACGCATTATCCTTGTGGTATTGCCAGAACATCCGAGTGATATGTCAAATATTCACGATGAAGATGGAAATCCTTCTAGAGCCAACATCAAACAAGCTCTTGGTGGGTAACATGTGAGATCTTCTCGAAAGATCAAACTTGTGACAACTTGATAGAAACGATGGGGCAATTCACTCTTAAATCAACCTTGGTCCAGGAAATGGATTGACGGATACCTTTGAAAAACCGGTCGTTGTGCTTAACAACTTTTTCTCTAGCACATCGACTGTGTATTAAGTTTTCAAAATAATTAAGGGTATTTATGATTGATAATTGATTTTCCATAAAACCTTCGTTGTATTGCAAAACCCTTTCTATTAAGCAATGCAAGATTATTTTTCAAATAATTTTTTCATCAATTAGTGAATCTCAATTCGCTGGTTCACTCACTCCGTGTTTTCTTCTTTGAGACGTTCCGGTTTGAGAAAAACTTGATTAGCTGCGAAACCATGTCAAGTAGGTTCTTAGGAATTCTACCTGATCACATGCAGTACATGTACTGATCAACGGGGAACCGTGGTTCTTGTAACCCCATTCAATGAAAGTGATCAAAGACACCTTCGTGCGCTTTATTGCTAACTGTTGTCTGCAGGGACACCCGACGGTTGCAGCTGATCAGAATTGAGGAGTCAATCCATAACCACATGCTCACACAACACACTCACTTCTAAAGAAATCATGATAAATGCATATCTTCATCAACTGGCTCTGATATTTTCAAATCCATGCTTCTGCTATGCTGCTGCAAATATCATGAATCAACAAAGCTTCCGCTACTCTGATGAGAAGATATAATGATCCAAAATGTGAGCATGTCGGTCCAAAAGTCACAACTTCGCATAATGGCGATACAACAAAGGATGAGTCAGAGATTTGTTGTGGCTGATGATCTCAATGCTGGCTCAAAGAATCACCAACATGTAGATCAGTTAAAGACCTCCACTTGATATACAACTCATGCGGAATATGAAGAATCAAAGACTGCAAGCTATAGAGCAAAGAACTTATCAAGAATCTAAGAACACCAAAATGTAAAATCTGTGTGTAATTGAGGTGACCTCCCTTAGGGGGAGATTGTTAGGATTTATAAAATCCAGTAGTTAAAGAGTCGGTCACCTCAAGTATATGTATTCGTTAGAAAGCTCGTAGTCGTAATCATTTAGTGATAGTTATTAGTTTGTTATGTAACACCGTGGAGGACGGACATGTCTTTACCCACTGCATTCTTGATCCACAGCCCGTAGGAGGCGTCTCATGTAACTAACTATAAATACCCTTTGCCTAGCAAGGCAAAGGGTTGGAGCTTTTATAATACATTTTTCTTTGTCTCACTAAAGTTCCCAACTCTCTTTCACTTTCTCTCTCTAGAACTCATATAATTCGACCCATATGTGTGCTTGTTTGTGTGTTTGTGAAAACCAATATGTAACAAGGATGGAATACCATGCTTCAACCTTTCCGATTAATCAACTCGGTGGGGCAGGATGGTCAAGCAGTAGTTCTCCACTTATGGAAGACCCATTGCAAACATCTCTTACCCCATCTGATCAGGTTAATCAACCCGATAAGGATCAGGGTGTCACTACCACTGTTGAAATAAAGCAACCACAACAACAACTACTACAACCCAAGAAGAAGAGCATGGTGAAGATGAGGTAATGTATGACGAAGGAGATTATGATCATGATAAAGAGTTACTGATGATGATAATTTGGTGGCTGAAGAGGAAATGAAACGAAAAGAGGCTGCAGAAGAAGCTGCTAGAGCTGAAGAGGAAAAGTTAAAGAAGGAAACAAACAACTTCATTGTTGACAATCCAACACACAAACCTCAACAGTCTTCTGAACCACCTCTTGACACTTCCACCAAACCCAAATCATCATCTCAATCATCACCTCCACCAACAAAAGAATCAACTAAGTCAACAACAAAATATGTTAAGAAGGCAACTCCATCCAATGATTTGACAAATGGTTAAGCAGGCTATCACTACTATGCCACCACCACCTGCTAAGACCACCACCACCATCTGATCAACCAAGGGATTCAGAAACCACACCACCAATGGAGAAAACCATTGATCACTTTACATACACTGGTGGTGAGGATAGTGACTTGAGCCCCAACCTGAACCTCAACCGAGATTCAGATCAAGCACATTTTTGCAATCCTCGTTTTCATCCGCAGTAAAACTATCCAAGAGCGTGTTGAAGATCTCCAACTCGGGGTCGAATCTTACCAAAAACAACTCAACCACACTGCACCACTTCTACATTTCAACGAAATCAATCAACAACCTCAGTACAGAATCTCCCATAAACCAAAGTTTGGGTTTGTTTACCGAAGTGAAAATCATCATACATGTTTCATGGCGTTCGATGAAATTCACAAGTTCTGTGACGCCACCCTGAAGATGGTTCGAGATGGATTGGCATATCGTTTGAAGGACATTGAGTTGGGTAAAATTCAGACGAAGAGATGGATTGGCATATCGCAAGGATGTTCGCCGGTTTATCACTAGGATTGATGAAAGGTAGATTCATCAGGATCAGATGCAACGGTTGGAGAGCTATGTGGGAGGAAGACCAAGCTTTCTGATTTTGACATACCAATGTCCTCTGAAACTAGTTGGTCGTTTGTAATCATTGGGTACTCTCTTAACTCTCTTGATTGTGATTTTGTTTGTTTAAAATATTCATGATGGTTTGTGCACATATAGCAGTGTACAACCCGATCTTGTAATGAAAGGACCATGTGGTATGCATCAGTGCCACAATCCTTATAAAAGGAGCGAAAGCTTCTTACTTTTGAGTAAAATTTATCAAATCTTTCAATATTTTCAAAATTTTGCTCAAAAGAACAAGTACTCTCTCTCATGTTTTCTAAACCTCAAAAGTTAATATCACTTGTTGAGGGGGAGTATTTGCAAAATATCTTTGTTCAAACAACGTCTTTTGTGGAAATCTTCCCGCAAAACTCGAAATGGTCATATTCGATATCAAAATTTCATCAAAAATAACATTAATATGCCATTTTTAGGGGGAGAAAAATTGTGTGATACAAATATGTTGGATTGTGATTGAATATAAGTGTACTAAGACTTAAACCTTGAATTAACGAGCTCTAAAATTTCATAAATCAAAAATATTTGTCTCCTAAGACATATCCGAGTAGACTGTATCAATTCGAGAAACTCTTGATAGACATGAACTTTGACGGGTTTGACAACCTTTCCAAGGTTTGTTCACATCTTCAAGGTAGTTATTAGAGCTAGTTGTCACATAAAAACTGACAATTCATCTCTTTAACTATGCAGCGTAACCGTGTTTCATGGGGAATTGTCTATCTTGAGTCGATCAATTCAAAAGTGCGCGCTCTACCCTCACTGTGCAGATTTCAGTCAAAACTCATAAGCACATGTGGAGGGGGAGTATTTCTGAAAACACAAAACTCTCGAAGTGTTACAAACATGTTTTCATTCATAAACACTTTGAGAGATCTTCAAGAAAATGGTTTTATGGCAACATAGGATAGTTATGGAGTTATAAGGTGACTAAGTTTAGGAATAAACGTCCTATGATCCGCCAGAGCCGGAGGGATCTACCCAATGATATCACCAATAGTTAGTACTTAGAAGTCCTTAGGTATGACTGATAAAAAGGAGAAATGAGAATCGGAGAAAGAAGGAGTTGAAGAATTAAAAATAGAAAAGTTAAAGAAAAGGGTGAAAAGAAATAGCCCTCCAAATTATTCAACCTAGGGCAGACACCGGGTTCAATTCATATGCTACTGGTTGTCACAAGATGACACCGGTATTGAAGACAAAGTCGTCATGGACCCAGTGACGCAATGCACTAAACCTTGTTAACCACTCAAGTTCTCTCAAAAGAGCTTGTTTCATTCTCATAGGAAACCCTACGTAATCTATCGGCTCTCTCTTAGAGATTGTTGGTATTGAAGAAGGAGACCCTCTCCCTAGTCTCTACTTAGGAAAACCAAAGAGCACTACTGAGTCTAGAGCCACGAGATTCATCAAAATATCTCTTAGGAACACTTGACGTTCAACAATAAGAACGCAAGTGAAACATTCTAGAGTCCTTCGCGGATCTTAGCAATCTGCCAAGAACATTTATGAGGGGATTCACAATTGTGATCCTCAGTGATTGAATGGAAACTCCTGCCAGGGTCAACATCAAACAGCCCTGACAGCAGGTCACTTCGGTAACTCCTTATGGGTAACGCTTAGTGTTCGCGGTGGTCTCAAACGGTCTAAATTCGTGGAGTGATACTTCGGTGTATTCTAGCGACTCATAACGACAAAGTAATGATATTGAGTACAGGGACATGCCAATGACCATCCAGTTTAAGATTCGTCTAAAATCGCGCCAGCGAATTGGGATATGCTTGTACAAAATATCCGAACTCTTACGTCAGGAAATTTATTGCTAACTGTCTACATGCAGGATTGGAGATCCAAAGTTCCTGGGAGAATATATCGTGTTGATTATCCACATGCTCATACCAACAACAACACATATGAAGTTCTCTCAAAAGGCAACTCAAAAGTCAAGATTCTTCATCAAAGCCAAAGAATCTACAAAGTTTAAAGACTCGAGAACTGCATCACATATGAAATCCAAAGTCAAAAGACGTGTGAGCATGGTGGAGAAAGACGTGGAGACACCTGAACGACGAAGCTGACAAATGGCAGACAACAACATACTATCACTACATCCACAATAGAACAAAGAACAAAGAATACAACGACGTCAAAGCTGAAATTTTCAAAAGAAACAAGATCCCAAACAAGGGGAGATTGTTGGAACCAAAAGCATCTCTACTCACAAGAAAGAAGAATGCTAGAAGACGTCGAGCAACAGCTATTACATTATAACTATTACTTAGGGGGAGATTGTTGGAAACGCTCCTAAACAGTATTATCAAGTGTTAGTCATTTACATGTAATAGCTTGCGCATTTATGGCTTTTATGTTAGTAATTAAAGGCTAGGCTTATGTAGAAAGCCCATGACCCTATGCAAAGGCCCAAAAGGCCAAGGAAGGGACTAGATGTGTTGCCCTAGCTCCCTTCCCCTATAAATACTTTGTTACCTCTCCAAGGAGAGGTGTTGTCACTTTAATACATTTACGCATAAACCTTTTCTCTATCCATACGTGTGTGTTTTGTGTTCAACCTTCCCTTCTTCATCTCATTTCTATCATCTACATACTTGTGCTCATTTATGGTGACCTAGCAATATCTTACTTGCTTTCTAGTGTAGTTGTGTGTCATATATAGTTTACCGCATATTTTACGCGAAGGTTTCGTTGTTTTCTTATAAGGGTGCAGGTTATTTTGAACAAGAAAAAGAAACACATGTTGGATGAAGCTTATTACTTATGCATTCTTCTTGGAAGAGGATTTGACCGCAACTTCATACATATCCTACCGAGCTAATCAGGGGAGTACTAGTTTCTTTTCCTTACTTACCTTCCTTTATCATAACTTTGATGCTTTCGGGGAACATTGGGGACAATGTTCAGTTTAAGTGTAGGGAGGGAGAATAAAACGGGAACTTTGAAACTATTCACTCACTTGATCATTTGTCTTGTCCTTGGTAATTAGTGTAATAAACTATGAGATATATTCGTTAGGGCAATTTTAGCACCAAATTTAAAATTTTTTATGACATTTACGAGTAAAACTTTAGTCTTAATAAAGCGTCTCATGGATCGGAATTATATGACTAGCACAAAAACCGTTTACCACTCAAATTCCACACCAAAAATGTGAGGTTCGCCCCTAGATCTTTAGGAATAAAAGCATTCACCTTTAATGCTTAGAGAGTGTACCAGAAGTATAATAGTTCTAGAACTTGTTTTCTGATGCATTCCCAGATCGCTAGTGAGACTACACTTGTGTAGTTAGGAGTAACAAAATGATAAGAGGCATTAGGATAACCCTTGTTTGAAACCTGTATTATAATTACATCTTCCACATCGGTTGAGTAATTACCCCACACCCTTGCGATGTACTCATCTTTAGTACACGATACCCCTAGTTAACCCCTCAGAGCCTATCCTTTTCGCGGTTCCGTGATGTTTCGGTTTTCCGGAATATCAATGAAGAGCATTGTTTACACTCCACCCCCAAATATACACCCAAATCGCCTTAGCCTACCTTGTATGCACTCATCTTTAGTGCATTATTGTTATAATTGTTTAACCCTTAGTTCAATTATCTAGTTAATTGCATGGTTTCTAAGTCGAGTCATATCTTTTGTACACAATTTTTGGATGATTGGGACTCATGGGTAAAAGTAATATTTTATGGAGTGACGCGAAAAGAACGATAAATTCAAATTCCCTTTGTCTACGTAATTAAATACTCCAAGTGTTTTGATCTTTTCAAATCGGGTCAATTAGTGTTAGAGAAATAAAAACTCAAGTGCAGGGATGCTCCTATAAATCTCTTATATTTTGATGTTATCGTAGAGGATAATAGAGTAAAAAGGTGTTGGGTTTTAGGTTCCTCGGATTTGATGAGACAAAGTAAATAGAAGAATGAAACATCAAGGGCTTAAAAAGAAAGAGAAGAAATCTACAAAAAGATGGAAGGACTTGCTTGCAAAAGAAGATTTACTTATTAGTCCTTCGTAGTATTTTTGTAAACCCTAATCCTCTAGTATATAAAGAGGACATGGGATGTAGGTTTTATATACAAGTCTTTCAATGTAGACGTCTAGTTAAAGGTGTGTGTGTAACCTAGACGTGTTTCTATAAACGTCTAGGGTTAGTGTTTGTTTTGTATATCCCTAAGATCTGAGATGGCTTAGATCCCTGTTACAGTTAGGTAACACGTTATATTCTGATCAATATATAATTGGGGAGATAATGGAAAAAACCTTGTGTCAATAACATATGAAGTTCTTATTATTCCGCTGCATGTTGTTTATGTTATTGTTAAACCCTAAGGCTCAAAACGATCTCAAGGAGTATATCAAACTCCACAAAAGGTATGAAGAAAAAAAAATCGAAAAAAGAGAAGAAAAAGAGATGTCGAAAAAAAATTAAAAAAAAATTAGAAAAACATACGGGCTACCATCCTACATCTATCTTTATGTTTATGTTTTTAATTTATGTTTGTTTTGTTTCAAGCTATCTAGTGTTAGTGAGTCGAGTCTTCGCTTAGCAACGCCACGCTTTACATGCTTGTAACATAAGATTTTTGACTTGCCACCACTAAATATCCTCTATCCAACAAAACCCTTTGTTTCCCTACCCTAAGCCTAACGTTACAACCCTTGTAAAGACCTCTTAGATAGTTGTTCCTAGGTGCTTACGCCAAAGCGGTGGAGGTTTGATCTATTCTCAAGCTTATGGTAATCTATGTACTATGCCAGGTAATGAGTGTTTATCTTCCATTTCCATTCATATTATATTTCATATAAACCCGAGAGATGAGAGAATCCAAACACCACTTGTGAGGTGCTAGTAAATAATTTCCGTGCTTGTTATTACTATTGTGGCGCTTTTACTTGTTGTAGATTAATTTAAACTAATGTTTCATGCCCCCTTACTTATAAATTGATTGGTCAAAAGCACATTTGCTTGAGGACAAGCAAATACCAAGTGTAGTGATATTTGATAAGGATTTAAAACGTACGCTTTTAGGGGGTCATTTAAGCCCTATTTCAACACATTTTATATCCGTTACTACTTAAAATCGTTTCTTTTCACTTTTTAGGTCTTTTGGAAGCAAAATGCTGGAATGAAGCATATTTGGACGAAAAGGAGCAAAAACATGAAGAAAATGGCCAAGTCAAGATCGAAGACACTCAAGGCTGATCAGCAGAACCTGACGGCGTCCCATCCAAAGGGCGACGCCGTCCCTCTATGAAGCCTTGATCAAAATGTGCCCACGACGGCTTAGTTGAATTTCTGGTCCTAAAGCCTGACGGCGTCACACCTAAAATATGGAAAGCGTCACTCACACTTTTCACTCTAGACGGCCTAGATCTAGAACTCAGACGAGGTCGCAACTAAAGACCGACGGTGTCACAACTCTCAAGTGACGCTGTCCCATCGTTGACTTGGCCCAGACGAAACCCTAAAGACGACGACCTGAAGGCGTCGCTAGCAAAAGGCGACGCCGTCGCGATTGTAAATCTATATATAGAATTCGATTTTTATTTATTTTAAGAGGTAGAATTTTGGAGAGCAAACCCTAACTCAGTTGTAGTCCGACTTGCACAGTATTCTAGGGTCTCATACCCTATTTTACACATCAAGATAAGTTTGTTAATCCAATTTATCATTATGTCTACCCCATGTTCAATTGATTGTGTGTATGCTTGCTTGTCTAACATGTCTAGCTAAATTACTTGCGTGTTTACTTAGATCTATGAAACCTAGTTATTGATTATTGTTAGGTTGTTTCTTGTCTTAATTGATATAGGCTTAGGAGTGCAATTAGGCCTTCGTTGTATTTATTGCGTGAGTATGCTTGAGGATGATAGGGTGCTCGGATGAAATAGCCAAGGCTTGCCGATTCCGTGAATCCTATACGAGAGATAACCTCATAGAACTAGGTAATACGCACACCCTACGACTAATAGGAATACAACGCGTTAAGATAAATGGCGTGACAATTCAACCGACCAATAAAAGATAACTAGGGAGTAATAGTATCTAAGTGAACACATCTTTAATCATCATACAAGCACACCTCAATTAAAAATAGCTATCTGTAGTAATTAGTTAAATTAGATAATTGGTAAAAGTAGAGAAACCGGTAGAAGTACCACCCCCAATCAATTGCCCCGAGATTTTACCCTTGCTTTCTAAAAACATAAAAAAGATTAAAAAAAAAAAAAAAAAAAATCATCCTTAACCCCACCTTCTCGTCATAAATTTCTTTCTAGCATTCCTATTTCTCTAGAGAACGATATCAATCCCAGAGGCTTACCCTATACTACACTACAACGTTTAGGTCCACTGCCTAGAGGGTTGAAAAACTTGCTCGTAGAAAAGGAGGTTTTCTCGACCCCGAACCCACGCATCAGGATCATTTATACATCAAAACTTGTATCCAAACACCTTTATAGAACCACGTTACTTACTTTCAAAATTCTCTTTACATTACCCCATCATAATTAACAAGGAAGATAATGATGTTACCATAATCTAACCATGGTCTAATCATCAATTTAACTTAAACATACTTTTAGCCAAAATCCCTAATTCATTGCATGAACCCTAATCTTGAAATTGATCAAATTATGAATTATTACCTTGTGGCGATGGTTTTTAGGCACTTAGTATGGTTAAGGTGTAGGTAAGGTTTTTCATTTTTAAAACTTACATAACCCAGTTTCGTGTCTCATTAACCCAAATAACAACCTTAAGTGACCCCGAACAAGCCCCTCATCAATTCACACGGGCAACAAGAAAAAAAACACATTACAGTGATGAATTAGTCGGTTAAAATATCAAAAATCATGGTTACCTACCCCACTATTTGCGAAAATAAAGTGAGTAATGAGTAGACATGTCTATGGTACTAGAACCGGACCGAACCGGACTCGGAACCGAAAAAACCGAGAACCGAAAATCCGGAAAAGGTGGAACCGACAACCGCCTCAAGTTCTTCAGTTCGGTTCCAGTGCGAGAATTTTTGGTAATTCCCAAAGAGTACCAAAGTGTTTTAAAAAAATCATTTTTCTCGTTGTCGATCACTAACAAATGACATGCTATAACAATAAAAAAAACACACACAAAAATGTCTCCAACAATGCAGCTCTTTCAAATAATTCTAGTTGTTCAAAAAAACATAAACAAAAACACAAAAATGTAAAAATATAGGTTTATAATTGTTCAAAAGTATCAAGAACACGCATTTGTGTTCTAAACCTCAAAAAATGCTTAATGTTTCATCACTTGTTTCCTTTCATAACTTCGTATTACTTCTTCCATCTCTTTAACAACCTCGTTATCATTCAAACGATCTTGAATTTGATCCACATTTATTGTAACATGGTATCTAATCAATTATGATCACAATAAAAAGGAAAAAATACATAGAAAAACTTATTTTCATGTTTATGAATGATGCTGATGATGATATTTGAATTTTTAGATGATATTAGTAATTGTAAAATATATAATTTGGTGTTATTTAGAATGGATTAAAGGTTAGTATTTTAATTTATTTTGGGTTTTTAGGTTTTTTTTTTGTTAAAAGGTTTTAATTTATTTTTGTTACAACTCAGTTTTTTTATTTAATTTTATTTTTATTATTTTTTTAAGGTTAAATGTACACAAAGTCACAAACAAACCCTATAAAATTTCATATTTCAAAAGTCGGTTATTTTAGGAAAACTACCAGAACCGAACAACCCCGAAAACCGAAAATTTGCAATTTCAAAAAACCAAGAACCGTACCATGATTCTAATATACAATTTGGTTCCTAGTCAGTACCGGGTTCTTTTGGACACGCATAGCAATGAGGGGTATATGTGTCATTAAAATAAACAAGTACTCCTAATGGATAAAAAGCTCTGATTTTTTTTCTTCAATTTAAAGATTTTATCTTGTACGCCAGGAACTCTTTTTGCTACACAAACAAACACAGCGCCATTCTTGATAATCAGACAGACAAAAATGGCGACCTCCGTCGCTACTTCCTTTCATATCAGGTATAAAATAACTTTTCAATTTTATAAATCTACATGTTTCACATATTAATTGGGTTAATTTATCTGTTGTGCATATTTTAGCCAGTTTAACTGATGATAGCAGTATTAGCAGACCCTTTGTAAGCTCTTGTAGCTAATATCTTTGAAAGGTTGAAACCTTGGTATGTTGGGAAAATGATTAGTGGTTGGTTAAAAAAAAAGTAACTCCCAATGCCGTCTTCCACGGGTTATGGGTACCCAATACCGTTTCCGGTGTTTGGGGGAGGTTAAGATGTAGACAGCCTTACCCCTACCTAAGGTAGAGATGCTGCTTCCAGTTCTACCAAAGGTATAAAGGACCTCCGGCCTTTTGTAGGGAGTGAGGATCGAACCCCTGACCTCTCGGTTGAGAGGCAAGGGGTTTTCCAACTGATCCAAGTTAAAAAAAAAAAAAAAAAAAAAAAAAAAAAAAAAAAAAAAAAAAAAAAAACTTTGTAGTAAGTAATTTAGCCATCTCTAAGGTGCCCTTGTGTGGTAAGGTGTCTCGCAAGAGACACGAGATGGGTTATTGGTTAGGCCGGGTAGTTTTGACTGTTTTCCAGATATCTAAAATACCAAGAAAAGTAATGAGGTGCATTATATTAAAACTAAAGAAGACTCGTAACACGTCAATGTGGGGCTAAGTGCTTTTTAGAAATTTTCGCTATATTTGACATATTTTTACACTACCACGGAACCCCCCTCGGTACGCCCCTGAATATACCTGTAGATAATTGCAAATAGAGGAATCATGATTTTAGCGGTTAGAGCTAACGTTGGGTTGAGGGTTCGTTGTAAGAAGGAAATGACGAGTTTTTTCCTTTCTTAAAAATAAATTGCGGAATGCTATCAATATATAATAATTAATCTTACTTATTCTTTAGGATGGAGAGAGTGTAAAATACTTCAAAAATATAGTAGTTGGGAATTTGGTACTATGGCACCCATAAGCAATGGGAACTTTATACGCTTGGTGAAACTTCAGTGCCAAGTACGCCTTTAGAACTTAAAAGAAAGGAAGATGGTCGAAAAGGTGCTTTAGATACCACAGATGTTTTTAGCTACAGCCCTACACATATGCATTTGGTAATAAATGATTATTGATAGTTCTGTAAACTCATTCTTAGATTTCCCTCATGCTCTCAGCCTCTTATTGGTGCATACCATTGCTCGCACCAGAGGTCGATCCATCATCCAACGATTATAACCCGCCTGTCACTTGCTTAAGCCTTGATATTGCCTTATTGGGAATATGAGTTTGGCATGATAACTAGGGATTTGCATAACAGAAATATATGACAATGACTATCAACTGATTTGATTTTGTCGTAAACCACATGTCACATTTCTATTTGCACTAGCGATACTTTTGACATCAAAATTCGAAACTAGCTCCTTTTCTGGAAGCAGCAACAATTTTATATCATCAAACTAAATTGTTAAATGTGACGACAACAAGCATCTTGGTTGAACTTTGCTTCCATGTTTGAAATTTGACAAATAAACTTTTTACTGATCAACAACACTTATTTGTTGCTCATTGTAATGCCAGATTCAGTGCCTGCAACTCAATATCACCTGACCTGTGTCATTTAACCACAAACACTAATGCATGGAAGTCTTCACAATTGGCCGAGGGCTCTAAGTTGGGCAGATCCTTAAAAAGATCGTTAAGGGGTTCTTCTGTCGTTGTTCCAATGGCTTTAGGAGCGGTATGAACTTGTGCTGCTATTATCAAATTCCCAATTGTGATTATTGGTTTTCTGGCTGCATAAGTTATAATGAGTGGTGTACCTGCAGGATATGAGTCAAGATACAGACGACATGTATGATGACTTGTTTAAGAAATACGGAAAGGTCGTTTACAGAAGTAAAGACCAAAAGCCTCCTACCGCAGACGTCGATGATGATGCTGAATGCTTGGCTTGTGAGTCCTTCATACTGCACACTTTAAATTTTATGAGCAATTATGTATCATGTTAGCTTATTGATCTTATTCTACATTATTCTTGTTATTGTATAGTTGCTGTGGCGATGGCAAAGATTGCAAGCGATGTGAAGGCTGCAGAAATTAAACTCCTTTTTGTGAAACCTCTGGTTTATTGGACCAAATTCTTCCTCATCGCCACTGCATATTCTAGACCTCAAATTGATGCCATCCGGTAATATGTTTGAACTGACACCTTAAGGAAATAATTATACTTTTAAAACATAATATGGATACTGATCTTATTTAGTACCACAGGACCAGAATAAGTGATTTAGCTGAAAAACAGTATGGGAAATTTTCAACTGGAGATACAAAAGCCAATTCATGGACCTTGTTAGACTTTGGTACTTTCTACACTTCATTGATTAAAATTGCTGAACGTGAAATCGAGTTTAATAATGTTTTTTTGTGTTATTTGCAGGTGATATAGTGGTGCATATATTTCTTCCAGAGCAGAGAGAACTTTACAATTTGGAAGAGTTTTATGCTAATGCGACTCCCATAGAGCTACCTTTTGAAAACCAACAAAACTTTGGTCGTTGAACAGCTTTTTGGTTTTGCTCAGATTTGGTGTTGCAGCATCCCATGAGAGGGTAATTTGGCCTATTGTGTGGGAGCAAAGTGTAGATTAGAGGGCTGTTGGGAGTTTCCCGACTGGTGGTCTTTTAGTGTAAACGTAGGGAAAGTGTAACTGAAGTTGGACCAAGGGTGAAATAATGTTTCCCCCTCTGGACATTTCAAGTAAAATATGGTTTTGTGTACTATCATTTGAAATTTATATTGCTATCTTTACTCTTTAGTGGTGGACTTACAGTGAAAACAAAGTAACAGTTATTTACCACAAACGGGTAGATAAGTGGCCAAGTTCCCTCCACAGATTCTTTGTAGCTCACTTTGTGTGGCGGTCATCAAAGAAAATTTCATTTAATGAGAGGGACCTTCATATAGTTCAGACGCTAAAAGGCCGAGAGGCAAACACCACCATCCCTTTGTACCACTGCTCAAGAAGCAAAGCGCACATCCTTCTATCAGTACTATCACCACCTCGTCGCGTCCCTCACAAAGTCAAAAGTTTCGTTTTGAGGCCAACCATACGCCTCTTTCGAAATGGTTGATTCAGATTCGGTTGGTTGGTTTGAGTCATTCGGGATTTAGAATAAAGTAAAAAAAGAAGTCACTCGAAACTCGACCCCAATAAAATTTTGGGTTCATTGGATTCGAGTCCACCTGTATAAGTAAATAACTAAATACATGGAAAAATATGCAAATTATGTCAATTTGTGGTTAAAAAATGGTTGACTTAAGCTCACACAAAATGTTTCCCTTGTACCTAAAAGTTCAAAACCCGACCTTAATAAAGGTTCATGCAATTTTGGCTCGACTTTAATAAGAATTGGAAACAAGAAAAACCCGACTCAAATAAGTATCAAATTTATTTATGTGTAATTCGGGTTAGAGTATTTTGCTGTGTTTGGGAGGGGCTTATGGGGATTTAACTTCTAAAATAAGCCGGCTTATAAAATAAGTCTTGTTTGTTACAGGGCTTATGGAGGCTTATATAAGCCATAAGCCATCCATAAGCCCGAGCCTATTGAAAGGGGCTTACGAGAACTTATAGCTAGTTAAATAACTTAAATACTTTTCAAAATATAATAGATTATCACGTAAAATCTAAAAATATATCTAAATTTAATTTGATGTATTTTTATACGATTTTACAAAAACGGGTTATTTTGACCCCTTTTTTTGCCCGGAACCGGTCCAACCAGTTAACCCGGCCGGGTCGACCCGGGTTTCAAAACATTGAGCAAAACTATATCACACCTCGAAATAAAAGGAGATCTAAGAAGGGGTATAGATGTAATTTGACAATAGAACAAGGTTGACACAACACAAGTAGTCTTCTTATCTTGAAGAAACTCACATTCTGAAAGGATAAAACAATCTTGATATCTTTTTTTCTTTCATTTCTGGTGACAAGATAATGGCTACTTCTTTACACACCAGGTACTAACTACTACACTAACCCCAATTTGCCCTCCTTTTACTTTATTTCATTAATCTCATAACAATTTCTTGTTATCTTCAGCTCCCATAAGGTGTAATTTCATTAGACCTTATTTTTTAATTATTGGGGATATTGTTATTATGGAATATGTTAAAGTTAAACCATCTAAAAGTATAATGTATGTATGGATTAATAACCATGGGTTTTATTTATTTAATTTGCAATTATTAATGTATGTTTTAAAATCAAATGCTCTTTAACTTTAATATTTGCTTGTCTGTTACTAAAGGGGTGTTTGGGATTGCGTTTCTAAACACCAGATAAGCACTTTTTAATGTTTGGTCGGAGGACAAAGTGCTTCTAAGAGGGTGTTTGGGGTTGCATTGATATTGGCTTATTTTGTTATTTAGAAGAAATAAGCGTTTTTGAAGTGACTGGATTGCTAAGTGCTTATTGGCTTACTTTTGGAAACCAATTCCAAACATCCCCCGAAGTTCTGAAGATGCAAAAGTAGATTGAGATATCCTTTTTCTATAAATTAAGTTGTTCTATAACCGCAATCCCAAACCCCCCCCCCCCCCCCCCCCCCCCCCCCTGACACGTAATATCAGCTATGTGTTACACAAGCTGAGTGTTTCCTGATTGTTAGAAGCAACTGTCTTTGAATATGAGATGCCTAAAGGTTGGACATTTAATATATAATGTTTGTTGCAGCCAACTCGGGTCTGCATTTTTGGGTGAGAGAAATGGTCTTTGTGTTTCTACTGTTCCTGTTACACGTCTTGCTTTTAGAAGGAACACTGTTGAGTGTAAAGAGTCGAGAATTGGGAAGCAGCCAATTGAAGTTCCGTCCAATGTGGTAATTACATTGGAAGGTCAAGATATGAAGGTGAAGGGTCCTTTAGGTGAACTTGCATTGTCTTATCCACGAGAGATTATGATTGACAGGCAGGAGGCAGTTCTTAAAGTATGCAAGGCAGTCGAGACAAGAAGAGCCAACCAAATGCACGGGCTATTCAGGTACCTATGCTTCTGTAATTCATATGTTTAGCCTTAAATTTTTATTTTTATAAGCTGATGATCGTTAATTGCTGTTTAGGATCTGATATTTCTTGGATTTAAAATATGTTTATGATTGCTTAAGCATTGAGGATCTTCTATTAAAGCCTTTGAACCTCTAAATATATATATCTTCGCATATGTGGTAACTTAAGGTGGAAAGATGGATGGGTCGATTAAGTTGGATAATGGGTCAAAATGGATAAAAAAATCAATGCATATTAATGGGTTGGTCTGACCAGAAACACTTGTTGTCTATATTTTGAGTTTGATATATAGAAGATTTGTGGCCTTTAAATACATTGGGCGACTTTGGACCCATTTGACTTGTGTTCTTTATAGACCTTCAGCGGTTAGAGACACAGTATACCCAGAATCAACCGATTTACCTATACATTCTCAGAAGGTAACGCTAGTAGGATCTCATTCACCATGCATTGATTAATGAAAATAGAGACGTTAGGTGTAAAATATTTATACACATATGTTGAGCTAGAAGTTTTAATTTCATTACATGTATGTTGGCTCGTAAGATGAGAAATACATCACCTAGTGCTGAGTTATTCAATTGCTACGTTCAGGACTCTCACGAGCAACATGGTTATTGGTGTATCCAAGGGATTCGATAAAAAACTTCAGCTAGTTGGTGTTGGATATCGTGCAACAGTAGAAGGGAAAGAGTTGATATTGAGTCTTGGATTCTCTCATCCAGTCAAAATGACAATCCCGGATGACCTAAAGGTCAAAGTTGAAGACAACACTAGAATCACAGTGAGCGGATATGATAAGTCAAGCATTGGTCAATTTGCAGCTACAATAAGGAAGTGGAGACCACCAGAGCCATACAAAGGTAAGGGAGTTAAATATGCAGATGAAATCATTAGAAGAAAGGAAGGAAAAGCCGGGAAGAAGAAGTAGGCTACATATTCACCTTTGTTCAAATCTCAATGTAATTTCCCTTTTGTTACTTATTTAAATTTTTGTATCAGAAATTCGGTCTGAGTCTTGCTTAAAAACATTATGGCTTGTCTTGGTAAGATATTCAAGAGTTTAGATTGAATTATTGAATCCATATCCTTCTGTGTCCTTTTGTGTATGGTGAAATTTGGGATATGTTATGTCGATGCACCAAGATTTCTTGCATTTAAAAGATCCGATTAAGAAAAAGGCGATCTTATTGCATCTATGCTCTTGGATTCACAAAGGACTGAAATGAAAAGTCTCGCACACAATGTGTCTGTCCGAGATTATAAATTTGTCTTATGTAATTAAGCTACAAGACTCACCAATATGATTAACTTGAGGTAAAGAACAACCTAAAAGGAATAAGATAGATAAGTGACCCTACAAAACTGTTTAATTGATCCAAAACATGTTTAGGTATTGACTTTTAATCAAAACAAATATTAGTTTTTTAACCAAGACAAAGATCAGTTGGGTTACCTCTTGATCAAAAAAAAAGATGCAAAAAATGTTAGTTTTTTAATCAAAACAAATGCAAATGTGTCATATACAGCTTATATTCATCAATCAAATTCTTTCTATGCACATGCAGCTAGATGTTCTGCTCAAGAAAGCATCCTAAGGACACATATTCAAGCCACCAACCCCATTAAAAAAAGGTAAAGAATCCTCCAAATGATAGTAACATTATTGGATTATCATAACACAAAAAGGGTATCAATTTGATGATTTAAAACATCAAATAATATCAAAATCAATCCAAAATCTTGGAAAAACTAAGCCTTCTAAGTTGATTTCCAATAGGAATAATAGACCAATCTCCATCGTTCTTCCCACACGTTAAGTCCACGGTTTCAACAATTCGTTGCGTCACTTTCTTGTGTTCTTTGCCTCTGATCGGTGTTTTATCCATCCACGAGTCTTCAGAATCCAACATAGGAATTTTCTGTGACCCTTTCCTCGTGTTTTTCTTCTTTTCTGGCCTAGTTTGATCAGGTGCATTACTCGGGCCATTCCTATTCAATGACATCATTCGTTTCAGCCTTTTCTTAGACCCTCCACAATCTACAGATACTGGCGCAGTTTGCATCTTTCGTGTTTCGACACCTATTTTCTTTGATGAAGGTTTGACATTAGTATCTAGTTCTTGCATCATCAAGGCGCTTACTTTCCCAGTTGCACCTATTCTGATAGTTCCAACACCACCACCCTCTTTGACTTTGACATTTTCAGAAGCTCTAACCATTCTTATCTCAAATAGATAATAATTTTTAGAGCAACAAGAAAAAGTCCTACAAAATTTGATCAAACTTTTATGTATAGGACATGATCACATGAAAATGGATCTAATAACAATAATATATGATTATAACATGATGGATATATGACAAGAAAACATACCAGAAAATATGTAGTCCAAAAGTTTGACTTTTGACAAATAAGACACAAAAATAAACTTTTGTGGAACTAAACCAGATTGAAAGTAGAGAATCTGTGTTGTGTATTTTTTCTTAAAAAGAATTCAATGTTTGTGTCATTTTGCTTCTCAGCTGTTCTTGACCCCATACATATATATAGCCAGGACGTGGACAGATACAGTTGTAAAATATTCAATTTTTATCAATAAAAAATATAAAATTTTGGTGTCAATTTATTCATTTAAAGAAATTCAAATGTTGCCATTTCTCTGATCAATTATATGCCATGTGGTTAAAATATTAAATTTGTCCTTAAATGGGATGAATTTATCACATCTCTGATAATTGGTTGGCCATACTAATTGTGAATTTGAACTCAAAACTTATAGAAATATGTTTGTATTAGTAAAGAAGTTATTAAATATTTAAGAGTGGGTAGCGGATATAAAGAAGAATGAGGTGTACATGGTTAACTGGTTGGTAAGATTTAAAAAAAAAAAAAAAAAAAAAAAACACTAGTGGCAAACCTGACCCAAACTGCACTAACTGGGTCAATTCCGAGACTGCATCAACCGGGTCACTTTAGGTAAGTTTTTTTTTTTTTTTTTTAATCTCCCAGGTTGATTTGGGAAATCCATAATTTTCTAACTGACCCTTGCATTTTGAAAGAGTATTAACATAAGAGGCTAACTAAAGATGAACATCTTCTAATGAAGTTAAAACTGACAATTGATAAGCAAATTACAGCCTTCACATCATAAAACACTAAGTCGCCATAGTTTCAGTAAAAAAAGTGTAACATATTCACAATGCTACCTAAACAAAAACAATTGGGTGATATGTGAAATATATTAATTACTGAAAAGTTACAACAACACACAATCAAGAGGACATCTGTCGACATGTCCCGTAGATATATCTACAGTTTACTCGACTGTGAGAAATAATGAAAAGTAGCCTATACATCACTATTATTCCTCTAGTAAAACAATGCTCAGATCCAAGCAACCACAATTGTCCTACTAGAATTCACATTTATGGCTTTTCTGCTATCTATATACTCTGACCTTAGAGACCCACCAATGTTTCATTATATACTTCTATCTTCCCTTTGCATCATTAATCACAAGTAACTTCACTCCAGATAATCCATCAGATTACCATCTGAGTAGCAATTCAGTGTTTGACTTTAAAAGTCAACAAGTTACTTAAAGTTGAGGGTCACAAATTCAAGGTCATAACTCATAATGGAACATGGCATGCCTGCAACAAACTTGGTAATACCACTATTTTATACTAATAAACTATTGAAGTACAACAAAATTTGAAAACAGCTCCATATGCATAAGGGCCTCTCTCTGTTTTCTTGGACAAATTAAGCTATGAGCTATCTCTTACAAATTAGGCGAGGCGGTCAAGGTACCAATTATAATGCACAAGGTACAAGTACTAATGCAGTACTCCCTAGTGATTTAAAATTATCTAAATTTCGGTAGAGATTTTTTTTATTTCCTAACCTTTGATGTGTGGTTGGGTTGTATATTAATGAGTAGTGACCACTATCTGTACCAACATTTTGTGACCACTTTACTTTTCAGCTAACTCAAAATTTATAGCTTGCAGTAGTACATCTTCAGCAATTTATGTAAACATCATGAGAAAGGGGGTGTTTGGGAAAGCTGAAGCTCAATAGCTTTTAAATTTTAAAATTACCCATTTGAGAAGCTTATACTTATTTCCCTCCCATAAAAGTAAAATTTCATGAAAATAAGCTTTCCAAACACCTTGAAAGCTTTTAGAAAACACAAAAAGGCAAAAAGCTATTAGATTAAGCCCCTCAAGTAAGCTAACCCAAACACCCCCTAAGTCTAACAATAAACATGCAGAAAAACAAACTAAACAGATAAGATAAGTTCCATTCCAAGTATGGTAGCCGAAATTCTGAATACAAGCAAGTAGCTAGATCATAAAGATGATGACCAAATACGAAGGAGTACGGAAAAACACTAAAGAGAATACCAACAGAAACTACTTTACGAATTACATAAAAACCATAAGCAGCAAACATACTATCTGCAGTTTGTACTAGAAAACTTTACTTTATTCTACCAAATCTGCTTCAATACTTTCTTCTAGTAGTGCACCTAACGCACACATGTCATAATCTGCAAAAATATGAAACAGGAAAGAAATCAGAATCGATAAGTATAACGGTTTGTGTTTGTGTAACAGTTCACAGATGACAGGAAAGAAATCAGAATCGATAAGTATAATGGTTTGTGTTTGTGTAGAAGGCTACCTGAGAGCTAGCTACCTCCTCCATGTCATCATGAACCTCAGATGATGATTTGGATGTTGATGTACACTTCTCCTTTGCTTCAGCCTAATTGTTCACAAATAAAAAATAAGTTGAGTTAAGTTGTGTGTGTTACAGCAACCAGATAATGCACAAGTAATTTGTTTGAAATGTGACAGAAAAGAGAGATGAATTATTACGAGTTCAATGTTGTGCAGTTTCAGAGCATTTTCATATTCTTTTTTCTTTGAAGCAGCCTTCTCCATATAAGGAGCTTTCTCCTAATCACACAAAACACGAACACAGCAAATTAACAAGCGACCGAATTGGGTCTGATAATTTCGTTAAGAGATCTTACAGAGTCAGACATAGCCTTCCACTTAGCTCCACCTTCCTTAGCAACCTGTAACTAACACTTAACCTTATCAACTAAAGATCAAAATCACCTTCAGTACTTAACAAATTTTTTCAGAATACATCAGCAATCGAGTTCAAAACACATCACTGATTGTGTACAATCAGATTCAGTACAATCAAATTCATACAGAAGATTATAATCAGATTCACATAATCAAAATTAACTTCTTAACACTTTGTTTCAAAACACATTAACTGATTGTGTACAATCAGATTCATACTCATTACTTTAGATCATACAGAAGGTAGTACTGAGATTCATTTACTCAAAATTAGCTTCTTAACAGATTGTTTCAGTATACATCAGCAATCGAGTTCGATCAGATACATATTCGTTACATCAGAATAGACAAAATAATATAATCAAATCAACCTCTCCACAAATTGTTTCATATAAAAGTTTATAAACTTTAACATTATGTTTCCAAACACATCAATAACTTATCAACAATCAAGTATGACCAGATTCGAATTCATAAGATTAGATCATGCAGAAGCTCATAATCAATTTCATATATCGCAGTTAACATTCTAACAATTTGTTTAGATCATGCAGAAGTTTATAATCAGATTCACATAATCAAACTTTACTACTTAACAAGTTGCTTCAAAACACATCTACTATCAAGCACAATCAGATTTATAATCATTATATCAAATCACACACTAGTTTTTATAAAATTACTATAATCAAAAGAGGCACAAAAAGTGATAGTGAAAACATACAACAGCAACCGATTTGTTATCAGGAAAATTCTCCTTGAAATCCTTCCTGAATTCGTCCCTGCAATATCAGCAAAAATAAAACATGAAGACGTATTCAAGTCATTCAGTAACAAAAAATTATCACATCAATCTCTTCATCTGCACAAAAACTAGCAGATCACAAAGCTTGAATTCGCCATGCTTACATGAAGACGAAGAAAGCAGATGGAGGTCGTTTCGGAGCACCAGGATCTTTTTCCTTCTTTACCTTAGCCTTAGTAATCTTCTTCACTGGCCTTTAACAGCAACAATAAACAAGTGTTTAGAACATCATCAAACACTATAATCAATCATCTAATCATCTAAGCATCATCCAGTTACAAATCAGTTTACACATTGATTCATGGAATAATAGATCACAAAATATGAACAATATTACTCGAAACACAGAGATTATACTAGTACGATACATTTTACATCAGCAGTTGTAAAAACTTCGAAGATGATCACAAAAACAAACAGTTCACATAGGGATTCCAGCAGCAGATATCGCGAAATGTGACAAAATAATCGAAACAACAGAGATCAAACTGTTAGGTCATAAATCAGATCAACAATCGCATAATGAACACGTATTTGCAGAATATTACTCAATACACAGAGATTAACTGTTATGACGACGTCAATCCGTTAAAACATGACGATAACAAAATCAAACAGTTTATAGAGCAATTAGCATCAGATATATCACGTAAACTACAGAGCGTTACTCTAAGCAACTGATTAGCCTATTACGTTTATAAATTCGATCAACTATCTGTTAACACGATGATGATAACACAATTAAACAGTTAACTAGCTATTAAACACATAATTTCAGAATATTAGATACACAGTGAATGAACTACTATGATGACGTCATCACATCAACAAACGGTAAAACCATGACGATAACACAACTAAACAGTTTATACCGCAATTAGACGCATAATTATCACGAATATCGATCTAAACAGCTTATAATCAACACTTACATCCGTACATCAGATTATTGATGAGTAACAACAGAGATTCAAGAGAATATATCACAAAATTTGAATAAATTTACTCAAAACAGCAGAGATTAAACAATAACGATGACGTCATCACATCAAACAATCAGTTAAAACTTGATCAAATTCATCGAAACAACAGAGATTAAACAATCACGTTAACTAACTACATCAACGACCAGTAAAAACACAGTGATTATAACGAGATTTACAGTTTATACAGTAATTACACGGTAAAATCACTAAAATTCATCCAAACACTACCTTATTATCAACAATCAGTAACAACAGAGATAAAACCGTTACAATAACTAACTACATCAACGCTCAGCTAAAACACCTTGTAATCAACAGTTATGTACATAAATCACATCAACTATCAATAACAGCAGAAATTAAACGGTTAAAATAACTAACTACATCAACGATGAGTAAAAATATAACGATATTAACATTTAACACGGTAAAATATCACGAAAATTCATCTAAACACCTTATAATCAACATCTAAACGGCTAAAATAACTAATTATGTCAACTATCAGTTAAAACACGGTGATTGCAAGATGAACGAAGAAATATACTCAGTATTGAGCTTCTTCTGAGCAACAGTAATCAATTTCGGTCCTCTCATTTTCAGATCTGAGTTGAAATTAGTGTGTTTTTCGAGGGTGAAATTAGTGTGTGTTTTTGGAGGTGAAATGAGTGCGTGAGAATTGTGAGGAGGTGTGGGTGGTTTTTATAGAGTGGGGGTGGTGTAAGGGTGTGAGATATTTTTGAGATTTTGGCGGCAAATGGAATTTGTTGGATGGATTTTGTTACGAGTCACTGTCATTGTAACGGAATGGGCGTGTGTGATAGTGTGTGAGTGTGTGACGTGGCAAGGTATTTCCTTTTCTATTTGTTTAAAAAGGGTATTTTTGTATGTTGTGAAAGTTTATTTATTGATAAAGTTTAGTTATTTTGTGACAATGGAAGTCCATGATGAGTGATGTTACCAGAGACCCATGAATATTAGGACCGTGTTTCACAATTTTTTATTTATGATTATTAATATTAAAGTGGCACTATAAGAAATTTATCATGTAAAATCGGAGGTTGCACGTAACGAAAAAACACATATTTTATAAACAATTTACATTTCGTGATATAAAATCGAATGTGACATGTGACACACCCGACTCTCAAGTGAGTCTGTCCCTGAATGTTATGATATTATCTCATGCTAAACAAGGTAATTTCTATTTGATATTATTTTCTTGGGCATCGTTTTGAATTTTCTCCTAAGGCTATGTTTGACGACACGTAGCAGTAGTAACAAGCAGCAGTAGTAGTAATGGCAGCGGTTGTAGCAGTTAACAGTAATCAGTAGTTGTTTATTTAAAAAAATGTGTTTGACAACCCACACCCGGCTCTCAAGTGAGTCCGTCCCTGAATGTTATGATATTATCTCATGCTAAACAAGGTAATTTCTATTTGATATTATTTTCTTGGGCATCGTTTTGAATTTTCTCCTAAGGCTATGTTTGACGACACGTAGCAGTAGTAACAAGCAGCAGTAGTAGTAATGGTAGCGGTTGTAGCAGTTAACAGTAATCAGTAGTTGTTTATTTAAAAAAATGTGTTTGACAACCTAGTTGTAGTTGTAATTATAAAGTGTAAAATAACGAAAAAAGACATATACACATTAAATAAAAAAACTGATTAAACAAATAATAATGTTATTATTTATAATATACTCATTACGTTCACAAGCTTGACATTACATAAAGACCATTATACGCTAGTTATAACTTATTGGGTGACGTGCTTTCTATATTGATGTGATAATATCATTACGAATTTGTTTCATCTCACTAGATGTTCCGCTAGAAATATCTCATTATTTGTAACCGAGCCATGAACATCACGAAGTTCATCACATCCCATGTAATCTGGATGTTGTTTATACGTAGTAAACACGAGGTCTTCTTTGTCATTATTACGAACGTAGTTATGCAAATCAAATGCGGTGATAATTATATCATGTTGAGTTTTCACATTATATTTAGGCATTCTATCGAGTATTTTCCATCGTTTGTTCAAAATTCCAAATGATCTCTAATAGAACTTTGTAGAGATGAATGAGAACGGTTGAAAGCCTCTTACATGTTTTTAGGCGGCTAATTTTCAAATTGTGATTTGTGATATATTGTCTTTGGATATGGAACAAATATCCCTTTTTGTCCGAATATCTTTTATCAACTAAATAATATTTACACGGTAAAAATTTAAAATTAAGTTGCTTGTAATTTATCACAATGTTATGGTATAATAACATAGGCATATAAAATTTCCTTCTGGCAGTTTTGGATAGTTCATAGATGGATTGTTAATGGGATTGAGGAATACACGTGTGTCATGTGCTGAACCCTCATATCCAACTGATATAAATGTGAAGCATAAATCAAAGTCACATACTGCCATCACATTAAAAGTAATTATCCCTTTTCTACCAATATAAGACACTTGTTCGGTCTCTAGGATGCATGCCCCAATATGTGTACCATCAATACAGGCAATGCAATCTTAAATAATTATTTTTTAAAGAAAATATCAAGCTATAGTATCACTAATATAAATCCAGATAACTAAAAACTAGAATACCTTGAAGTACGACATATATTTTTATCATTTATGATTTGATGTGGTGTTAATTGAAAGGTTGGATCCTTCGGATGTATCATCTCACGGGCTAGACCATGAAAGCCTTTAGATCTAGCAATTATTGCCTCTAGAACTGTAAGATATAACTTTTCACATACACATCAAACCATAACAACAAGGTGGCGAATAAGTGGAATTCTAGAGAGAGAAAGTTAGAGGTTTAGGGAACTTAGTGAGAGAAAGTGAAAGATATTATTATGAGCTCCAACTCTCTACCTTGGAAGGTAGAGAGTATTTATAGTCTTACATAAATCGCCACACATCGGGCTGTGGATCAGGCATACAGTGGGTAAAGACCCGTCCGTCCTCCACGGTGATACTAAACTAAATACTACTTAACTTAAGATAACTACGACTACGAGCTTTCTAACGATTACATATACTTGAGGTGACCGACTCTTTAATACCGGGAATTTCTAATTCCTAACAATCTCCCCCTAAGGGAGGTCACCTCAATCATGCACCAAAATTACATTGAATACAACTAGATATTACATTAAAAATTGTTCTTGCATTCTTGATGTAGTCCTTTGCTTCAAAGCTCGTAGTCATTGATTCTTCACATTGCATGTTTGGATGCTCCAAGTGGAGGTCTTTTACTGATCCACTTGATAATAATTTTGAGCCATCTTTTGAGATCATCAGCTATCAAAAATCTCTAAGACATCCTTTGTGGTGTTGTGACTTTAGGACCGACATGCTCACATTCTGGATCATGATGTCTTCTCATCAGAGTAGCGGAAGCATTTGTTGAATCATGATATTGGCAGCAGCGTAGCAGAAGCTTGGAGTGAAAATATCAGAGTCATTGATGCACTAATCATGATTTCTTTGAGTTGAATGTGTTAAGTGAGCATGCGGCTATGGATTGACCGCTTCATTCTGATCAGCTGCAAACGTCGGGTGTACCTGCATACAACAGTTAGCAATAAATCGCACGAAAGTGTCTTTGATCACTTTCGTTGAATTGAGGTACACGGCCCACGGTTCCCCGTTGATCAGTACATGTACTGCCTGTGATCAGGTAAAATTCCGAAGAATTTCCTTGACAGGGTTTCGCAGCTGTTCTAGCTGTTCTCAAACCGGAACGTCTCAAAGAAGACAACACGGAGTGAGTGAACCAACGAATTTTAAGTCCACTGATTGATAAAA
Source organism: Chrysanthemum seticuspe (assembly GCA_019973895.1). Lineage (NCBI taxonomy): Eukaryota > Viridiplantae > Streptophyta > Magnoliopsida > Asterales > Asteraceae > Chrysanthemum > Chrysanthemum seticuspe. Next base: position 259,686,329 of record BPTQ01000005.1, on the reverse strand, counting down.
AGAGATTTGAAAAACAATCGTGTATTGCTCAATAGAAATTGTTTTTGCAATACAACGAAGGTTTTATTGAAAATCAATTATCAATCATAAAAATATCTTTTGGTTTGAAAAATGAGTACACGGTCGATGTGCTAAAGAAAAGAGTTGTTAAGCACAAAGACCGGTTTTTCAAAGGTATCCGTCAATCCATAACCTGAACCAGGATTGATTCAAAAGATTGAATCTCCCCATTGTTTCTATTTAGTTGTCACATGGTTGATCTATTAGATAGATCTCACATGCCACCTACCAGGAGCTTGTTAGATGATGGCTCCAGAAGGTTTTCCATCTTCATTGTGAATATGTATACACATCACTCAGATGTTCTGGCAATACCACAAGGATAATGCGTAGGACTCAAGATATAATCTCTCTTTCCACATTGTATGAAACAGAGAGTCTTCATTGAAAGTGTCCTAATGAGATTTATTGATGATCTCGTGGCTCTAGACTCAATATGTGCATATTTGAATCCTGTGCCGGAGACTAGGGAGAGGGTCTCCTTCTTCAATATCAACCATCTCTAAGAGAAAGTCGATAGATAATGTCGGTTACCCGTGAGAATGAAACAAGTCCTTTTAAGAGGAACTTGAGTGGTTTGGAAAGTTGAAGTGCAGTGCGTCACTGGGTCCATGACGTCTTGTCTTCAATACCGATGTTACCATCAGTAGCATATGAATTGAACCCGGTTTCTGCCCTAAGGTTGAATTAATGGAGGGCTATTTGTTTTCACCCTATTCTCATTCAATTCTTTTTAATTCTTCAACCCCTTCAGTGCTTACCGAGACTTCATAACTAGAACCTTGTTGGGTTTATTCCAGTACTAGCTCAGTCTTAGTCCGCATTCTTCCCATATCTCATTTTTCTCCTTTTATCATCATACCTAAGGACTTCTACACTAACTAGTGGATTGTCCCTGGGTAGATCCCTCCGGTTCTGGCGGATCATGGGAACCAATACCTAACCTTAACATCCTTATATCACCGTACATAAAGTAAAAGTTGGTCGGTCTATTTGGTATTGTTCATCTGCCATTGGATCCAATTGAAAACCATTTGAAAATCAATTCAGATACTTGTGATTTATTATCAAAGCATTTTGTACCTGAATTGTTTTTGATATTTTATATATTATTTATTTTTTATTTATTATTTTTTTTAGAACGAGAACTCCCCCTCAACATGTGCAAATATTTGAAAATGTTTTGCACACGGAGGCAAGAGAAAGAATTAACTTCTTTGATTACCATTTTCTAAAAGATATCAACATCACTTCCCACATCAAATCAAGTAGAAATAGCATTTCCGGGAAGGATGAGGTTTCCATAAATTCGCTCCCCCTCAATATGTGCCTCGAGATTTGAAAAGAGTTTTGTACATACTAGAGGGACCTTGCACATTGAGATAAGTTTATCACATTTCAAATCATAGGTTTAAGATAGATGCTCCCCCTCAACATGTGCATGGAAAATTTGAAATCGTTTGTCACATGTGGGCAGGATAGCATGTACATCCTTATAAAACCATTTACCTAATTATCAGTTTAAATCTAATTTAAATCACACATTCTCCCCCGATCACAATTATCAAATCATTTGAGATTTGTGATCTCTTATTGATTTAAATTGATTTTGAAAGCTTTTAAGGGGAATTGTGACTTGATTATGAAAGCGTTTTAACTGATAAGGATCGGATTTTAAGACTTTAAACTCCATTGATAAAACATGCATGTATATCTTTTGAAAACAATTTAATGCCAAATAACTTTTTAATTTAATTGAAATCATTCTCCCCCTCAATCAATGACATAGGTTGTTGATTGAGAGATAGAGATTTTGACATATAAGTCCTGATGATTATCAAAAATAGAGACCGAGTTATTTGTCAAAGCATTTAGTTTTCAGCAGATAAATGTTTATAGAATCAGAGCATGGAATTTTGAAAACATGGCTCTGTTCTTTCTTTTAAAGCCGGGTTATTGCCTGAAAAATGACAATAAACCATTGTTTCTCTTTCTCCCAAAAATATTTTTTTGATTTTTTGATTTTTTTTTATATATATATATATATATATATATATATAAAAATTCGAACAACATCTAAAGTCCCGTGTCATTCTTTGAATGACAACATCAAGACCGTAGATATTATCGAATCGAGATAAACATGACAAAATGACAATATTTTTTGAAGATTTTTCGAATTTTTCAAATTTTTATGGATTTTGAAAGTTTTATATTTTTCTATTTGATTTTTGAAGGTTTTATAATTTTGTATTTTGTTTTTCGAATAGATATATACAAGAGATAGATGAAGATAGACCTTTACTCCTCGTCTTCCTCCTGAAGACGTTTGAGAGTTTCTGGTTGAAGGCTTTTCAAACCAAGTCGTGGAAGAATAAACTCAAAACGTTCTCTTGGAAGAGCTTTGGTGAAGATGTCTGCTAACTGATATTCAGACCTCACAAAATATAGTTCCACCACACCTTTTTCCACTTGTTCCCTGATGAAATGATGTCGAATGTCGATATGCTTTGCTCTTGAGTGTTGAACGTTGTTGCATGAGAGAGCAATAGCACTTTTATTATCACAGTACAGAGGGATTTTGTTGAATTCAAAGCCATAGTCAGATAATTGAGATCTCATCCATAAGATTTGAGCACAACAAGATGACATGGCTATGTATTCAGCCTCTGTAGAGGAAATAGAAGTACTTATTTGCTTCTTTGAAGACCAGCTCACAAGCTTATCACCCAAAAACTGAGCACCTCCTGACGTACTTCGACGAGTATCTTGACACCCTGCATGATCTGCATCTGCATATGCTGTTAGTGACATACCGGTGTCTTTTGGGTACCAAAGTCCCATATTGATGGTTCCTTGGAGATACCGAAAGACCCGTTTAACCGCTTCAAGGTGCTTTTTAGTAGGCTTAGCCTGGTATCTAGCACACATGCAAACAGCGAACAAGATGTCTGGTCTACTAGCTGTGAGGTACATCAGGGATCCAATCATACTACGATATTTTGTTTGGTCAATCATGATCCCTGAGAGGTCCTCATCTAGTTTGGTTCGGTCAATCATGGGGGTGTCAACAGGGTCACTTGAATCAAATCCAAATTTCTTTAAAATCTCTGTTGCATATTTAGATTGATTTATGAAAATGCCTCCGGGACTTTGTGAAATTTGTAATCCCAAGAAAAATGACATTTGTCCCATCATTGACATTTGAAACTTTGAACTCATTTCATTTGAAAAACGATCACATTCCATTGGGTCTGTCGAGGCAAAAATAATATCATCAACATAAATTTGAACATGAATTAAATGTTTGCCTGACTTCCTGGTGAACAATGTAGGATCAACTGCTCCTTTGATGAATCCGATTGATAGAAGAAACTTTGACAGTGTATCATACCATGCCCTTGGAGCTTGCTTTAAACCGTAAAGAGCCTTCTTCAAACGATAAACGTGAGTTGGATGCTCTTGATTCACAAATCCTTCAGGTTGGCTGACGCAGACGACTTCTTTAAGATCTCCGTTCAGAAATGCCGTCTTTACATCCATCTGATATACTACCATGTTCTTACTAGCAGCATTAGCCAGAAAGATTCTGATTGCCTCGATTCGAGCAACTGGAGCAAAAGATTCTTCAAAGTCTATACCCTCTTCTTGACGATATCCTTTAGCAACTAATCGAGCCTTGTTCTTCAACACATCACCATGCTCATCAAGTTTTACTTTGAAGATCCATTTGAGAGCTATAATCATAGCACAATCTGGAGCAGGTACTAACTCCCATACATCAAGTCGATCAAACTCATGAATTTCATCTTGCATGGCATTGAACCAGCTGTCTTCATTCATGGCGGTTTTAACATCTTTTGGTTCGATCTTAGATAGTACGGAGTTGAAGAAACACCATAAGGCATCGGTTGCAAGTTGTTTCCGGGTTGATACAGGACGAGAGGGATTTCCAATGATGTTGTCTAATGGATGATCGTGTGTCCATTTTCTGAGGTGTTCATGTGGCAGTTGTTGAGGAACTGAGGTAGCAGAGTCGATGTCTCCTGAAGAAGGTGGTTCTGATGATGATTCAGGAGTAGCAAATATGTTTTCAAATGGAGCATCTTCAGGAGTGGCAAAGGGATTAACTTCATCATTGATGCCAGAAACATTTCCATGATGTACATTTGAAGAATGATGATTTGTTGATGAGACTGAAGGATCAGCAGCAGGTGCTTCTTGACTTAAAGATATTGATACTGAAGGATTGACTTCATTCACAGGAATATGAGCATCCTCTGTTGTAGGGATCAACACCTCATTAGTAATTGAATCATACAGTTCATTAAACATAGGATCAAACAATTTCTTTAAGTCATCTTCAGATGGAGGTACATATGGAGTTTCTTGAGAAGAGTTTGGAACAAGAGATGATCCAATGGGACTGTTTTGAAGTGCGGGTCCTGAGCTGGAGTGTCCAGGAGCCATTTGACCGGTCAGCTCATCAAACGTAACGTGAATTGTTTCCATGATATTTCGGGTTCTTTTGTTGTAGATTCGGTATCCCTTTTTGTTTGGTGCATATCCTACAAATACTCCAATGTCAGCTTTAGCCCTAAGTTTGCCTAAGTCTTGACCCTCATTAGTTGGATAACACAATGCACCAAACACACGAAGGAAAGATAGATTAGGTTTTCTGTTGTGGACAAGTTCATATGGAGTTTTTCCATGAACAGTGTGAATCAGGGAACGATTTTGTGTGTAGCATGCAGTGGCAATTGCTTCAGCCCAGAGAAACATTGGAACCTTTGAGTAGATAATCATAGTTCTTGCGGCTTCAACAAGAGTACAATTTCGTCTTTCAACTACACCGTTCTGTTGAGGGGTTCGTGGAACACTTCTTTGATGGCTGATTCCAACGCTTTCATAGAATTCACTAAGTTGTTTGTTGACAAACTCAGTTCCATTGTCTGTTCTGATAATTCTGACAGTTTTGTTTAGTCGAACCTGCAGCTGTTTGATGAGTTTGATGATGATATCAGGAGTTTCATCCTTTGTCCTTAAGAACTTGACCCAGGTGAATCTAGAGTAATCATCAACCACAACTAACACATATTTCTTCCCAAAGATATTCTGCACCCTCATAGGTCCACATAAATCCATATGAATCATATGAAGAACTTCTGTGACAGAGTTAGTAGGTTTGGGTTTATGGGCATACTTCTTGCTTTTTCCCAATTGACATGCTGAACAAAGATGATCCTTTTCATACTTTAGTCTAGGTAAACCTACAACTAAGTCCTTTCTGGAAAGATCGTTGATGGTGCCGAAGTTCAAGTGATTGAGACGACGATGCCATAACCATGACTTTGTTTTTGAAGCCTTTGATAACAAGCAGATTGGAGAGGCCCTCATCATGTCATCGATAGAGATGGTGTAAAGATTTGAGCCACGATTTCCTTTTAACAGTTCCTTACCATTAAGATCTCTAACAAAGCAGGTATGTTTTCTGAAGGCTACTTCTAGATCAGAATCACAGAATTGACCAACAGAGAACAGATTATGACCTAAACCTTCCACATAATACACTCTAGAGATGACACTATCACCAACAACATAATCTCCATAACCCATAATAGCACCGAAATGATCGTTACCAAATCTAACAGTCCCGATGAATTTGCTCACGAAGTTCATGAGCCGCGACCGGTCTCCAGTCATATGCTTGGAACAGCCTGAGTCCAGGTACCACAGAACGATTTGAACGATCTGCAGTTGAACACAGACAAGAATGGATAACTGGATAATTGGGATCCCCATGCAAGAATGGGTTCCATTTGGTTAGTTACAATGGTTGGAACACCCACATCAGAAATAGAAGCATTCATATCAGAAAGTAAGGCAATGGAATCATTGTGAATAGATGCAGTACTAGTGTCTGTATTAGCCCTGTTCACAGAGTGATCACTTCTTAAAGGAATAGTTCTACCAGTAGGCATCCATTTTCTAGTGGGCATTATCTGATTAGTCTTATGACCAATAGGTATCCAATAGAAGCCTATTTTACTGAATGTTCTTCCTGTGGATTTCCACTGTTTTCTAACTTTCATTCGTTTTTGCCTTTTAGCCTTCTTAGCATGAATTTTCGCATTAACAATAAGAATTGGACAATTAACATCATTAGGCAGAACATTAACACCACATTCATGATTAGAAACAGAATTCAAGCAGACATCAGTACAAGGTTTGCAAATAGTATCAGAATTCGAATTAATTACAGTACGCCTATGGCTAATACTAGAATCAACACGATTTGTTTTATTCGATTCAAGCTTAAAGTTCCTAGATTGTTCTTCTACTCTTTTCCAGTGCACATTCTTAGCTTGCGAGGTCCTATCATTCCTTGTATTGTCTTGAGACTTTGACCTGCTCCCTTTAATGTCACTGATTACTCCTGTAGAGGGAATGGGAACATTAGTTGGTTTAACTACTCTTTGCATCACCTGTTTAGATGTGCTGGGATCTGAACTACATGCAGGTGCACTACGGTTCACATTCTTCAAACTAGAGGTACTGAGATTTGTACTCCTAGAAGGCACACTTGAGTTCTCTTTCTTAGCATTGACAGATCTAGAATCTGAACCCCTTAAAGGCACACTACTGTTCACATTCAAAACATTGGGAATCGAGTGCATATCATACTTGGCATTAGGCATCGAGCATGGAATCAAAGGATTAACTCTCTCACCTAATGACTTTGGGCATATTGTGATCAAGCATTCTAAGATTTCTTGAGATCGTTTGGCATATAAGCATGCATGTCCAATTGCATTATCATGAGGTTTCTCTAACTTATCCTCTTCAACAATCTCACGCAGACATTCTAGGCAATCCTTAAGGGATGAGAAGTATGTTTGAATAGCAAGTTTGTTGTTCCTTAGATGAGGAGGGACATAAGTCACAGACAAAGTATATTTATTACAAGAGTGAACCTTTGATCCACCATTCTCCCCATTGATCATTGGCATTTTCCCTTTTACCTGACTCTTCAGATTCTCAATTTCCTTTTGCAATGAAGCTATTTGTTCGTTGTTTTTGTTACGAGTGACTTTAATTGATTCAAATAACTCATTGAAATGACGTTTAACCTTTTCATTTTCTTCTAGAAAACTTTCGTTTTCCTTTTGTAAAGCATTTACTAGGTTTTGAAGATGAAACGTTTGAGAATTCTGAGAATCTAAAGGAGGAGGCATTTGGGAGCCTGTCATATTGTTTGTTTGACCCTTTAATTGAGAGATTTGGGCTTTCAACTTTCTGATCGTGTTGCACTGAGCTTGAATCTGTTCATCACGTTTGTTAATTTGAAAAACTGCATCAAACTCTGGAGCATCTGAAGATGTCTTGACATTTGAAGTTTTGACATTTTCTTTAAGATGTTGATATTTTAGTTGTAAATTAAAATGCTCAACTTCTAGTTTAGAAAAATGTTTAACGAAATTGTCGTGATCATCCAGTTCAATTTTCTCGTTTAGTTTAGAATTAGTTCTTTCAAGCTCAATGACACGATCATGGGAGACTTTCAGGGCCACAGATAGTTCATGAAATTTGGAAGCATTAATAGAGCAATTTGAAGCCGTGAAAAACACATCTTGAGCAACACATTCAGTAATAAGATTCTCATTTAATGTATGCAAGTTCTTTCTCTCAATCTCATTATATTTCAGTGCACGCTCATAGTCACTAACTTCAACAACCATTGCATCAAATTCCTTTTCCATTCCCTTAATATCAGTATCTATCCCCTTTTTAAGACTCTCAAAGTGATCTTTTAGAAGTTTAAAGAAGGGCATGACCTCAGTTAAATAACATTCTTTCATTTGTTCAAAACCCCTTTCTCCTTCAGTTATACCAGTGGGTGTGATCCTTTTCTTGCAAGTTTTCTCAAAATCAACAAATAGTTGAAATATAACGTATTGGCTAATTAATGTCTTGCTTTTAGTGGCAATTGTTCTAGGTACAAGATGCATTGGTGTATTAGGAGGATACACAGTCGCTCTAGGCATTTTCCAAAGGGGAGGGTTTGTTTCAACAATATTTTCCGCTTTCTGCTTATCTAAATCCTTTTTCCAGAAGACTTGTTCGGGAGTCAACAAAGTCTGAGGCTTAAACTTGTTCAAGGAAATCCATTTTTCCTTCTTGTAATCATGAGGAGTGATAATTATGTTTTTCTCTTTGCATTTTGGATCATTTTGTTTCTTATTCATCTTTTCCCTAGTGATTTCATTTGATTTCTTATCTTCCTCAGTGCACTCAACGCAACTAGGTTTCTGCCTAGGCTTAAGGATTTCATTACCATCATAAAGCACCTTATGAGCATTTCTAGCCTTTTTAATTACCTCTGGATTTGGTTCCTCAACAAGGGGAATGCTATGCTTATCGCTTAAGACTCGATGTTTGGTGACCATGTGAGCAGTCTGAATGGTGTTTCCTTGTATGTACAACTTGTTTTCAAGTTTGTTTTTCAAAGTTTTCAGATTAGAAAAATCTCTCAAGAGTTTTGATTCCTTTGCATTAAATTCTTGCTTAAGCATTTTCACATTTTCTTGAAGTTCTTGTTTTTGCTTAGCTGTTTTAGAAAGTTTTTCTTGCAAGGAATGTAATTCTTGTTTCAATACTTCTTCTCTAAACTTACTTTTTCTAATTACTGTACTCACTTGGTCATCCATTTCCTGCTCACGAGTGGTCAACTCAAATTTTGCACGTTGTTCATAAATAGCAACACGTTCCTTATAGGCATTTAGTTCAGAAATTACGGAATCATCAGGAGCACATGTAGTGTATTCATCAAAGACATAGTCATTGTTGACTGCAGAAGATGCATCACTTGGTACAACTTCACTTTCACTTTGTTTCACGTATTGATCGTATGGGACAATATTGTTATTACCCATATTTTCAACATTTGATTCAATAGTTTCAGTTGATTGTACTTTGTCATGCATCTGTTGCACATCAGCATCATCGTATAGTTTTAATACCTCTGAGATGAGTTTGTCCTTGGATGGGCCAGCTTGTGGTGAAGAAGAGATCTTGGGAGAAACCATTGGAGAAATGCTAGCCATAAAAATTGTGTGTGCAGTAGGTCCATCATCTACATCAGAGTCGTATGCATCACAGTCAGCGACTTGAAAGGCGTTCTGATGATTGTGACCTATCTCCTGAATAGGCTGCTCATCCACATCTGCATCATAGGTCTTGGCATTGCCCTCAGCAAGAAACAGCAATTCCTCTTCATCCAAAGCAGCACCATTGTCCTGAGCTTGTGCCAGCAGCATCTTATCTCTGAAGTAATAAGCATTCTGTGGACGCTTTGGAGATGTGCAGTTCCTTGCAATGTGTCCTTCACCACCACAGTTATAACATTTGATTGGCTTAGCTTGACCTTGGTTACCATTTCTTCCTCGATTCTGGTTGCCAACATAACCTCTCCCAGCTCCACCTCTTCCCTGATCATACTGTCTTTCCTGAACTGGTTGTACCACGATCCTTCCATCTTTAGCAGTGGCTTGATTGTGTGGGTTAGATGCTGTTCTGAGGTTGTTGTTGGTTTGTGGGAGAGTATTCATGTTTTGACTAATGAGAAGAGCCAGTTGATTAATGAAGTTACCCACTTGAGCATCAGCATCAGCTTGTTTGTACATAGGATCAGGAATGAGTTTGTGATTACCATTACCCAAGGGTATGACTTGTGATGCTTTGGTTGTGATTCCGATGTTTGAGTAGAAAGCTGTAGAGTCATTAGACGAGCTTGTCTCTCCCTGGTTGGTTTTGAACTGATTGAGAATCAATTTTTCAAACATAGCATGTCTCTCATTCTGAAGGAGGAAGGCATAAAGTTGTTCATAGTTAGTATTCTTCAATCCTTTAGTGAGCTTCACAGCGGTAACAAACTTGTGCCATTCGGGATTCATGTTGTTCACAAATTTTGAGTTCAACTGAATGTTAGGCATAGTCATTCTGATGTTCTTCATGTCATTAACTAACTTATGAAATCTCACATAGTACTCATAGACATTCTCATCTGGTTTCATCTTGAAGTGCTCAAATTCGTCATAGAGTTGGGATTCTCTGTCTTCCATAGTTAATTCTGAACCTGAGAGAAGCATCTTAACATTATCCCAAACTGCCTTAGCATCAGTGTTATGATTGATCAGCTTGTAGATGTCTTTAGGAAGACCTTGAAGAACAATGTTTGAAGCCCTGATATCTGCATCAAATCTCTTTTTATCCTTATCATCAAGCTCATCATACATCTTAGGTCTGTCCATTCCGTAAACAGGAGTACCATATTCATTAGTATCAAGTATGTCTCTAGTCGTCTCAACTCGATATGGTCCTTCATCAATGGATTTGAGAATGTTGACACCATTTTCCTTTCCAAGGCAATACAATCTGATTCGTTGAGCCCAAGAATCGTAGTCAGTTCTGTCAAGCATGGGTGGACGAGTATCTGAGCCAGCTGCTTGAACATCCTCGGCAACAGTGGAGATGACAGTAGGAACGTTGGTAGACATGTTAACAGATTATACGGGATTTTATAACTCTATGATTAAACCGGGAAATAGATTCTTTCACGGGATTTTACTAAATCAAGAGAAAACCGTAAACAATCACTCAAGTCGCTAGGAGATAATGCACTAAGTCGCTAGAAGATAATGCACTAAGTCGCTAACACTTAATTCGCTACACCACTAAGTCGCTAGAGTCCCAAGTCGCTAGACAAATCCAAGTCGCTAAGTAGTAACTCGCTACGACTCAAGTCGCTAGCAAAATTTTGGCAGCAATTCGCTACTCAAGTCGCTAGAGATACAAGTCGCTAAAGAGCAACTCGCTACAGACCAAGTCGCTACCACCAAGTCGCTACTCGTAGTGGAGAGTCCACTACTTGTACTTTAACTCGCTAGGTCTAAAATTGTAACTCGCTACAAATTTGTAAAGCAAGTCGCTATGAAGAAAATAATCCGTGAGCTAAGTCGCTAGCAAGAAAAACCATATAAACATCACTTTTCAATCCAAAAACAACCCAACCAAGATGATTCAAGCTTACCAAATGAAAACCTAAACACTTGTGATGATTCTAAACATAAAAGTACTAACAAAATTCAAACTTTAACACAAGAAATCAACCAAATGATGCAAAAACCACTAAACTTTTTCAAACTCAAAAACCACCTAAAAACTAGAATACCTTGAAGTACGACATATATTTTTATCATTTATGATTTGATGTGGTGTTAATTGAAAGTTTGGATCCTTCGGATGTATCATCTCACGGGCTAGACCATGAAAGCCTTTAGATCTAGCAATTATTGCCTCTAGAACTGTAAGATATAACTTTTCACATACACATCAAACCATAACAACAAGGTGGCGAATAAGTGGAATTCTAGAGAGAGAAAGTTAGAGGTTTAGGGAACTTAGTGAGAGAAAGTGAAAGATATTATTATGAGCTCCAACTCTCTACCTTAGAAGGTAGAGAGTATTTATAGTCTTACATAAATCGCCACACATCGGGCTGTGGATCAGGCATACAGTGGGTAAAGACCTGTCCGTCCTCCACGGTGATACTAAACTAAATACTACTTAACTTAAGATAACTACGACTACGAGCTTTCTAACGATTACATATACTTGAGGTGACCGACTCTTTAATACCGGGAATTTCTAATTCCTAACAAGAACTTCATGAAGCTCTACTGATAGTCTCTCTTGAAGGTTGTAAGCGCTCACCAATATCCGTATTAGACACCCCTAACACAAGTGTATACACAAATATTCCCAACTTCTCGACAGCCGTCATTTTATCTCTCGACTTTAACCCATAACTTGATTCCAGCTCCCCGCATAGTTTTGAAAATACGTTTGGATGCATTCTAAAATCATTAACACTTCAGATAGGGTTACCGTTTAATACTTCATTTATCCAAGCTTCTCTTGTTGAGATGATGTCACGCATGATTCCTTATGCATATATTTGTAAGAGTATACAAAAATTAGATCACATGAGTACAATGAGTCCATGAGAAAATGTACACAACCATGTTTCCCTTTTCTTTCCTGTTTCTGTATCCATTTCAGTAGCCACGTTAATTATGTTCATCTATACAAAAATGTATACATATGAATAAAAATATAAGATTAATTACTAACATTTCATAGTTTGTTCAAATAAGTCATACACAAACATAAAGAATTTATCATATATTCAAAGATATGCGTTAACATCCGAATCCAAGTATAAAACGAATTCATAAATTCATATATAACATTGATCATGCAAAAAACATAAACTATCCAAATGAAAAGAAACAATTAAAAAAAACATAGTTTGAATATTATGAATTATTGAACACTTGAAAAAGAAAACTTAATTTGCCTTGATCTTGCTTATATTACAACCATTTTAGCCTAACACTATCACTTCGCATAGTCATAAACAATGTAAAAAACTAGAAGGGGAGGGGGGGGGGTTGAATAGTTTTACCGATTAAAATCAAGTTTTAAAAGATTTGATTCAAGTTTATGTGAAATCTTCTAATGAAGCTATATATGTGTTGGTCCAAAGAATTGTGTAAAATATGATTATGTTAACACAATAACCAAATGACACCAATAACACAAATTGTACTTTTCAAAGTTTATATTCTTATTAGAAGTTAATCAAAGAATATATATCCAAGTATTTGCAGAACAACACTTGAGATTGAATGATAATGTAAACTCTCCAATTTTAGAGAGGATGATCCTATCAACTATACAATACTATCATTTACATTTGTGTGTGTAGAATCTCTTCTTTGGAGACTTCATAGATCACATGTCTACTGAGCATTTCTTGTTTGATCTTCTCTTCCCTTTCAAGTGCAACATCTACTTTAGCATTTGTACCTTTGAAGACTTCACCATTTTCCAATATGATTTCAATTAAGCCTTCTGCATTAGGATCTGACCTAACCTTCTTGGATGCCTTAACAAGTTTTGGTGGTGAATCATCAGAGTCCTTGATCTTCTTGCCTTTATCAACAGGCTCAAGAGTTGTGAATGAAGAATCAGGGAAGATGGAGGTTGTTGTTGGTTCAGTCACAGTTGGAATGATTGTAGTTGTTGTAGCTTCAGTGACTATTGGGATGGTTGTTGTTGCTTGAACCGTTGTTGTTAATGATGTTGATGTTGTTGTTGTTGTTGCTTTAGGATAAATGGTTTGGAGTGGAACAACCTGAGTAACTTTTTGGTCTCTTGAGACTTCTTAACGTTAGGGTATCTCATAGAGATCATATTTTCCTCATACACAAATCTCCCATAGATTTCAGAAAGTTCAATGATCTGAATGTGATTGGTATTTCTAAGTCCCTAAGAGAATCTTAGCCACTTCTCAGGAAGACTACTGACAAATCCTATATTTATCTCATGCTTAGACAGTTTAACACCATCATTAGTCAGCTCATTGAGCAAGGTTTTGTAGCGGGTATACGTCTGAGAGAGACTTTCAGAGTCTTTGGCTCTAAAAGTATTATACTCAAGTTTCAGATCCATGATCTTGTTTTCCTTGGTATATGAGGGACCTTCAAAGCTGTGAACCAAGTCAGTCCATGTTTGTTTAGTTCTATCACGTTAATGACTTACTCTATTACATCACCTAGTAGGCATAATATAATGATGTTTTTAAGGTGTTGGTCCTGATTGACCACCCTCCTCTTATCAATAAACAATTGAGCTTCAGGTTTGGGTAAACCTTTAGCAGTCTTAGGAATAAATGGACATTCACTAATACACTTAATGTAGTAAGGTTCCATTCTTGTTAAGTAACAAAGCATGCGCTTTTTTCCACTTAGCGAATTTGCCAACTTTAAGTCGGGGAGCAGTAGCTGAATAACTTCCTCCATTTTTATCGACCAGTTGGGGTACATCACTATCAACCATGGTAGGATCTTGATTTTAAAAACGTTTTGAACACTTTATAAAACTTGATTTATAAATCAAACCGCTCGGATACCACATGTTGTTCCCTTTAAATGATTAGCTTAACTACAAAGTTAATCTATTCGTATTCAATACTTTAGTGATGTAATGAAATACTTAGTTAATAAGAAAGAAACTTAAAGTAAATGACACAAAAGGTTTGCAACGTTTAAACTATTATTAGAAGTAAATCAAAGAATTTATACCCAAGTGTTTGCGGAACAACACTTAGGACTAAATGACAAGTATGGTATAGTCTCCTCTCTAAACTCAAAGTTAAACTTTGAGTACAAATATGCTAACCAACTTAGTTTAGGCTCAGGGACTTAGTTGTATTTGGAGGAGTAAAAGTGTTTGTGAATGTCTCAGCATTAAGTGCACAAACTTGTCAACCTTTTACTCCTCCTTCTACTCTTTATATACACATGAATGGATAACTACCGTTAAGTAAAGACAAAGCTGACCTAAGTTAAGTGGATAAAATATATTAGTATTTTGTCTCTGTTACAAATGACTATTCTAAGTAAAGGACAATAATGCTTTATGAGGAACAGTGATGACACTGTTCTGATCCTTAACCATTCAGGAAAAGTTTGACCTTTGCATGATAAGGACCATGCCTTATACATTTTAAACTTATCCCGCTTTTTCTTCAGTCACTTAGATGTTTATCTAAGTCTTCATTCTTCTTATTGTTGAGGAGACTTGGGGTTCAGTGAGCTATTGTTATCACTCCCTGAATCCATCACCTTCTCCTTTGGCTCAAGCATCATTCACTTAGTCCTGCCTCACTGAATGGCGAGTCTTTCTTATTAAACTTGCCATAAGCATTCTGAAAGTGGCTCACTGAGTGACTGTTCACTCAGTGACCTAAATGCCGTTTTGGGTTATGCAACATTTAGAGTTTTCTATTCAAATCCTTGAATAAGACTGATATGTCCAAACCGTCAAGTTATCTCACACAAGCTAGCCACTTGTGAATGACTAACCGTAAGAAACTTAAAACAGTTCAGACAAACCAATAATAGAGAAGAAGTTGTGTATTATGTGGGTAACTCAAACGTGTTATGTTTGAGCACCGAGATCGTTCCGAACGAGGGTTGAATGGAATTTCCAACTCACGTCTCGATTATCGGGATTTGAATGAGAAAAGGGGATAATAAGATATATTCTAAACTACGGGATAAGGAAAGCAAATGGGAATAAAGTCTAAGGGGAAAACCTAAGAATAAAGGCAAACTACTCAAATCTACACTAAAACGCAAATACGGGATAAAAACGAAACGCGAATAAAAAGCAATCACGTCTATTCTAACTCCTAAAAATAACCTAAAATTACTTTTATGCTAAAAATGATATTTGAAAACTAAATATGAATTAAAACTATTTTTTAGGAATTTTCTTGATTTTATTAAAATTAAAACTAAATTTTAACTTTAAAAAATAAAACTAATTATCTAAAAATTATGAGAAAGAGAGAGAAAATTATGGAATTACTTTTCAAAAATCTAAAATATCACAAAAGACTTTTCAAAACTATTTTTTTTATTTTTCAGATTAATTTTCTATTTTCTATGAATTTAAATCTATTTAACTCTAATTTAAATTGTGAAAAATACCAAATAAAAGGGGAAAAATATGGAAAAATATTTTTTATGCTTTTTAAATTTATCTTAAACTGGGAAAATTGAAAAATTATTTTTTGGAGCTTTTTCTGAATTAATTGCAATTAAAGCTATTTAAAAGTGATTAAAAACTATTTTTAATTAAGAAAAATAGTAAACAGTAACTAAAAATTATGAAAAATTCAGAGAAATTCTAAAATAATATTCTAAAGCTATGAAAAATATAAAAACATGAGCTTATGTGTAAGATACTGAAGCTGTAGTACAAACTGCCATAAAATAAGCACTTTTCAATAAGCTAATAAGCACTAGAATGAACCAACTGATAAAAGAAACTAGATAATACTAAAGCTACTCTAAAACAACTAATGCAAACTAGTCCTAACACCTAATAAGCAATCTACAACTGATTAAGGCTAACTGCTACTATAAGCAAAACAGTGACTGACCCCTACTTTCTAGGCTGTTGCAACTGCTTATTCAATAAGCTATACTGAAAACTAAAACTGTGGTTCTCAAGACCACCAACCAGAGATCATTTGTCCAAAATTTCAGCTCATAAGGACTTAAGGTGAAGAAGTTGAAGATCAAACAAAAGGCTGCTATTTAGGACTTATGGCTGCTGATGCAGAAACACAGTGGAGCAGAACAGGTCTGATGCAGACCAAAATAAGCACTAGAATAAGCAAATAAAGGAATCTAGAGGGTGAACATGTTAATACCTAAAGTGACCAACCTAGAGAAGTAATAACTTAAGCAACTAAGTCTATAATCTCAGCTAATCCTAAACTGGAAACACTGCTTTAACAGGTTAAAGAGGAGTAAAACAGAAAAGATCATGGTAATATTAAGCATGTAAATGAGCTACAAGATGAACTAGATGATGTAAATACTCAAAGCAGATAATCAATACACCATTGAGAATAGTTTACTACCTTTTAACAAGATTAAGATCTCTAAACTTTACTTGATAGCAGATTCATTTAGATGCATTTTAAACCAAGACAGTTTCAATTCAAACCAACAAATTTGACCATTAGACTTGAAGTTTTTGATTACTAACACTATAAAAACAGCAATTGGAAACAGCACACTCAGAATCAGCTTGCAAATCTCACTTGACTTCTAAAAATTTAACAAATCCAAACACTCCTTTAGCATGAACAAATAACATTTAACCTTGAAAACTTGAAGAAAACTGGATTGAAACTGAATCAAAATGAGCAAATTACCATCAGATTTAATCATTAAACAGAATGAACTCAGAAATTAACCTTAATTCAGTTGACTTTCAAAATTTGAACATCTTTGACTATTGTTGACTTTTATCAAAAACTTGAAATTAGAGCTAAGTATCCAGAGATAAGCTCACATAAGCTTATAAAAGCTTATGTGAGATTATATAAACAAGGATTTAAGGCAATTGAACTGAGAATTTGAACTAAATTAAATTGACAAATTAAATTTAAATTGACAAAAAGTAAATTGCATTCATAAAACAGGATTACAATACTGGAAGTAAAACTTAATTGACTACTGAAAAAGCATTAAAATAACAGGAAATCAATGGTCAAAACTTCTCTAAATACATAAGAAATTGGACGAATTGCAAAGTGAGCCAAGAGGTCTTTTTATAGCTGAATTCAGGTCTTGGATTCTTCATTGGAAGAGCCTAGAAGCCATTTTGAGCCACACAATCAATCCATTGTCATCACATCCAATCAAAGAGCTCCAATTCACTCAATGAGGTGTTTCGGCCAATAAGATAGTGCCATTTGTCCACGTAAGCATCCTATCTGACATGTCAGCTGGGTCTAGAAGGTTGAGAAGATGCTAGTACGAGGTTTAGTGTTTGGGATGGGTAAATGGTGGTTAAAATGGTGGGTAACTGGGTGTTAGGGGAAGAAAGGGTAAAGGTTACTGTATGGCGCGTTTGTTTATTTTATTATTCTTTAAATGCTTTGACCGGGTTTATTTGGGTTTGACTTGGGTAAGGATAGCGGGTTTAAGTGGTATTCGGGTTGGGAGGTATACCGGGTATTGGTTGGGTTGTTTATTGGACCGGGTGGGATGAATTTGGGCCGGATTGTGGATTGGATAATATAAAGGATTGGATTAGATATTGGACTAGGACTAACATTGTGATCCAAGATATCTTCAAAGGACCAAAGTTGTATTTTCGGATTTTTGAGGGACCATAGATGTAAATCTGAAATTGTCTTCCAAGGGCTGAACTTGTCATTCTTCAATAGACCAAGGATTGAATTTGCAACTTTTGAAACTTGAGGGTGTTTTCTGTCATTTGCTGAAAGTTCAGGGACTATTTCTGACATTTCTTCAAACTTTGATCAAATCTTCACAAATCATCCTCAGAGATTAGAAATCTTCATAAATGCATAATTCTGATCTTCCGGCTTGGCTTAAGCTCTCTTTAATCTCTCGTTCTCGGATTTACGTCTGATTTGGTTCCTTTTTGCGTGTTTTTACATATCCGTACCTGCACAAGCACAAACTCAAGAAAACCACAAATATTAGCAATAAACGGCTCTTTCTTGGTTATTTTGGGTCTATTTTGATATAGAAAAGGTATGTGTTTTAGCACATACCAAAATACCCCAGACGAGACCATTGCCGTGTCCTCACGCAATGCAATCAACTCACGCTTCTAAAACCAAGGATTTCAATCTCTTTCTACTAAACCTATGAAGAAGTAGCAAAGATTCCTCAAAAGAGATTAAGAAAGCCTTAATTCTAAAAATGCCCCGTTTACCTTTTAAATTCACATATATAGATATTACGATTAAGCACATTCCGATTATGAATGACGGTTAGTTGAACTTTCATGTCGATCAATAACTCCAACATTTTTCAAACGACACGTTAGGATCACGGAGTAGAAAACACAACACAGCGTGAAGTGACCATACGGATAGAATACATCGTCCCTGATTTTTCACAAGTCCCAAACTAAGCGTAAAATCGAAATCATTGTTAAATATGATTCTAGATGCTAACACTACCCATGGAAGTTACTTGTGTAATTACCTTTTGCTCCCATTTTCCTATTTTCCTCTAGATTTTTTTTATTTTTGTGAGAAATGAATTTCTTCAAGTTCTCGTTTCGATAACTTTTATTCCGATAAAGATACAAAGCTAAGTCGCTAATTAGTTATCCATCTTCTCTCAAGAACCATTGTCGTAAAAATGAGGTCCACATCAAGGAATTTTTATTCACTAATATTTTTGACTTTTTTCAACATTTTTCATACATTTTTTTTTTTTTTTTTTTTTTTTTTTTTTTTTTTTTTTTTTGCACTTATACTTTTTATTTATATGAGCTATGAACCACGGAGCTTCACGGGGTAATTCCAAGACTATAGGCTTCATGAAATGAGGATCCCGGCTGGCTAGGCTAAGACCTCACTCAATCCCGGCTAAAGATCCAAGGGTCCGATCTCGACACCGCAGCTCATAACTTTTCTTATTACTTTTTCACTTATCACTTATTGCTCATTGCTTATTTATTACGGATCCTTGATGTGTACCCAATTTTTAAAACAAAGATTCTTTTAAGAAGGTAAAGAACTAACTATCGCCAAAAACTCAACATCTCTAATTATTGTTTAACAGATATGGGGTGAAACAATTTTGTGGGAACAAAAAGCCAAAAGTACCTTCGATGGGCTCTAAAGAGAACCAACTACTCCACGCTTAGCATCTAAACTCATAAGTAACTCTATCATTTCTCGATCTCCGCAAATTTAAAATCCCAAATAATGAGATCCGCGGATGCTTAGCCGATAATTTTTTAGATTATCTATGGTTAAGGGAACAAGCTAGGGCTCAACACGCCCGGTCAAGTCAGAATTCTATTCCTACTCTCACCAGCGGAAAGTCAACAAGGTGTCAAAACATATATTAACTTAGCAAATGCTTCGTCTAATGAAATAAAGTTATGCATATTTAAAGTCACTCAGGGAAACTTTGCAAAATCTTGGCCTTGTGAGCTAGAATTCGCATTTTATAGCTTCTTGTCTAAGAGACTAGCAAAACTTTTCAATCAAAAAGACTTAACAAAAGCTTACAAAATTTTTTAAATTTTGCTCATTTTTGCACAATTTTTCATTTTTTAAGGAAAAACGGGGTTACGAGAGTACACGACAAAAAACAAGCAAGTGCGGTCAAATCAAATCGAAGATTACCCTACTCCAGACTAGAACGAAACATTGTCCTCAATGTTTAAAGCAAGGGTATCACGAAAATCTAAAAGCCGTTTATTAAGTATGCTAGAAGATAAACGTTAGTCGATAAGATTAGGATATCGGATTTCCATTAGCATCGATCATGAAACTCGAGTGGAGAAAAAACAAACTTCGAGCACGAGAGTCTTCATATCGGGAACATCCTAAACACAACATCACAAACAACCAAACACGAGAAATCGAAGAGGCAGACCCCTTCGCGTCACTTATTAGAAAATAGAAAGAAGAGAAGGATAAGCATGGGGTGCCTCCCACGAAGCGCTACTGTTTTTGATCACCGAGTCGCTAGCCTGACTCGTCCCCGAATTCATTTGTCCTTGGGGAAGAAAGTGGTAGAGATACCAGGGTCAAAAACGGTGTCCTCATTCCCGAAGGAATGAGACTGGGCGGGTTGGGTGGGGAAGAAAATGTCGGGCATCAGCACATAAGGTATAACATGAAAGAATGATCCATCATCCGGCGGTTTTGCGGGCGGACGAAGGGATGACGGATCAAAATGAGAATACTCCAAAGAAGTCGGGAGTACATGGTAGAGGATAAGAGGTGAAAGCTCAATACTGAAGGCATCCATCGGAGGATCCTTATCTCGAACAACGTTTCTAACAAAGAACTCATCAATGCATATCCCGGGGTTGAAAATCTTGTCTTCACATGAGGGCTCAACGGGATAAGTGATGGTGGACTCATGAGAGAAAGGAGAGTCGAGAAAACCATCTAGAACAACCATATCCCCATCGGGATCATCATCAGTATCCTCAATACCCGGTGGTATCAAGCCATCAATGGGTAAGTCGATTTCTTCCATATCAGAATCACTTGGCGGTTTATCAAGAACATCGTCTTCAACCATTTCAAAATCAATCTCCATAATAACCTCAGTGTCGGATTCAATACTTTCTTCAACATCACATGACGGGAGAGAAAAGTCGGAATACAGAGATGGGACAAGTGGTGTGCTCTGAGAGCTAGCAATATCCACCACCTCCGTTGTGGTCTCTGAATCGGACTCGAAATCTTTGTCGAAAATAGGATTAACTTCCCAAAAGGTGTAGTCATCACTGAACTTGAAAACTGGATTTGAGAAAATCCCGGAAGTAACCTCGGAGATGTCAAGAGAATCACATAAAAGCGAATCACAATCACTATCAGATAAATCCTCGGACTCACTTGGGATTGGGTCAAGGCTCTCAACACTAGACGATTCCGTTTCCGGAATAGTGCTAAGAGGCTCGTCCCCCATTATGAGAGAGTCCATGGGTTCAACAGTGTTTGAAGAAATAGAATCATCGACCTCTTCCAATACGATATCACTTCTCTCATCCGGCGTGAGTGAAGGGGAAGAGTCGGAAATGAAAGACTCAGAAACGGGAGGGGTTTCAGCCGACAAACTTGCATAGTATTCTTTCATTTGGATGGAATCCTCATCATCATCGTCAATGTAAGTCTCGAGCCATCGGGCACGTCTTTCAAGTGCTTGCTCCTCAATTCGTATTTCTTCAAGACACTTTTCAATCTGAGCTGCTCGTTTTTCTTCTTCGAGTAATTCTATCATAGATCTTTCGTTGCGAGATGCTCGATCTTCGGCATGTTTATTAACAAATTCTTCGAGTATTTTAAGACATCTTTGAATTTCTGGAGAAATTATCGGAGGTTGTGGTTGAATTTCTTGGTATTGTAGAGGTGGGTTATAAGGATAGTCGTAATTGTTACAAGGAACCTGCTCATAGACAAGCGGGTTTTGCATTTGACAATCGGAATTAAACTGCGGACCTCCACAATACTCACAACAGTATGTTTGTTGTGACGGGTTTGGTGAAGTATATGGATAAGGTTCATAACCAAAGGTTGTATTGTTATATTGAGCTTGGCATTGAAAACCTTGGTGAGGACCTCCACAGTACTCACATGAGTATGACTCCGTCTCATGGTATGGGGATTGGTTAAGGAAGTCGGTCGTCTCATTGTAGGGATGTTGGTCGTAGACAAACTCGTTTCCCGTATTCACAATGCTACAACCGGGACAATTCCCACCATTTTGAGGTCCCCCACACCATTGACAACCATAATGGTAAGACGAAGACATCGAGAAGAATTATACAAATAAGAGGGTAAAGAGATAAAGAATTGACGGTTCAGAGGGTAAAGAAGAATATTTTTGGGTTTTTAAAACAAATTTTGAAAAGGAAAATCTTTTTGGGTTTTTATATTTAAGAAAACACAATATTTTTGTAACCGACACGTCAACCGGTGCTCGGTAGCTCTCAAAAGTACGCGCAGCGGAGCGGGAACGAAGAGTGGATCGTTCTTCAATCTGCAATTTAATGTCAAGACTTTCCTTATACCTCGTGTATAGGTTGTACCTTCAAGGTGAGCCGACGTAACAATTGACGTTTCAGTTTGTTTTGTTGGTTTTTTAATTTTTATGGTTTTGTAAACACTCTAGGAAGAATGTTTTGGTGTTTTTAGATGTTTTTGGGTTTTTCAAAAATATATATTTACAAAAATGACGGTAACTTCACTCGGGGAAGGATCTTCAAATGCACACGATTCGAGACGGAATACGAAAACTCGCTACAAGCCCTCCCCGGCAGCGGCGCCAAAAATTTGATATGTCCAAACCGTCAAGTTATCTCACACAAGCTAGCCACTTGTGAATGACTAACCGTAAGAAACTTAAAACAATTCAGACAAACCAATAATAGAGAAGAAGTTGTGTATTATGTGGGTAACTCAAACGTGTTAGGTTTGAGCACCGAGATCGTTCCGAACGAGGGTTGAATGGAATTTCCAACTCACGTCTCGATTATCGGGATTTGAATGAGAAAAGGGGATAATAAGATATATTCTAAACTACGGGATAAGGAAAGCAAATGGGAATAAAGTCTAAGGGGAAAACCTAAGAATAAAGGCAAACTACTCAAATCTACACTAAAATGCAAATACGGGATAAAAACGAAACGCGAATAAAAAGCAATCACGTCTATTCTAACTCCTAAAAATAACCTAAAATTACTTTTATGCTAAAAATGATATTTGAAAACTAAATATGAATTAAAACTATTTTTTAGGAATTTTCTTGATTTTATTAAAATTAAAACTAAATTTTAACTTTAAAAAATAAAACTAATTATCTAAAAATTATGAGAAAGAGAGAGAAAATTATGGAATTACTTTTCAAAAATCTAAAATATCACAAAAGACTTTTCAAAACTACTTTTTTATTTTTCAGATTAATTTTCTATTTTCTATGAATTTAAATCTATTTAACTCTAATTTAAATTGTGAAAAATACCAAATAAAAGGGGAAAAATATGGAAAAATATTTTTTATGCTTTTTAAATTTATCTTAAACTGGGAAAATTGAAAAATTATTTTTTGGAGCTTTTTCTGAATTAATTGCAATTATAGCTATTTAAAAGTGATTAAAAACTATTTTTAATTAAGAAAAATAGTAAACAGTAACTAAAAATTATGAAAAATTCAGGGAAATTCTAAAATAATATTCTAAAGCTATGAAAAATATAAAAACATGAGCTTATGTGTAAGATACTGAAGCTGTAGTACAAACTGCCATAAAATAAGCACTTTTCAATAAGCTAATAAGCACTAGAATGAACCAACTGATAAAAGAAACTAGATAATACTAAAGCTACTCTAAAACAACTAATGCAAACTAGTCCTAACACCTAATAAGCAATCTACAACTGATTAAGGCTAACTGCTACTATAAGCAAAACAGTGACTGACCCCTACTTTCTAGGCTGTTGCAACTGCTTATTCAATAAGCTATACTGAAAAATAAAACTGTGGTTCTCAAGACCACCAACCAGAGATCATTTGTCCAAAATTTCAGCTCATAAGGACTTAAGGTGAAGAAGTTGAAGATCAAACAAAAGGCTGCTATTTAGGACTTATGGCTGCTGATGCAGAAACACAGTGGAGCAGAACAGGTCTGATGCAGACCAAAATAAGCACTAGAATAAGCAAATAAAGGAATCTAGAGGGTGAACATGTTAATACCTAAAGTGACCAACCTAGAGAAGTAATAACTTAAGCAACTAAGTCTATAATCTCAGCTAATCCTAAACTGGAAACACTGCTTTAACAGGTTAAAGAGGAGTAAAACAGAAAAGATCATGGTAATATTAAGCATGTAAATGAGCTACAAGATGAACTAGATGATGTAAATACTCAAAGCAGATAATCAATACACCATTGAGAATAGTTTACTACCTTTTAACAAGATTAAGATCTCTAAACTTTACTGGATATCAGATTCATTTAGATGCATTTTAAACCAAGACAGTTTCAATTCAAACCAACAAATTTGACCATTAGACTTGAAGTTTTTGATTACTAACACTATAAAAACAGCAATTGGAAACAACACACTCAGAATCAGCTTGCAAGTCTCACTTGACTTCTAAAAATTTAACAAATCCAAACACTCCTTTAGCATGAACAAATAACATTTAACCTTGAAAACTTGAAGAAAACTGGATTGAAACTGAATCAAAATGAGCAAATTACCATCAGATTTAATCATTAAACAGAATGAACTCAGAAATTAACCTTAATTCAGTTGACTTTCAAAATTTGAACATCTTTGACTATTGTTGACTTTTATCAAAAACTTGAAATTAGAGCTAAGTATCCAGAGATAAGCTCACATAAGCTTATAAAAGCTTATGTGAGATTATATAAACAAGGATTTAAGGCAATTGAACTGAGAATTTGAACTAAATTAAATTGACAAATTAAATTTAAATTGACAAAAAGTAAATTGCATTCATAAAACAGGATTACAATACTGGAAGTAAAACTTAATTGACTACTGAAAAAGCATTAAAATAACAGGAAATCAATGGTCAAAACTTCTCTAAATACATAAGAAATTGGACGAATTGCAAAGTGAGCCAAGAGGTCTTTTTATAGCTGAATTCAGGTCTTGGATTCTTCATTGGAAGAGCCTAGAAGCCATTTTGAGCCACACAATCAATCCATTGTCATCACATCCAATCAAAGAGCTCCAATTCACTCAATGAGGTGTTTCGGCCAATAAGATAGTGCCATTTGTCCACGTAAGCATCCTATCTGACATGTCAGCTGGGTCTAGAAGGTTGAGAAGATGCTAGTACGAGGTTTAGTGTTTGGGATGGGTAAATGGTGGTTAAAATGGTGGGTAACTGGGTGTTTGGGGAAGAAAGGGTAAAGGTTACTGTAGGGCGCGTTTGTTTATTTTATTATTCTTTAAATGCTTTGACCGGGTTTATTTGGGTTTGACTTGGGTAAGGATAGCGGGTTTAAGTGGTATTCGGGTTGGGAGGTATACCGGGTATTGGTTGGGTTGTTTATTGGACCGGGTGGGATGAATTTGGGCCGGATTGTGGATTGGATAATATAAAGGATTGGATTAGATATTGGACTAGGACTAACATTGTGATCCAAGATATCTTCAAAGGACCAAAGTTGTATTTTCGGATTTTTGAGGGACCATAGATGTAAATCTGAAATTGTCTTCCAAGGGCTGAACTTGTCATTCTTCAATAGACCAAGGATTGAATTTGCAACTTTTGAAACTTGAGGGTGTTTTCTGTCATTTGCTGAAAGTTCAGGGACTATTTCTGACATTTCTTCAAACTTTGATCAAATCTTCACAAATCATCCTCAGAGATTAGAAATCTTCATAAATGCATAATTCTGATCTTCCGGCTTGGCTTAAGCTCTCTTTAATCTCTCGTGCTCGGATTTACGTCTGATTTGGTTCCTTTTTGCGTGTTTTTACATATCCGTACCTGCACAAGCACAAACTCAAGAAAACCACAAATATTAGCAATAAACGGCTCTTTCTTGGTTATTTTGGGTCTATTTTGATATAGAAAAGGTATGTGTTTTAGCACATACCAAAATACCCCAGACGAGACCATTGCCGTGTCCTCACGCAATGCAATCAACTCACGCTTCTAAAACCAAGGATTTCAATCTCTTTCTACTAAACCTATGAAGAAGTAGCAAAGATTCCTCAAAAGAGATTAAGAAAGCCTTAATTCTAAAAACGCCCCGTTTACCTTTTAAATTCACATATATAGATATTACGATTAATCACATTCCGATTATGAATGACGGTTAGTTGAACTTTCATGTCGATCAATAACTCCAACATTTTTCAAACGACACGTTAGGATCACGGAGTAGAAAACACAACACAGCGTGAAGTGACCATACGGATAGAATACATCGTCCCTGATTTTTCACAAGTCCCAAACTAAGCGTAAAATCGAAATCATTGTTAAATATGATTCTAGATGCTAACACTACCCATGGAAGTTACTTGTGTAATTACCTTTTGCTCCCATTTTCCTATTTTCCTCTAGATTTTATTTTTTTATTTTTGTGAGAAATGAATTTCTTCAAGTTCTCGTTTCGATAACTTTTATTCCGATAAAGATACAAAGCTAAGTCGCTAATTAGTTATCCATCTTCTCTCAAGAACCATTGTCGTAAAAATGAGGTCCACATCAAGGAATTTTTATTCACTAATATTTTTGACTTTTTTCAACATTTTTCATACATTTTTTTTTTTTTTTTTTTTTTTTTTTTTTTTTTGCACTTATACTTTTTATTTATATGAGCTATGAACCACGGAGCTTCACGGGGTAATTCCAAGACTATAGGCTTCATGAAATGAGGATCCCGGCTGGCTAGGCTAAGACCTCACTCAATCCCGGCTAAAGATCCAAGGGTCCGATCTTGACACCGCAGCTCATAACTTTTCTTATTACTTTTTCACTTATCACTTATTGCTCATTGCTTATTTATTACGGATCCTTGATGTGTACCCAATTTTTAAAACAAAGATTCTTTTAAGAAGGTAAAGAACTAACTATCGCCAAAAACTCAACATCTCTAATTATTGTTTAACAGATATGGGGTGAAACAATTTTGTGGGAACAAAAAGCCAAAAGTACCTTCGATGGGCTCTAAAGAGAACCAACTACTCCACGCTTAGCATCTAAACTCATAAGTAACTCTATCATTTCTCGATCCCCGCAAATTTAAAATCCCAAATAATGAGATCCGCGGATGCTTAGCCGATAATTTTTTAGATTATCTATGGTTAAGGGAACAAGCTAGGGCTCAACACGCCCGGTCAAGTCAGAATTCTATTCCTACTCTCACCAGCGGAAAGTCAACAAGGTGTCAAAACATATATTAACTTAGCAAATGCTTCGTCTAATGAAATAAAGTTATGCATATTTAAAGTCACTCAGGGAAACTTTGCAAAATCTTGGCCTTGTGAGCTAGAATTCGCATTTTATAGCTTCTTGTCTAAGAGACTAGCAAAAATTTTCAATCAAAAAGACTTAACAAAAGCTTACAAAAATTTTTAAATTTTGCTCATTTTTGCACAATTTTTCATTTTTTAAGGAAAAACGGGGTTGCGAGAGTACACGACAAAAAACAAGCAAGTGCGGTCAAATCAAATCGAAGATTACCCTACTCCAGACTAGAACGAAACATTGTCCTCAATGTTTAAAGCAAGGGTATCACGAAAATCTAAAAGCCGTTTATTAAGTATGCTAGAAGATAAACGTTAGTCGATAAGATTAGGATATCGGATTTCCATTAGCATCGATCATGAAACTCGAGTGGAGAAAAAACAAACTTCGAGCACGAGAGTCTTCATATCGGGAACATCCTAAACACAACATCACAAACAACCAAACACGAGAAATCGAAGAGGCAGACCCCTTCGCGTCACTTATTAGAAAATAGAAAGAAGAGAAGGATAAGCATGGGGTGCCTCCCACGAAGCGCTACTGTTTTTGATCACCGAGTCGCTAGCCTGACTCGTCCCCGAATTCATTTTTCCTTGGGGAAGAAAGTGGTAGAGATACCAGGGTCAAAAACGGTGTCCTCATTCCCGAAGGAATGAGACTGGGCGGGTTGGGTGGGGAAGAAAATGTCGGGCATCAGCACATAAGGTATAACATGAAAGAATGATCCATCATCCGGCGGTTTTGCGGGCGGACGAAGGGATGACGGATCAAAATGAGAATACTCCAAAGAAGTCGGGAGTACATGGTAGAGGATAAGAGGTGAAAGCTCAATACTGAAGGCATCCATCGGAGGATCCTTATCTCGAACAACGTTTCTAACAAAGAACTCATCAATGCATATCCCGGGGTTGAAAATCTTGTCTTCACATGAGGGCTCAACGGGATAAGTGATGGTGGACTCATGAGAGAAAGGAGAGTCGAGAAAACCATCTAGAACAACCATATCCCCATCGGGATCATCATCAGTATCCTCAATACCCGGTGGTATCAAGCCATCAATGGGTAAGTCGATTTCTTCCATATCAGAATCACTTGGCGGTTTATCAAGAATATCGTCTTCAACCATTTCAAAATCAATCTCCATAATAACCTCAGTGTCGGATTCAATACTTTCTTCAACATCACATGACGGGAGAGAAAAGTCGGAATACAGAGATGGGACAAGTGGTGTGCTCTGAGAGCTAGCAATATCCACCACCTCCGTTGTGGTCTCTGAATCGGACTCGAAATCTTTGTCGAAAAGAGGATTAACTTCCCAAAAGGTGTAGTCATCACTGAACTTGAAAACTGGATTTGAGAAAATCCCGGAAGTAACCTCGGAGATGTCAAGAGAATCACATAAAAGCGAATCACAATCACTATCAGATAAATCCTCGGACTCACTTGGGATTGGGTCAAGGCTCTCAACACTAGACGATTCCGTTTCTGGAATAGTGCTAAGAGGCTCGTCCCCCATTATGAGAGAGTCCATGGGTTCAACAGTGTTTGAAGAAATAGAATCATCGACCTCTTCCAATACGATATCACTTCTCTCATCCGGCGTGAGTGAAGGGGAAGAGTCGGAAATGAAAGACTCAGAAACGGGAGGGGTTTCAGCCGACAAACTTGCATAGTATTCTTTCATTTGGATGGAATCCTCATCATCATCGTCAATGTAAGTCTCGAGCCATCGGGCACGTCTTTCAAGTGCTTGCTCCTCAATTCGTATTTCTTCAAGACACTTTTCAATCTGAGCTGCTCGTTTTTCTTCTTCGAGTAATTCTATCATAGATCTTTCGTTGCGAGATGCTCGATCTTCGGCATGTTTATTAACAAATTCTTCGAGTATTTTAAGACATCTTTGAATTTCTGGAGAAATTATCGGAGGTTGTGGTTGAATTTCTTGGTATTGTGGAGGTGGGTTATAAGGATAGTCGTAATTGTTACAAGGAACCTGCTCATAGACAAGCGGGTTTTGCATTTGACAATCGGAATTAAAGTGCGGACCTCCACAATACTCACAACAGTATGTTTGTTGTGACGGGTTTGGTGAAGTATATGGATAAGGTTCATAACCAAAGGTTGTATTGTTATATTGAGCTTGGCATTGAAAACCTTGGTGAGGACCTCCACAGTACTCACATGAGTATGACTCCGTCTCATGGTATGGGGATTGGTTAAGGAAATCGGTCGTCTCATTGTAGGGATGTTGGTCGTAGACAAACTCGTTTCCCGTATTCACAATGCTACAACCGGGACAATTCCCACCATTTTGAGGTCCCCCACACCATTGACAACCATAATGGTAAGACGAAGACATCGAGAAGAATTATACAAATAAGAGGGTAAAGAGATAAAGAATTGACGGTTCAGAGGGTAAAGAAGAATATTTTTGGGTTTTTAAAACAAATTTTGAAAAGGAAAATCTTTTTGGGTTTTTATATTTAAGAAAACACAATATTTTTGTAACCGACACGTCAACCGGTGCTCGGTAGCTCTCAAAAGTACGCGCAGCGGAGCGGGAACGAAGAGTGGATCGTTCTTCAATCTGCAATTTAATGTCAAGACTTTCCTTATACCTCGTGTATAGGTTGTACCTTCAAGGTGAGCCGACGTAACAATTGACGTTTCAGTTTGTTTTGTTGGTTTTTTAATTTTTATGGTTTTGTAAACACTCTAGGAAGAATGTTTTGGTGTTTTTAGATGTTTTTGGGTTTTTCAAAAATATATATTTACAAAAATGACGGTAACTTCACTCGGGGAAGGATCTTCAAATGCACACGATTCGAGACGGAATACGAAAACTCGCTACAAGCCCTCCCCGGCAGCGGCGCCAAAAATTTGATATGTCCAAACCGTCAAGTTATCTCACACAAGCTAGCCACTTGTGAATGACTAACCGTAAGAAACTTAAAACAATTCAGACAAACCAATAATAGAGAAGAAGTTGTGTATTATGTGGGTAACTCAAACGTGTTAGGTTTGAGCACCGAGATCGTTCCGAACGAGGGTTGAATGGAATTTCCAACTCACGTCTCGATTATCGGGATTTGAATGAGAAAAGGGGATAATAAGATATATTCTAAACTACGGGATAAGGAAAGCAAATGGGAATAAAGTCTAAGGGGAAAACCTAAGAATAAAGGCAAACTACTCAAATCTACACTAAAACGCAAATACGGGATAAAAACGAAACGCGAATAAAAAGCAATCACGTCTATTCTAACTCCTAAAAATAACCTAAAATTACTTTTATGCTAAAAATGATATTTGAAAACTAAATATGAATTAAAACTATTTTTTAGGAATTTTCTTGATTTTATTAAAATTAAAACTAAATTTTAACTTTAAAAAATAAAACTAATTATCTAAAAATTATGAGAAAGAGAGAGAAAATTATGGAATTACTTTTCAAAAATCTAAAATATCACAAAAGACTTTTCAAAACTACTTTTTTATTTTTCAGATTAATTTTCTATTTTCTATGAATTTAAATCTATTTAACTCTAATTTAAATTGTGAAAAATACCAAATAAAAGGGGAAAAATATGGAAAAATATTTTTTATGCTTTTTAAATTTATCTTAAACTGGGAAAATTGAAAAATTATTTTTTGGAGCTTTTTCTGAATTAATTGCAATTAAAGCTATTTAAAAGTGATTAAAAACTATTTTTAATTAAGAAAAATAGTAAACAGTAACTAAAAATTATGAAAAATTCAGGGAAATTCTAAAATAATATTCTAAAGCTATGAAAAATATAAAAACATGAGCTTATGTGTAAGATACTGAAGCTGTAGTACAAACTGCCATAAAATAAGCACTTTTCAATAAGCTAATAAGCACTAGAATGAACCAACTGATAAAAGAAACTAGATAATACTAAAGCTACTCTAAAACAACTAATTCAAACTAGTCCTAACACCTAATAAGCAATCTACAACTGATTAAGGCTAACTGCTACTATAAGCAAAACAGTGACTGACCCCTACTTTCTAGGCTGTTGCAACTGCTTATTCAATAAGCTATACTGAAAAATAAAACTGTGGTTCTCAAGACCACCAACCAGAGATCATTTGTCCAAAATTTCAGCTCATAAGGACTTAAGGTGAAGAAGTTGAAGATCAAACAAAAGGCTGCTATTTAGGACTTATGGCTGCTGATGCAGAAACACAGTGGAGCAGAACAGGTCTGATGCAGACCAAAATAAGCACTAGAATAAGCAAATAAAGGAATCTAGAGGGTGAACATGTTAATACCTAAAGTGACCAACCTAGAGAAGTAATAACTTAAGCAACTAAGTCTATAATCTCAGCTAATCCTAAACTGGAAACACTGCTTTAACAGGTTAAAGAGGAGTAAAACAGAAAAGATCATGGTAATATTAAGCATGTAAATGAGCTACAAGATGAACTAGATGATGTAAATACCCAAAGCAGATAATCAATACACCATTGAGAATAGTTTACTACCTTTTAACAAGATTAAGATCTCTAAACTTTACTGGATAGCAGATTCATTTAGATGCATTTTAAACCAAGACAGTTTCAATTCAAACCAACAAATTTGACCATTAGACTTGAAGTTTTTGATTACTAACACTATTAAAACAGCAATTGGAAACAACACACTCAGAATCAGCTTGCAAATCTCACTTGACTTCTAAAAATTTAACAAATCCAAACACTCCTTTAGCATGAACAAATAACATTTAACCTTGAAAACTTGAAGAAAACTGGATTGAAACTGAATCAAAATGAGCAAATTACCATCAGATTTAATCATTAAACAGAATGAACTCAGAAATTAACCTTAATTCAGTTGACTTTCAAAATTTGAACATCTTTGACTATTGTTGACTTTTATCAAAAACTTGAAATTAGAGCTAAGTATCCAGAGATAAGCTCACATAAGCTTATAAAAGCTTATGTGAGATTATATAAACAAGGATTTAAGGCAATTGAACTGAGAATTTGAACTAAATTAAATTGACAAATTAAATTTAAATTGACAAAAAGTAAATTGCATTCATAAAACAGGATTACAATACTGGAAGTAAAACTTAATTGACTACTGAAAAAGCATTAAAATAACAGGAAATCAATGGTCAAAACTTCTCTAAATACATAAGAAATTGGACGAATTGCAAAGTGAGCCAAGAGGTCTTTTTATAGCTGAATTCAGGTCTTGGATTCTTCATTGGAAGAGCCTAGAAGCCATTTTGAGCCACACAATCAATCCATTGTCATCACATCCAATCAAAGAGCTCCAATTCACTCAATGAGGTGTTTCGGCCAATAAGATAGTGCCATTTGTCCACGTAAGCATCCTATCTGACATGTCAGCTGGGTCTAGAAGGTTGAGAAGATGCTAGTACGAGGTTTAGTGTTTGGGATGGGTAAATGGTGGTTAAAATGGTGGGTAACTGGGTGTTTGGGGAAGAAAGGGTAAAGGTTACTGTAGGGCGCGTTTGTTTATTTTATTATTCTTTAAATGCTTTGACCGGGTTTATTTGGGTTTGACTTGGGTAAGGATAGCGGGTTTAAGTGGTATTCGGGTTGGGAGGTATACCGGGTATTGGTTGGGTTGTTTATTGGACCGGGTGGGATGAATTTGGGCCGGATTGTGGATTGGATAATATAAAGGATTGGATTAGATATTGGACTAGGACTAACATTGTGATCCAAGATATCTTCAAAGGACCAAAGTTGTATTTTCGGATTTTTGAGGGACCATAGATGTAAATCTGAAATTGTCTTCCAAGGGCAGAACTTGTCATTCTTCAATAGACCAAGGATTGAATTTGCAACTTTTGAAACTTGAGGGTGTTTTCTGTCATTTGCTGAAAGTTCAGGGACTATTTCTGACATTTCTTCAAACTTTGATCAAATCTTCACAAATCATCCTCAGAGATTAGAAATCTTCATAAATGCATAATTCTGATCTTCCGGCTTGGCTTAAGCTCTCTTTAATCTCTCGTGCTCGGATTTACGTCTGATTTGGTTCCTTTTTGCGTGTTTTTACATATCCGTACCTGCACAAGCACAAACTCAAGAAAACCACAAATATTAGCAATAAACGGCTCTTTCTTGGTTATTTTGGGTCTATTTTGATATAGAAAAGGTATGTGTTTTAGCACATACCAAAGACCATTTGGGTATTGAATAGACCCAACAATATGAATACTTGAAAATAAGTATAATACAATAAACAATAATAAAGACAGTAAATAAGATGCAAGGCAAGAAATAAAAAGTATGGAAGGATTAAACCCAAGACAAGAGTATTTATAGTGGTTTGGCTACGAAGAATCCTTTCCTCACCCTACTCCATTCCCCGAGT
The DNA here is from genome assembly GCA_019973895.1 of Chrysanthemum seticuspe. NCBI lineage: Eukaryota > Viridiplantae > Streptophyta > Magnoliopsida > Asterales > Asteraceae > Chrysanthemum > Chrysanthemum seticuspe. Next base: position 259,652,722 of record BPTQ01000005.1, on the reverse strand, counting down.
ATCCAACTCGATAGTTCATAAACACAATGTCAACAAGCTTCTTAACCGGTGGAGAAACCTTACAACGTCACTTACATTTTTTTCGGTACTAAGCTAAATACCGAGTTCTAGTTCGAGGTAGAACCAACCTAACATTGCTTACAATTTATTCGGTACAAAGCTAAATACCAAGTTCTAGTTCGAGGTAGAACAAACCTAACGTCGCTTACACTTTATCATGTACAAAGCTAAATATTGAGTTCTAGTTCGAGGTAGAACCAACCTAAGATCTAACCGATCTCTACTCTACAAAGGTCTATGGTGTATAGTACAATGTGTATGTATGCTAATGATATATAAAGAACAACAAGATGATCTAAGTATGTCGATGAAGACTAGAAATAAGTAGCTTGAAGCTTGATTGTCTTGGATGCTATGTAGATGATCTTGGCTTGCAAGAAAATAGTTAGTGAACAATCACTAAAATTACTATGTTGTTGGTGCAATAATGACCAAGGTCCTTATAATGTTTTAATGATGAAAATATACATTCGGGACACCTAAAATCACAAGCGATAGCAAAAAACCAAAACCCAAGAACCTGGGTCTGGCGCGCTGCCTGGCGCGAGCCAGTCTCATAAATTTTGGTGGTTTTGATTTTTCCAACTCAACTTTCCTCTTACCCGCTAAGGTGCATATTTAAATTCAGGTTCGTACATTATATTTAAGAAATTTTCTTTAATATTTATACTTAGAGATGTGCCCAAAACATAGTCCTCCCGATTTTACAAAATATCAACTCATAAAAGTTTTTACAAAGCCTGTAGCGAAGGCAAATTGTTTTTCCTCAAACCTAGGATGTCTATACTTTCACTATAACTTCAAAGGAAAGTATTCAAGTGACCATATTCCTTACGTTCATCTTTTCTAATCATGTAACGGGTTTACTCCCTTATTGATCATTTAAGTCAAGGTCACTTTGCCTAAACGCAATTCTCATTTATGAGATGTTGATTTACCTTGATGCAAAGCACTCCTCTTGCTTGTATCAAGATGAATAGTGAATGATTAAGTGTAGGTTAACTAAGGATTATCTAATTTGGATACTTGAGTTTAAATTCATGAAAGTATATACATCACTTGAATTTTTCAAATATCTCACACAAACATTCTCTTACACACCTTTTGTACTTGTGTCCCCTACACCAAAACATTCTCTTGTGTATTCCCCTTATTCTAACCAATACAACTATACACTCCTTCTTCCTCACAATACACTACAATCAAATTTGAAATACACATACACACACATACATATACAAGCGATCCTCACACACTCAAGATTTAAATTTGAAATCACCACATTCACACACTCACAACATTCTCAATTTGAATTTCAATTTCAAATAACACCTCCCCTCATACAACCACTATACAACTCATATCTTACACATCTTCTTACACATCCTACAAGCTAGTTTTCTTCTCTTATAAACTTCCCTCTCAAAACCAACAACTAGGTTGAATTTGAAATTCAAATCATCACTCACATACTTTTAAACCTTCCTCTCCAAGTATTTCCAACCTATTCTTACACACACAAGAAAAAATTGTTTTTGTGTCCTCCTCTCTTACAATCTCAAATCATACAACTCATCACCAACAACTAGTTTTTGAATTTGAATTTTGAAATTCAAATTATGCGAGGCAAAGTTTTATCCACCATGTAATAACCAACCCTTGGAGAACACCTAAAGGTTATTACCCAATGTCCAATGATTCTCCTATTTCTATTTGAAATTGGACTAAACCCCTAACTATTTAGTTTTCACTTCAACAAAAGTTTTAAATACATAAACCTTGGCTAAATAAGTTGCTTGACCTTATCACACTTTGAGTGTTGGATTGTTATTGGATATATCAAAGGTTAAATTCAATTGGGGGTTTAACAAGATTCAAGAATTAAATAACCAAAACTAAAAAAAATATGGGATGAGACCCGACGCGCTGGGTAACGTGCCAACACCTCCCCCAACGCGCTAGTCTCATCTAGTGTTTTTGGGTTTTGGCTATAAATACCCCACTTTTGTTTTTACATCTCACCTCTTACCAATACATTTTTTCCCTCTAGTTTCTTTTCTCTCAACCTTCTAAGTATACTATCTTATTGTGCTCTAAACTTCTTATCTATCATCAATTGAAAGAACCTTATCATCCATAAGAGAAGATTCACAAGAACCTAATATACTCTTGTGAATTGTGTCAAGTGTCTTCTTCCTTATACCATTTATACTAGAATCGAGTCACTAGGTTAGGCTAGGGCTTGATTGACAAAAAACTATTATTCATTCAATTTGGTTGTAAGGAAAGTCTTATTCTTTGGTGGTAAAGCCTAGTTCGGGGAAGAAGTAGTTCAGATTTTATAATTATGGTGGGGAAGTATTTGTGGTTAGTCGAATCATGAGATTCTTTTGGGTGGTTTTCGAGGGAGGAACACCGTTGGAGTAACTCTTTCTAGTGAAAGTTGATCTTTGTGCATATCGGTAGAGTGAAGTTGTAACGATTTTTAATCCACCAAAAGGATTATACTCAGTAATAGTATCAGAGTCGTGGATTCACAACTGGACATACGAATGGTCTAAACCCCCATCTCGAACCAGTATAAATCGTGGTGTTATTTACTCGCTTTATATTGTGATTGTGATTGTGGTTGATTGTTATTATTGTTGTATAACCACTTGGTGATCTTTGAGACTAAAAGTTTGAAAACTTTGAGATAGTCGAAAAGACTGTATTCACCCCGTCTATGGTTCTACAATTGGTATCAGAGCGGGATACTCAAGTTTTTAAGCATTAAAACACCCCGAGAAGGTGTTTTAAAGCAAAAACTTTTTTTTCAAAAATATAAAAATCCTACGGTAATTTTTGGAAAGGTTGAGTATAGATCCATGGCTCAAAGAACTATATTGAGGGTGTTCTATGCAAAGACCACCTTTGCTAGAGCCTAAGGGTTTTTGTTTTTGGAAGACCTGATTTGAGACTTATGTTAAGTCTAAGGATATTGACTTGTGGGAAGTTATCTAAAATGGTGACTTTGTGTTCATGGTGGAAGATCCGAAAACAAATTTGATGGTGGAGCAACTATATTTGGATTTGGATGTTGACGAGAATAAAAAGCTTGGCAAAAATAATGAAGCCAAGATGATGATCTTCAACACTTTACCTCAAAAGGAGTTTGAGAGGGTATTTATGTTAAAACCATAAAAGAGGTTTGGCATACACTTATTATTACTCATAAAGGTAATTCACAAGTCAAGGATTTCAAGATCAACTTAATCATCCAACAATACGATCTCAGATGATGAAACCATTGATAACGGTTATACGCAGTTCAATGCTATTGTTATAAGCTTAAAATCTTTAGATCAAAGGTATAGTAATAAGAACCATGTAAGGAAATTTCTTCAAGCGCTTCCATTGAAATGGCGGTCGAAGTTGACGGCGATTGAAGAAGCTAAAGACTTGGCTGATCTCCCCATGGATGAGCTAATCAGTAACCTTAAGTTATATGAAATGGTCTTGAAGAATGACAAGTGTGTTTCTAAGGACAAGAAGGAAAAAGTTAAGTTTTTAGCACTCAAGACTAAGGTCACTAGGGATCAAACTGGTGATGTTGGTGATAGTCAAGACGGAAGTGATGAAGAGATCAACCTTATTGCTATGAGTTGGGTTTGATATTTTGACCCAATTGTCTCTGAAAAGTATTTAAACATAAAATAGCCAAAGTAAGACCAACTGAATAAACACTTTGTAAGCTGATGTGGTGTCAGGGAGCAAGGTAGAAGGAGCTATAAGCAATACCATCTTTTTGACCTTGAAGACTTATCTCTGAAAGAGTTATTTAGTCTAATAAATGGGCGGGAAACTTGTTGGGAAGATAAGCTAAGAGTCTTATCAAAGAACGATAAAGTAAGATTTGGGTACGAAAGGTTGTTAGCATTGGGAACCCAAAGTACGCTCCACCTAGTATCCTAGGTACGTGTTATCTACTCAAAGGTCAGCGAACTACTATACCCATGTGCATCCACAATATTTTCCTCCCTATTTGTACGAGACTTTGTAACCGAGTTAAGTAGAGATCCTAAACAAACACATAAAGTAGTACTTAGCACTACAGTGGATAGGATCCCCTCTCTTAGGAACTTACAATGCAAAGCTAGCTGCCTCGTGTAGTTCTATTAAGAGTGCTTTATTTGTCGCTCAACCAGAATAGTTTTCTGTGATCTATTCCATTGTAAATCTTACGATTCGTTTCTAATAAGATTTATACATGTTGAAATGTACAAATGGTTTATTATGCTTTTGGGTGATGTTGTTATTATTCTTATTATTAGTATGAAGATATCGTCATTTGCTCAAACCGTGTGGAACAACAAGTGGTATTAGAGTGAATGGGTTTCTCTTAATCCTGATCCCTTCTTGAATGTCTGCTAATAATCCATAGCCGTTATTGAATAACGGCTAATAAAACATAACCTAAACCATACTAAAAACCACACCAAAAACGACATTCTCAAAACTTCTTTTCACTTCTCATTTACACAATTGACTACTTTCATACTCTTTTTGTGTAGCAAAAAGCTCCAAATTCTTTTTCTGCATGTCAACCACACTAGAGACACAACCTATAAGTGTGCTTATGGCTACTCTCAAGAGCAACTAAGAGGGAGAAAGAAGCATTAGGCATTGTTTCAAAACTGGAGCCTCAGAACTAAGCAGAAGAAAGGAGAATCATGGGAAGTATGTTTTGTCTTCATTCGCGCTGAAAAGTTGCATCAAGGAGTGTTACTGAATGAAATATTCCCTGATCCTCAAGAAACTTGACTGAAGGCAAAAACAACAAAGTATCAAGCGTAATTGATTTTATTTAATACTTTGTTGTACATGAGTATAACACCCTAAAACCGGGCCTAATGTATTTTATTACAAGATTTCCATTGAAATAGTTGACCATGACTTTTATAAGTTTTAAGGACTTACGAGATTGGTTAGTCAAACCCGATAGTCAAACTATAAGTATTAAATGTTATGTAAATGGTTATACAAAATATGATGTGTCATAATTATAAGAAAGATGGACTTAAAAAACTAATGTTGTCAAGTAGTAAGTATGTTATAAAGTTAGTGTGGCCAAAATGAGTAGAATAGCACTTAAGGGACCTAATGTGCCAATTAGGAAAACTTTCAACTAATAAATATCTTGATACTTCTCATAGTATCAAAATGGTTCCAGAATTTTCTATATGTGTGTGTTATGTCGCTTCAACAAGAGAGGAGGGAAAATCCATGAAGTCTTAATGATCAACGGAAGAAAGATTACTGTTTAGATTCAAGTAATGAATCCCTTTCCATGTCCATATGCAAGTAAGTAATCCATATTTATGTTTAATTGAAGAATTAAGAGTTAGGGTTTATGTACCCAATTTTAGGGAATTGGGTAAATGGTGTTTTAAAGCTAATTAAATATAATAGAAATTATGAGATGATTATATTGGGTCTAAGTTAATAATTTAATGGGGTTAATTATCATATAATAATTGTATGGTTATGTGATAATTAGAGGTGTTTAAAGAGGAGCCATGGTTGTAGTAACATAGTTTAGTAACTTGATTATGTGTTTATGATAATAGTGATTTGGCCTAGATTGCAAGGGTGGAGGCGATGATGTGCTCGGTTTCATTAGCTTGGGATCAAGGTAAGTAAACCGGTCATTATATGTTGTTATAATGATTCTATACATTATATGTTATGTGATTTTTTATGCTAACAAATGGGGTAATTGAATGTATATGCTTATGTAGAGTGTGGTTGAGACTAGTTTGGCTTAACTAGTCATGAAAGTTAGCCAAGGTGGATTAGGCTAATGTATTTTGATGTTCGACCTATAGGAAATATTATGCTTAAGTGTATTAAGGTATGTGTTAATGTTTAATGATTTACAATGGTTAATGAGCTATGATGTATAATGTATGAATGTCTATGATAACATGATATGATCGCTTTACTTACTAAGCTTTATTCTTACGGTTTAAGATGTTAATATTTTGTAGGTCCATATGTGATGGTGATGGTAAATATTAGATTAAGGCTTATGGACTGCTAGAAGGAAGTTAGAAGATTGGTAAGAAAGTAGGAGCTTAGGTAGATACCGAGCTCAAGTCCATGTTGTACCCCCGAAAGTCTAAATGGTTTTGTAAACATGTTTTCAAGTGTCAAGGTATGTGTCGTAGTCGTTGAAGTAATGGAGTCGTTAATGATGTGTCATAGTATGATTTAGTGTTAATGGTCTTGTCTAAAGGGTGTTTGGGATAATGTGTAATTATACCCATTTTGGGTTGTAAACGGGTTAATGATTATGAATATGATTTATTATGTTAAGTTAATGATTTATGGAAGGTTTGAAGTAATTCGGAAGTGGTAAAGGTTGTATGTAATGAAAATGGGTCAAAACGGGTATTTTACATAATACCCTTCATTTTGTAAAGTACCATTCCGAAGGTCAACTAGTTAATGTTTATGCATGGAAATGATATATATGACGTGTTAATAAATTCTGTAAATTTTGATGTCTTTCCGAGTAATAAAAGTCGTTTTCCGAAAAAATGGGTCAAAAGTGCATAAAAGAGGTATGCAAAAAAAGGGTGTTTGGGACAAGGTCCTTTTTAACCCATTTTGGGTCAAACGAGTCAAATTTTTTGGAAAAACAATTTATATGGTTAATTGTTTGTAAAGTGGTTAAAATAGTTGAAGAAGTAGTTGGAGAACTAGTCAGAGTCAGTTTTTGAAAAATCATATCTTTAAAACGGTAAGTCTTCGCGGGTCCCGCCACCCGGAATTTCGAAGGTAACTGAGTCTAGTTTCATGTAAAAATACTTTCAAGGGTTAGTTTGTTGCAAAATTATATCAATTTAACAATTTTTTACAGCGGGTCAGTTTTAAGTCAAGTCATTTCCGCGTTAAAGTTTTTAATTTTTGATTATTTTAAGTCGTGTCGTTCACGGGGTGTTACAAATTGGTACCAGAGCTTCGGTTTAAGTGAATTATATTTTCATTTTAGGTTGCCTAGACTTAAACCACTATTAGATGCGTTGAATGTAAGAGTGAGTTATACGTGGAAGTAAACGTTTAAGTTTCTAAGCAAATTATAAGATAGGTTATATGAACCTAAGTTGATAATGATGAATGTGCTCTATAGTGTTAAGGTGTATGTGATATAAGTCCGTAGAGGACTTGAAACGCTGTGCACCTTGGTTAGTGTCGGTGATCGCTTTGTGATTATAAAAAGGTATTTTAAGGGTAGTGGTAATGGTATAAGAATAGAAATAGTAAATGGTATTAAAGATGGGCTAATAATGTGTCAAAATATTTGACGCTTAAAGTGTGGAATGTAGTGATGATAAGTGTTCTAAAGTATAATATGCGAAAGTAAGATGAGAAGTGACACACTAATTGTTAAGTGTCTATTAATACAAGAAGTATATAATGGGATTAAGAAACGATGACAAGTAATGATGAGATGAAAATGGTATAGCTAATGTGATAATAACTACAAAAATGAGTTAAGAATGTAAGTAAGAACTTAATGATATGTTGTCTAGTTAAACAGGAAGAGATCGTGTTAATGTATAAAGTGAATATAAAAGATAAATCTAAGTTAAAGAAGGTGTTATCAAAATAACCTATGTAAGGTTAGATGTGAAAAAGAATTAAATAACCTAAAAGAGGTAAAATAAAGACGTGGAAATGGTTAACATATGTTAAGGAACGTAAGTTGTAATGAGAAGTGTAAACACATAGAAATGTTTAAGTATGATAAGTAAGTTTCATATACTCTATGACGCTTTCTTTAGCTAAATAGCATGAATGAAATAATGTGTGTGTTAAAATATTAATAGCTTGGATTCAATGTTATAATATGAAAGGTTAAATATGGTTATCATATAACCAGTGAGTTAATGATGGGTAATAGTGGTATCCTCCGGGAAGACCAAACTAATGATGTTGTTGGTGGTATCCTTCAGGATGACCAAGCTAATGATGTTAAAGGTGGTATCCTTCGGGATGACCAAGCTACTGATGTTAATGGTGGTATCCTTCAGGATGACCAAGATAATGATGTTAATGGTGGTATCCTTCGAGATGACCAAGCTAAAGATGTTAATAATGGTATCTTTCGGGATAGAATGTATTGCCTTCACCGGAAAGGGGTTTCCTATATCCTTGGCATATAAAAATATCCCCAAAGTGAATGTGATAAATGTATGGATCCAAGTCTAAAAAGTTAAAGATAATGTGAAGTGTAAAAATAATGAAGAAAAAGAAAGGAAATTGAAAACGAGTAATAGGAACGAGTGTTACGTCGGAAGTGTGTAAGTAGGAAGATTTATGATTTTCTTAGTTAAATTGATTGGGACGCCTTTTCATTTAGTTAAAGAAATTGTAAATCATCGAACCATGACTTTATGTTTCTTGATTTACATCGATTGGGACGCCTTTCCATGTAAATGAGAAAGTATAAATGAGTGGGCTTATGTATTCCCAACATGACATGAGTAGAGTAGAAATGGTTGAAAACGGAAGCCTAAAATTATTTAGAAGTCTTAAGAACTAAATTTGGCGGGATATAATTAGAATGCTACTTTTAAATTGAGACATTAAGTGAAACCAACGATTAGGTATCTATAGCATAACTTGGAAAGATAAAGAATTTGTAATGATGTTATAATGTACCTTGAGGAGTGGTACAAAATATGACTAATGATAGTAATGGATGCTAATTTTTATAGGCACCCTTATGTGTAAATGCGACGATGTGAGTTAAAGTTTGACTTCATAAGGTCAAAGTATTGAAATTTTCTATCAGACATACAGTTTTTGACGAGGAAATTATAGAAAGAATTAGGGGAAATAAGGCCCTATAATAAAAATGTTAATGGAATGCCATAGTGGAATGCGAATGTGATGCAGGATTTCTGACCAGGTTTAATATTTATAATTGTATCGTTTACCTATGGTCTACCTTATGCACTCATGGGCAGTGTACCCGGTCATGTGTAGTATAGTATTCGGTAAAACCGAGGTCATCCCAAGAGCTATGTGAGCGGATTCTAAATTAAGTCTAAGTGTCACTTGTTTTAGCTAGTTTGTAGTAGAAATGATTAATTAACTAAGAAATGAAATAAGATGCGCAAAAAGAATAGAGGTTGTGATCAATAGAGAGAAAGTGTGATAACCTAATTAATCATCATATCGTGCAATGTCTATGTTTTATTACTTCCAAATGATTCAAGTGGGGGTTTAAGTCGCTAGGACAACATTTGGTCAATTCGTCCTAACCTATCAACAAAGGCTCCTACCCGACGTCAAAGGTTTACCCCTTGGGGAGTCGAGGGTCTTAAGTCACTTAAGCTAAGTCATTAAGTACCCTACATGCAAGATTCGAAATAATGAGTGCCCGGGCACTAGCATCTTAGACACTCATCCCTAACTTCTTAAGTTCATCCGAACGACCGGTGATTATTTGGTCAGTTCACACAAGAGAGGAAGGGTCATAAGTTGGTCAATTCTTACCCTTCCAAACTCTACCTAACTACTTAGGGTCAGTTGGTCAATTATCCTAAGTAACTAGATATGACCGCATTTCAAAACTACCGAAGCTAGGGTAACTACCAACGAACTATGCATACATACACTAGAAACAATTATATGGAAGCATGAAAACATAAAAAATACATTCAAGGAATCATAACAAGGCTAGAACCAAAGGTGCTTAGCCGATCATTGATAACGCTACACGCGTCGTTCGGGGTCAAAGGAACTTCCTTTTCGTCGAGCAAGTTTTTCAACACCCTAGGCAGTGAACCTAATTGTTGTAGTGCAGTATTAGGGTAAGCCACAGGTATTGATATCGTTCTCTAGGGGAATCGGAATGCTAGTGAGAAGTTACTACGCTAAGGTTGGGGTTGAGGAAGATTATTTTTGTATCTTTTTATATTTTTAAGAAAAGGAAAGGTACGAATCTCGGGGTTTGAATTTGGGGGGTTGGTATTGCTACCGATTACTCTACTTATCTAATTATCTAATATAAGGTGTATGTAGTCTATGTATAATTATTGTGTGCTCGTATGATAGTTTAAAGATGTGTTTACTTTTTATTACTCCTTAATTATCTCCTATTTGTTGTTGAATTGTCACGTCCTTATTCTTAGTTGCGTTGTGTGTTTAAGGTTGTAGGGTATGCGTTTCTCCCTAACTCTTTGAACTTACCAAAGGGTCTCGTCTACAAAACCCACTAGGGATAATAAACTCTTACTCTAAGGCACTCTTTGGATGGTTTAGCTTACAACTACTCAAGGAGTCATATTCTAAGGTTCACAAAGATTTAATCAAGCATTAAGTACACAACGAATGACTTATCGCATTACTAGATCATTAATCAACTAAGATAAGAGACAACCAATCAATATTCAATAATTAAGTTTCATATTCCCTAAGCAAACACACAAGTAAATTAGCCGGACATGGAGAACATGCAAGCATACACACAAATAATCAAAGACATAATTGTATTAATGAAGTAAACCACTTATCTTGGTGTAAGATAGGGTTTGAAACCCTAAAATACTGTACAAGACAGCCTTGGTTCGGTTTTAGGTTTTTACTCCAAAAGACTACACACTCATACTGAAAAATTCGGATTCTATATATAAGATTACATCTGCGACGGCGTCACCTTATGTTTTGTGACGCCGTCAGGTCGCTGTCATTAGGGTTTCGTCTTGGCCACGTTAGACTTGCGACGGCGTCACCTTATGCTCGTGACGCCGTCCTCTTCAGCTTCTGACGCCGTCTGGATTGCATCTAGGCCGTCTGAGTTGCGACGGCCTACTCTTTTATAACTTGACGTCGTCACTTGAAAATAGGAGTTTTGGCTTCTGTCCCGTCACAAAATCCTCCGACGGCGTCGTAATTTAACACCTGACGCCGTCACCTTATGTTTTCAGCAGCTTTGAGTGTCTCGATTCTGACTTTGGCCATTTTCTTCGTATATTCGCGCCTTTTCGTCCAAATAAGTGCCATTCCAGCATTTTGCCTTCAAGAGACCTAAAAAGTGAAAAGGAACGATATTAAGCAATAACGGATACAAAAGTGATCAAATAAGGGCTTAAACAACCCCTCAAAAAGGTACCTTTTAAAATCTTATCAAATCTACACTTGGTATTTGCTTGTCCTCAAGCAAATGTGCTTTTAGCCAATTAATTTATAAGTTAGGGGTCATGAAGCATTGGTTTAAAACAGTCCACAACACATATAAGCCCCGCAAAAGTCATAACAAGCACGGAAATCACATACTAGCACCTCTCATGGGGTGTTTGGATACTCACATCTCTCTCGGGTGTATATGAAATATAACAAATTGGAAATGGAAGATAAACACTCATTAACCGGTCCTAGTACATAGATTACCATAGGCTTGAGAATAGATCAAACCTCCATCGCTTTGGCGTAAGCACCTAGGAAAGACTATCAAAGAGGTCTTTAAAGGGTTGTAATGTTAGGCTTACGGTAGGGAAACAAAGGGTTTGGTGGGATAGGCTATATAGTGGTGGCAAGTCAAAAATCTCTATGTTAAATGCATACGAAGAATGGCGTTGCTAAGCCAAGACTCGACACTCTAGACTCTAGCTAACTGAAATAAACAAACATAAATTTAAAGGATAGATGTAGGATGGTAGCCCGTATGTTTTTTTTTTTTTTTTTTTTTTTTTTTTTTTTTTTTTTTTTTTTCACTCTATTTTTTTTCTTTTCTCTTTTTCTCTTTTTTTTTTTTTTTTTTTTTGATTTTTTTTTCATACACTTTTACTCTACCATCCTCTACGGTAACATCACAATGATAGGGATTTATAGGCAGATCCCTACACTTGAGTTTTTATTACTCTAACACTAATTTGACCCGAATTGAAAAGATCAAAACACTTGGGGTACATTATTATGCAAACAAAGGGAATTTGAATTTAACGTTCCCTTCCTGTCATTTCATAAACTTTAACTTTTCCCATGAATCCCAATCGTCCCAAAACTGTATACAAAGGATATGACTCGACTTAGCAACTCATGCAAGCAACCAGATAATTGAACTAAGGGTTTAGGGTGATAACAATAATTCACTAAAAGTGAGTGCATACATGGTAGGCTAAGGCGATTTGGGTGTATATTTGGGGGTGGGGTGTAAACAATGCTCTTCATTGATATTCCGGAAAAACCGAAACATCACGAGAACCGTGAAAAGGATAGGCTCTGAGGGGTTAACTAGGGGTATCGTGTACTAAAGATGAGTACAACGCAAAAGGTGTGGGGGAATTACTCAACCGATGTGGAAGAAGTAATTATATTACGGGTATCAAACAAGGGTTATCCTAATGCCTCTTATCATTTAGTTATTCCTAACTACACAAGTGTAGTCTTACTAGCGATCTCGGAATGCATCACAAAACAAGTTCTAGAATCTAATATACTACCGGTTCACACTCTAAGCATTAAAGATGAATGCTTTAATTCCTACTAATCTAAGGGCGATCCTCACATTTTGGGTGGAATTTAGGTGGTAAAGGGTTTTTGTGCTAGTCATGCAACTTCCTATCCGTGAGACGCTTTTATTAAGACTAATGGCCCACTCCTATATGTCAAGAAAAATTTTAAATTTGGTGCCAAAATTACCCTAACCGACAATTTCTCATGGTTTATTACACAAATACAATTGGACAAAGCAAATAATCAAGGATAAGCATAGTTTCAAAGTTCCCGTTTTATTTTCCCTCCCTACACTTAAACTGAACATTGTCCCCAATGTTCCCCGAAAGTATCAAAATTATGATAATGGAAGGTAATTAAAAACGAAAGAAACTATTACTCCCCTGATTAGCTCGGTAGGATCCGTGTGTGAAGTAGTGGTTAAATCCTTTCCAAGAAGAATTTAAGCGTGAAAAGCTCCTTCCAATCTTATGTAGCTTCTTCTTGATAAATTAAACCTGCACACTTGAAGAAACAAACGAAACCTTCCCGTAAAATCGGCGGTAATAATATATATAAGACTCGATTTAAACTAGGATATAATGCTTGTGGAATGGATGTTTATAGAATTTCTGGAAAATTAAGACCTGGAAAATTCCAAAAATTTATAAGTAGCTCAGAAAACGAGAAAAAAGTAATCTGTTGTTTTTACTCCTTCCTGACGCCGTCAGGTTGCGATCCTGACGCCGTCAGGTTGCGATCCTGACGCCATCAGGTTATCCTGACAAAAACTGGTCTGCGATTTTCTGGAAAAAATTCTAGAAAATTTACAACTTTAGAATCTGGAAAAATTTCTGCAAAACATCCATTATGACTCGATACAAGCATTTGACTCGAACAAACACACAAATATATCTTTTAATTAATTGTTATTCTCATGTTTACGTTTCTTTTGAAAACGTGTGTAATCCTCCCTACACTTATCCCTTATGTTAAAAACAAAATAAAGCATTTTTACAAATTTAAACATGAGAATAACAATCAATAAAAGATATATGACATTAACAAGCAAACAATTAAGCATGGGTTGCCCCCCACGAAGCGCTTTTCTTTATTTAAGAGTCTTGTAGCTAGACTCGTAGTCGTGCTCCTACGTTACTTCATTACCACCACCTTCTTCCTTCACTTTCCATTCGTCGAAAGGGTGTAGACGTTGTATGCTTACCGTGGATTCCTTGCCAACGTTGTCTATTATGTTGACAGTTTTATCTTTTAAATTGGTTTCCTTCACTGTGAAGGGGCCAAACCATCTTGGTTTGTTTCTACCTCGTAATGCCCTTATCCGTGATTTGTATAAAAGTACTTTTTCTCCTTTTAGAAATTCCTTAGGGTTCCTTTGTGTCTTAGGTATCGAAGTTGGATTATTTCTTAACTTCTTATCGGGTTTCCACAACGTTGCATACAATCCTTGAACCATAAAGTCCCTAAGCCCTTTTTCCCAGTCATTCATCTTCTTCTTAACACTATTGCTAGGGGCTTTTTGATTTCCACCCGTAATCATGTCCATGATCTTAAGAGGATACCTTGGGATGATGGGTATCCTAGCGTACCCCTTCCCGATTTTGAGTATCATGATGCCCTCTCCGCATTTGATGGTTGCCTTGGCGGTGGCCAGAAATGGTGTCCCAAGAATGAGGGGCACGTTTTTATCTTCCTCAACATCAATGATCACGAAATCCACCGGATAAACGATATTAGCCACCTCAATTAGAACATCCACCGCGATTCCTATGGGGTGGACATAGGTGTGATTAGCTTAGGAAAGTCTAAGATCGGTCTTGGCTGGTTTCTCCTTAGTTAACTTATTATAGATTGATAATGGCATTATGTTCACATCAGTCCCCTGATCGGCTAAGGCATTTATATTATCAATATCACCTATGCTACATGGTATCAGGAAATTCCCAGTGGTGTCTCGTTTTTTTGTTAATGGTTTTTTTATGACCAACTCATACAGGGGTCCCATAGGTAAGGCGTCATACTCTTCTTCTGTCATTTTTCCTTCAAGGGCTTCCCTAAGAACTTCATTGTACCTAAAGTTGTTCACTTGGTTTGCAATGGTTTTTTTGTTAATTTCGTGCTTAAGGTAGTACTCAATGGTCTCAGGCTCATCATTAGGCACAGACTCTTCCTTCTTGCATTCCTCAGTTTTCCTCATTTCAACCTTTGCATCCTCGGGCATAATGGAAACGGCGTTAATAAACGAAGTGGGAGAACAATCATTGCTTGTTACTAGTACCTTTTCGGGAACTTTTGTTTTGGTAAATTCTATTACCAAATTCATCATTTCCATCATTTTCGCTTGCATTTCCTCTCTCTGCCTATAAACCTCCTCTTCAAATTTGGCTAATCTCTCTGTATGAGCAGCCATGTACTCCCTCATTTGTTCCTTGAAGCTCGGTGAAAGTGGTATTGGGGAAGTAGAACGGAAGCGCCTTTCGGAATTTGGGTTTTGCTCACGACTTGGGGACTCCGAAAAAGGTGTGGGGTGGTTGGTGGAATTGGCGGATTTGACAGCTTCTTGAGGAATTTGTACGGGGACTCCTCTTTTCCTTTCCATAAGATAATCAATCCCTCTCTCAATGGCACTCATTTGCTCCTCGAGGGTGTCAGAAGATTCAAAAGGAGTTGATATGGCATTAACTACGTTAACCGGAGTTTCAGGAGATTCATTCCAATCTTCGTAGCTTTTATCAGCAAGCTCCTCTATAATATCCCAAGATTTCTCTGCATTAAAGTCGTTGAGCCTTCCACCGGCGGCTCGATCAATGGATCGTCGAGTGGTGAAATCGGTATGGTCATAGAAGATTTGGATTTGAAGCCAAAGATCAATGCCATGATGGGGAAGTCTATGGAGTAGGTCCTTAAATTGAGTTGTAGAGAGACTCACCTTGGAGTTGTTGAAACGTCAAGATGTCTCGCCTAAGTTTAGTGGTTCTCCCCGGTGGGAAAAATTGAGCAAGGAAGCGAGAGGTAAGATCATCCCAACTTGAGATGGAGCCGGCGGGAAATCACTCAAGCCAATTACTAGCTTGGTCTCGTAGAGAGAATTGGAA
This sequence comes from Chrysanthemum seticuspe, assembly GCA_019973895.1. NCBI lineage: Eukaryota > Viridiplantae > Streptophyta > Magnoliopsida > Asterales > Asteraceae > Chrysanthemum > Chrysanthemum seticuspe. Next base: position 259,637,057 of record BPTQ01000005.1, on the reverse strand, counting down.
GAGACGCAGGCGCGTGGTCTCCTGAGTAGTAGCATCAAGGTCGATGGAATCGACAATTTTGAGGAAATCCCTCATATGCTGATTTGGATCTTCGGAACGAAGTCCATGGAATGCACATCCGTTTTGCACCTACCGGATGGTGTCGGATCGCAGGGCCGTAGTTTGGGCTTGGTCGGGAAGCTCAATGGTGTTCCTATAGCCTAAGTGGCTTGGTCTCGAGTATTCACCAAGAGTACGGGCTCTTGACGGGTCATTTGGTGGTGGGTTGATGAGTGGTGGTTGGTTATCACCTTCCATGATGAAAAGTGATGGGATTATGAACAAAGGTCTCGAAGAAGGGGGATAGACTAAGAGAAAGCTAAAAATAAGAAAAATTTACTTGATAGGAATCAAGTAAAGAAACCTAAACGAGGTGGACTACTAGCTAGCTATTCTATTCCCCGGCAGCGGCGCCAAAAACTTGATAACGCTACACGCGTCTTTCGGGGTCAAAGGAACTTCCTTTTCATCGAGCAAGTTTTTCAACACCCTAGGCAGTGAACGTAATTGTTGTAGTGTAGTATTAGGGTAAGCCACGGGTATTGATATCGTTCTCTAGGGGAATAGGAATGCTAGTGAGAAGTTACTACGCTAAGGTTGGGGTTGAGGAAGATTATTTTTTTATCTTTTTATATTTTTAAGAAAAGGAAAGGTACGAATCTCGGGGTTTGAATTTGGGGGGTTGGTATTGCTACCGATTAATCTACTTATCTAATTATCTAGTCTAAGGTGTATGTAGTCTATGTCTAATTATTGTGTGCTCGTATGATAGTTTATAGATGTGTTTACTTAGGTTTTATTACTCCTTAATTATCTCCTATTGGTGGTTGAATTGTCACGTCCTTATTCTTAGTTGCGTTGTGTATCTAAGGTTGTAGGGTATGCGTTTCTCCCTAACTCTTTGAACTTACCAAAGTGTCTCGTCTACAAAACCCACTAGGGATAATAAACTCTTACTCTAAGGCACTCTTTGGATGGTTTAGCTTACAACTACTCAAGGAGTCATATTCTAAGGTTCACAAAGATTTAATCAAGCATTAAGTACACAACGAATGACTTATCGCATTACTAGATCATTAATCAACTAAGATAAGAGACAACCAATCAATATTCAATAATTAAGTTTCATATTCCCTAAGCAAACACACAAGTAAATTAGCCGGACATGGAGAACATGCAAGCATACACACAAATAATCAAAGACATAATTGTATTAATGAAGTAAAACACTTATCTTGGTTTAAGATAGGGTTTGAAACCCTAAAATACTGTACAAGACAGCCTTGGTTCGGTTTTAGGTTTTTACTCCAAAAGACTACACACTAATACTGAAAAATTCGGATTCTATATATAAGATTACATCTGCGATGGCGTCACCTTATGTTTTGTGACGCCGTCAGGTCGCCGTCATTAAGGTTTCGTCTTGGCCACGTTAGACTTGCGACGGCGTCACCTTATGCTCGTGACGCCGTCCTCTTCAGCTTCTGACGCCGTCTGGATTGCATCTAGGCCGTCTGAGTTGCGACGACCTACTCTTTTATAACTTGACGTCGTCACTTGAAAATAGGAGTTTTGGCTTCTGTCCCGTCACAAAATCCTCCGACGGCGTCGCAATTTAACACCTGACGCCGTCACCTTATGTTTTCAGCAGCTTTGAGTGTCTCGATTCTGACTTTGGCCATTTTCTTCGTATATTCTCGCCTTTTCGTCCAAATAAGTGCCATTCTAGCATTTTGCCTTCAAGAGACCTAAAAAGTGAAAAGGAACGATATTAAGCAATAACGGATACAAAAGTGATCAAATAAGGGCTTAAACGACCCCTCAAAAAGGTACCTTTTAAAACCTTATCAATCATATTAAAAGAAACAATGAATTCAATGTTTAACATAATGAAAGACATGAATTAATAGTAAACGATAGAAATGATAGCTAATGCTTATCGATATGGAGTGATTTCTCCTTTGGAGATGGCTCCATATGATCTGCCTTTGAAACCCTCTTCACGTTCTCTGCCTTTGAGTTGTGAGTGAATGATGTGTAATGCAAAATTTAGGGCTTTTATTTATAGGCACGATCATAGTTACGACGTAACTTAGTTTGAGAGTTACGCCTTAACTTAATTATCCTCCAAATGTAACTCTCGTTAATTAGACTACGTCGTAAAACTAGGGAAAGGTTACGTCGTATCTTCAATATAGAACTCATGTTAAGTGGACTACGGCGTAGTTCTTGTTGAGGAGTTACGACGTAGTTGATGGAGGAGAGAAATATTTTATGACCTAGATGATTACGATGTAACCTTAGCTGGGAGTTACGTCGTAATTGCTGTTGAGTAGGCAATCTGAGATAAAACACTAGCTACTGCGTAATGTGAGAGAATGAGTTACGCCATAGCTTCTTCATTAGTAGCATACTATCATAAACTGTTAGGAAAATCTTCAAATCCACTTCTCTTAAGCTCCAATGCTCATAACTTACCTGAAAGTGAAATATAGAGGAATACAAGCATAAATCTATATAAATGACATAAAATATGAGCATTATCGGGGGAAATTAACACTAAAAAGTCAGGACTATTTGATGTTATCAAATATCCCCTCACTTGAACTCTACTTGCCCTCAAGTAGACCTTATTAGAAAAAAATTTAAAAAGATATCCCCCATAACTTGGAAGATATGAGTTTAAAAATCCCTTATGCTAGAATAAATCAAAGCCGAACACCTCACGAAATGGGAACAAACACTCAAATTCTCTCATCTAGTCTAAGTGTCAATTTTGGAGTGATCACTCAAAGCACAATCATAGCATGTATTATATCATAAGCTTGGCGGTTACACAAATGTCCACAACTAGAGTTAAGGACTAAACAATTTTTGAAGGCAATATGGGTGGACACAACATGGGTTAAGGGTGAAATATCATTACTAACATGTCACGACAGAGTGGACAAAATCAATGATACATGACCAAATCCATGGCCAAGACACCAAATATTGCTCGCCTAATCACCTAGACACGCTTCATGACTAAAAGGTAGGATAAGATATGAGAAATAATTGGTGTAAAATAAAAATAATGAAATAAATAGTCTTAACTGTGGAAAACTAGAATGGGGGTTGAATAGTTTTACCGATTAAAAATTTGGTTTAAACTATTTAGATCGACTTATGTCAATCTATTAAATGTGTGTGTTGGATGTTTGATAGATAAACATATAAATAAGTAAAGCAAAGACAAAGAGTAAGAAGTGCAAAACCACAACGCGAGTATTTATAGTGTTCGGCTACAAGGACACCTTCCTTGCCCTACTCCACTCCCCGAGCCACCTACTTGAGAGTTCGTAATCACTACACAACACAAGCTTCTTGTGGCGGAGAAGCCTTCACAACGTCACCTACTCTTTATCCGGTACAAGGCTAGACACCAGCTTCTTCGACGAGGTAGAACCAAACCTATCACAATGTCGCCTACACTTTATCCGGTACAAGGCTAGATACCGAGTTCCATTATAAAGGAGGAACTACTACCCAACACTACATAACACCTATCCCAAAGGAGATCCAATCCTTATTACAACATCAACAAGGATATCAATATCCTTTTACCCAAACTAATCTATCTTGTACATCGATTCACCATATCGAATGTACACCCTAGGCACCTTTCACTAATGCCTTTGAAATGACCCTTAGGCACCTTTCACTAATGCCTTCGACACGAACCTTTGGCACCTTTCACTAATGCCTTCAATACGGATCTTCGGCACCTTTCACTAATGCCTTCGACTTGACCCTTTACACATCTTTTACCTATGTCTTTAACACAACACTTCTAATGAGAGATGAAAGAACTATCAACAAGATAACATCAATAGTCTTGATGATGACGAAGCTTGGCAACCCATGGACTTGAGCTTGCTCGACTTCAAGAGGTGGTGATCTTGCCTTTAAGAGGAACCTAGAGAATCACACAAACAAAAAACTCTATAGAAGGATCCTTTGGGTATGAGGTTAGAGAGTTTGCAACAATAAGAAAGAATATGCGTGAAAGGGTAAGTTACAATGAAGAAATGGCTCACTATTTATAGTCAAAAATCAACTACTGTCCCCCGGATCCCACGGATCCCTTGCTTGAGGGATCCGTCCAGTGTATTCCTGGGGATCCGTAGGACGCTCCCATAAACGGGTTATGGGTCATGAATCATGGGTTATGGACTTTGGATCATGAGTATTGATGCGCGCCAAACAGTCAAGTTCTCTCACGCAGGCGTAAGAAAACCTAAAACAGCTTAAGCACGAAATCAATGAAGATCTGAGGAGTACAATGTTTCCCCGGGTCGTTATGTCCCAGCGAGCTATGCGATGATTTATCAAACGTACAGTGATCGAGGAGTTTGAACGGAAAAAGGATTTGGTTATGATTATAACTACGGAATAAGCCAACAAATAACAACGGCTTAAATGCAAATTAAAGAAGATTAAAAAGATAAAATCTATTAAATAAACACTATCACTGAAATTAAAATGATGTTTTTGTTCTTTTTGTTTTTATAAAACTGGAATTAAAATCTACGCGACGTACAAAATAAAAAAGTGAAACTAACGCAATATTAACCCTAAAAATATGAAAATGATATTTTTACAATCCTAATGATAAAAGAAAATTTTTAGAAAAAGAAAACTATTTTTATCACTAATTATCTAATTATTATTAATGAAAAACTAATTTTAACTATTTAATAATTAACTAAAATACAAGAAATGAGGAAACAAAGCTAGAAAAATAAAATTATGAAATGAAAAAGTCTAAAATATCAAACTAGAATTTTCAAAACTATTTTTGTAATTTTCAGATTAATTTCCTATTTTCTACTAATTTAAAACTAATTTAATCTAATTTAAATTTTGAAAAATACAAAATAAAAAAGGAAAAATATGGAAAAATCTTTTTTATGTTTTTTATATTTATCTTAACCTATTAAAATTGAAAACTTATTTTTTTGAGCTTTTTCTTAATTATTTGCAATAAAACCTATTTAAAATTGATTAAAATCTATTTTTAATATGGAAAAATAGCAAACAGTGACAATAAATGATGAAATTTTCAGGAAAATTCTAAAAAGTTATATAGAATCTATTAAAAATGAAAAACAACTAGCTTATGTGTAAGATTAATGAGCTACAATGCAAACTGCTAATTGATTAAGCTAGGAAAATAAGCAAATAAGCTACTATGCTAACCAAACAGTGACCACAGCTAAATAACACTAGATTAAGCTAATAGCAACTACTATAACCTACTCCTAACAAGCTTAAGGCTCAGAATCAAGTAATAAGCAAACTGCTTATTTAGCTAAAACAGTGGTTTAGGACCACTGTTTACACCTCTGCACAAGCTTGTAGAATAAGCTAATCAGAAATCTACTTGTGCAGTCTCAAAGACCACCTGGCCAACTACACTTGTACCAAATACCAGACCTTAACTCTTTGAAATGAAGCTTATTTGAACCAAACAATACTGCCTGATTCACACTTATGTGTGAACAGGACAGATACAAGCTAAAGTTTAAGCTTATTTGAAGCTTAATTTGACCAAATCAGTTGAAACAAAAGGTGAATATCAGAACAAGACCAGTTGAAATTTAAGATTCCAAAGTTTCAAATTCTCACACTCAATAATGAACCAGAAATCTTCTCTCAAAGTTTTGATGAAAACTGCACTTGACAGATATTTTGACTTTTGAAGATACACAAGAACTTTGACCAAAATGACTTTTAATTCAATCTAGTTAACTGTAAATGATGTTATAACACTAGAAATGACAACCAAATGCTAGATCTAACTAATCCAAACCAATATGCAACTATTACACTATACTGATTTTGACAGAAGCAATTACAAGATCAGTTTTAAGCTAGATTTGACTTTATGAGTGTAAGTGCTATCAACAAGACTGCAATTGACTATCAATGAACTATCTAAGCAGATATCAAACACTAACCACAGATCTATAAACCTCTATCACAAATAATTAAGCTAAGCCAAACACTACTTAACAAGCTAACTAATGAAGCAGACAATATATTAAGATCAATTCAAGCTAAACAAACATGATTCTCAGATTAAACAGTAACAATAACAGCTAATAAGCAGATTCAAACACCACTTAATGATCAGTAACAGATATTGAACTTACAAGTAATCCACAGCCACTATGGCTTGCACCTTGAAGATCTAGAACCACTAACCTATGTAACCACTAATCCTAATCCAGTACCACCTCAAATAGCTACTATTCAACCCATTCCATGCCTGCAACAAAACAATTCCATCTCTGTACCCATTTTCCTTCTTTCTTTGACTTTTGTTGACCAAGGTTCAAAAGTGAATGAGACTTGATTATAAGCTTATGGAAAGCTTTACTAAACTATTTTGAGTATGATTGAGCTTAACAACAAGTGGTTAGAAGATTTGAAGTAGGATTTTGAAAGTGCAAATTTCAACAGTGGACAAATAATTTAAAACTGAACAAGAACTTCAATTGATACTTAAAGACAGTTGAAATACACTTAGAAACTGTTATTTGATACAAATAAACTCTAAAATACAAGTACAAACTAGTTAAGACTTGAGAACTAATAATTCGACATACATTGTACAAAAATAAAAGCTAACTCCTTTCTTGTAGCTTCCCTTGGTCTTTTATACATCCCAAGCTTCTTCTCTCTCCTCTATGAGTAGTTCCCAGCACAAAAAGTGACCCTTGGATCACTCAAGTCCATCATAGCCGTTTAAAGTGTTTTGGCGCCAAAACCTTTTTTAACCATTTGTGAGGTTGAGTGTGAGATTGGAGGTGCATTAAATGTACCTTGGATCTTTGTGTTTGGAGGGGGGGGGGGGTTGTAGAGGTGATGATGGAAATGGTAGAGTGTGATCAGGTGGTATGCAGGAAGTGATGATGGTGGTGTTATCACGTGAGGGAGAGAGGGAAACAGACGGGTCAAATGGGTTTGACCGGGTTATGATAACAAAGGGTGTGGGTTGGATTCGGGTTATAAGTATTGGGCTGGGTAAATGGATTGGGCCAAGGGTCTTAATTAGGGTCCGGTTGGAAGAGTAACAACACAAGGGCCAATATGCAATTTCACAAAACTAAGGGACCAATTCTGTAATTTTGCAAAAGTGTTTTAGGGACTGAATTTGGCAAGTGTTGACATTACAAGGACCAAATTTGCCATTTTCAATTTTACCAGGGGCCATTTATGCCAATTTGCAAACTTGAAGGACCAAATTGTAGTTTTCTCAAAACTTTTTACATTTTTCACCAAAGGACCAAATTTGACAAGTTATGATTTAAAAAGGACCTTTGATGAATTTTCTTTTGAAATTTTGACTCAGGGACTATTTTTGACAATTTTTGAAACTTGGGGGACTAAAACTGCAATTTTTGCAAATTTGATATGTTTTTCATCTGATTTTGATATTTTTGCATTTAAAACACATAAAACACTGATTTGTGATATTTTGATCATTTTGATGTGTTTCTGAGTGTTTTCAGATGAATTTGCAGTTTATTTTGTACAAAAATGATGAGTATTTAGACACTCATCAATCCCCCACACTGAGATATTGCTAGTCCCTAGCAATGATTTGAGAAAACATAATGGATTTTAAACTCTTTACCAAAAGCCATTACTTCTGGAGTAGCCAAATGTTTCAGTTCAAGTAAGAACCATGGTACATCGATAACCATGTGATTTTGAGCAAACCACCAGCTTCCAACGGATTTGATTTTGTCTTTACCAGTAGCCGTTTGCTCTGGACTAGCCAACTCTTAGATAAATTATCAGAATTATCTTTGGTGAGCTGATTACCAATTATGGTTTTTCCACTGCCTTTACCACAAGCCATAACCTTGCGGGCTAGCCAACTCTTCACTTTTTAGGATATGGTGAGTTGAGAACCATACAATTTTGGGCAAATTGCAAGCCATATAAACGGATTTGAGAAATCTTTACCAAGAGCCGTTTGCTCCTGGATTAGCCAATCCTTTTGTCTTACAGACATGGCGGACTGATAACCAGATGAGAAAGTGTAAAACACTTACTCCAAAAAAAAAATTTTGGCCAAAAACGGGGGGATTAGGCGGTATATTTACATGATAAAATTCGTGAGAATCCCCCCCACACTAGAGATGAATATTGCCCTCAATATTCAAAGTACCGGCGGTTATGCCGAAACAAAGAACGTAAAAGGGAAATATTGAGGCCATTATTTAGAAAGAAGATTTTTTTTTTTTTTTTTTTTTTTTTTTTTTTTTTTTTTGAAACATGTGGGCAACCCCCCCACACTAGGGTGGTAGAAAGAGGTGAGAAGACAGAAATATGGGTGAAAACCCATATGGCATGCTACTGTTTTTGATTACCGAGTCGCTAGCTTGACTCGATCCCCGCATTCATTGGTTCATGGGGAAAGTTTGTAAATCTGGGACAACCATGGATGGAATGTCCTCTCCAAAGTAATGCTTCACTCGATGACCATTCACTTTGAAATTAGGACCATCGGGTTGAGATAACTCAATGGTACCATAAGGATAAACCTTAGCGATGGTAAATGGTCCAGACCAGCGGGACTTGAGCTTTCCCGAGAAAATCTTTAATCTTGAGTTGAAAAGAAGGACTCGATCACCGACGTTGAAAACGCGGTTCTTGATTTTTGAGTCATGAATCTTCTTTGTCTTTTGTTTGTAGATCAAAGAGTTCTCGTAAGCTTGATCACGGAGTTCATTTAATTCATTCATTTGAACTTTCCTATGATCACCCGCTGTCTGAATATCAAAGTTAGCATGCTTCAAGGCCCAGTATGCCTTGTGTTCGAGCTCAACTGGAAGATGACACGCCTTCCCGTACACCAGCTTGTATGGAGTGCACCCGATGGGTGTTTTGTAAGCTGTACGGAAAGCCCAAAGTGCGTCATCTAACCTATCCGACCAAGAGGCACGGTTTTCACCAACCGTCCTCTCCAGAATTCTTTTTATCCCACGGTTAGAAACTTCCACTTGCCCACTTGTTTGGGGGTGGTACGCAGTAGAGGTACGGTGAGTTACACCATACTTTTGCATGACTCTTGCAAATTGGTCATTGCAGAAATGCGTACCACGATCACTGATTATGGCTCGTGGAGTTCCAAACCTAGCAAAGAGAGATTTCAAGAATTTCACCACAACTCGGGCATCATTGGTGGGTAAAGCCTTAGCTTCAACCCATTTTGACAAGTAGTCAACGGCCACGAGTATGTACTTATTTCCATGAGAAGTAGGAAATGGCCCCATAAAGTCAATGCCCCAGATGTCAAAAATCTCACACACTTGAATGGCGTTTTGCGGCATTTCATTCTTTTGTGAGATATTCCCGTGACGTTGACAAGCGTCACAGGTTTTGACGAATTCATGGGCATCCTTATAGATTGTGGGCCAATAGAATCCCGAATCAAACACCTTCTTGGCGGTGTAGTTGGGGCTATGATGTCCCCCAGTAGGTCCAGAATGGCAAGCCTTGAGAATGTCAACGGCTTCCTGACCATACACACATCGCCGGATGACTTGATCCGCACAGATTTTAAACAAGTAGGGGTCGTCCCAGAAATAATGTTTCACATCCTTAAAGAATTTATTTTTCTGTTGGGACGACATCCCTTTCACCACAAAGTTACCCGCATGGTAATTTGCAAAGTCGGCAAACCATGGGGTAGAAGAATCTCCACGAAAAGAAACCATATTGAGTGTTTCGAGAGGAAATGTTTCATTGATTTCCTTTTTCTCAAACACATTTTGGTGAGGGTTCTCTAATCGAGAGAGATGATCAGCAGCCAGGTTCTCAGCTCCTTTTTTATCACGGATGATGATATCAAATTCTTGTAGGAGGAGAACCCAACGGAGCAATCTCGGCTTTGCATCTTGTTTTGCAAAGAGATATTTGAGTGCCGAGTGATCCGTATACACCACGCATTTGGTCAAGATGAGGTATGGCCGAAACTTCTCAAACGCATACACCACAGCTAATAATTCTTTTTCTGTAGTGGTGTAATGGGTCTGAGCTTCAGTCATAGTTTTGCTCGCGTAGTGGATTGGCTGGAAATGCTTGGTTTTGCGTTGCCCCAAGACTGCACCGATTGCAAAATCACTTGCATCGCACATGAGCTCGAAGGGTAAATCCCAGTCGGGGGCAACTAGAATGGGTGCTTCCGTAAGCTTTTTCTTAAGTGTTTCAAAAGCTTCGATGCACTCAGGGGAGAAGATAAAAGGAGCATCTTTTTCGAGAAGATGGGTCATTGGCCGAGCGATTTTAGAGAAATCTTGAATAAATCTACGATAAAACCCGGCATGACCTAGAAAACTCCTAATACCTTTGACAGTAGTGGGATGAGGTAGTTTAGCAATAACATCAACTTTGGCTCTATCTACCTCAATCCCATTCTTAGAAATCTTATGGCCGAGGACTATGCCCTCTTTGACCATAAAGTGGCTCTTCTCCCAGTTTAGACATAGATTGGTGTCTTCACACCTTTTAAGCATTTTGTCTAAATGGGAGAGACAAGTCTGGAATGAGTCCCCAATGACCGAGAAGTCATCCATAAACACCTCCATAGTTTCCCCGATCATGTCGTGGAAAATGGCCATCATACAACGTTGGAACGTGCCTGGAGCATTGCATAAGCCAAAAGGCATACGTCTGTAGGCAAACGTCCCGTATGGGCAGGTGAATGTGGTTTTCTCTTGATCCAGCGGATCAATGGGGATCTGAAAGTAACCCGAGAAACCATCAAGGAAACAATAGTATTTGTTCCCTGCTAATCTCTCAAGCATCTGGTCCATGAAGGGTAGAGGAAAATGGTCTTTACGGGTGGCTTCGTTTAACTTTCGGTAGTCAATACACACACGCCACCCCGTAACCAATCGAGTTGGAATCAACTCGTTTTCTTCATTCGTGACAACAGTAATGCCACCCTTTTTTGGAACGCAATGAATCGGGCTAACCCAAGGACTGTCAGAGATCGGGTAAATCAAACCGGCATCAAGAAGTTTGAGAACTTCTTGTTTGATAACCTCATGAATCTTAGGATTCACCCTTCTCTGACTTTGGACTGCTGGCTTGAAGTCATCCTCCATTAAGATTTTGTGAGTACAAAACTCAGGGTTGATACCCTTTATATCGGAGAGTTTCCAAGCAATTGCTTGCTTGTGTGACTTCAAGACCTTTATGAGAGCAGTTTTCTCCTCCTCAGTTAAGTCTTTAGCAATTATGACGGGTAATTTATCATCACCCTCCAAGAATGCATACTCAAGATGAGGAGGTAGGTCCTTAAGTTCAACCTCGGGAAATTCATCAGTAGAAGATTGCACTGATTTGATTTCCTCCTTAGTGATCTCTTTCGGAGGGAGTGAAGGTAATGGATCTTCATTAAGCAATTGCTCAAGATAGAGAATATCCCCCTCCGAATCATACACACCATCAATTCCAGGCGGAATTGATTCATCAGTAGCCAGAAATTCATCGATCTCTTCCAGAAGGAAGTCACCTCCCTCAAACGGAGTGAGAGAGGGGGAAGAGTCGGCAATGATAGGTTGAGAAGATGTGGTGGAATTGGAATTTCCACCCACAGAATTATGAAGATAACCAAGAAACTCTTGAGAGTACTCCTCTGAAGCAATGCCAATTAAATCAACTCGATTAATTGATTCAGTATCATAATTTGAGGAGTACCTCGAAGTCTGATCGAGGTTAAAGGTAACAGCTTCATTACCCACACGGAGAGTGATCTCTTGCTCAAACACATCGATAAGAGCACGGCCCGTCCTCAAGAATCCCCGCCCAACAATGAGGGGAACTCGAGGATCAGCATCGAAATCAACGACCACAAAGTCAGCTGGGAAGTGGAACTTTCCTACTTTGACAAATACATCCTCGGCGATGCCAAGAGGACGCGAGATAGATCGATCTGCAAGCTCAAGAGTCATGCAGGTAGGAATAAGTTCCGGAAGAGACAGTTTCTTCCACACTGAGTACGGCATCAGATTGATGCTTGCACCAAGATCGGCAAGGGCAAAGCATTCAATCATCCCAGGAAAAACACAAGGAAGAAGAAATTTTCCGGGATCTCCAAGCTTCTCGGGAAGCTTCTTTAACAATACTGCTGAGCAATTTTCATTCAAAGGTGTCTTAGCCATTTCAAACAGCTTTTCCTTGTTGCTCAGCATATGTTTCAGAGTAGATGCAAACTTGGGCATTAACATGATAGCATCCGCGAAGCTTATGTCAAAGTGAAGCTCTTGGAAAATCTGAAAGAACTTTTCCATCTGATGACTAGCTTTCTCGCGGAGCTTTTGCTCATGTAACCGTGAGGGATAAGGAATAGAAGTTTTGGATTTAGGGTCAACAACTGGAGGTTCAAAAACAACTCCAGGTTTGGTTTTCGGGACAACCTGAGGATAGACATTGTTGTTACTCCCGTTATTAGTAGGGAGTATCTTGTCCTTTGTCGCCTCAGGCTCGCTTTCCACTACCTTCGGGAGGGAAGAAGAAGAGGTAGTAGGAACAGCGGGTCCAGCATAAGAAGCACCACTTCGGGTTGTGATCGCTTTAGCATCGCCCCTCGGATTAGCGATCGTATTGCTAGGTAGAGTACCTGAGCCCGAGGGTCGATCATTTAAAGACTTCTTGATCTCAGAAATCTGGCTGACCAACAACCGATTCATTTCTTCCTGGGATTTCATGAATTGTTTCAACAGCTCATCAGATGATGGGCCAGTTGGAACAATGGCTTGATTTTGCACAGGGAAGTTCTGGCCTCTATTGTTAGGATTAGGGCCTTGATTTTGAAAATTCCCTTGATTATTTCCATGAAAATACCCTGGGTTGAAATTACCCTGACCTGGGTTTCTATTGTAATTTCCTTGTTGTTGGAAATTTTGATTCTGATTTTGATAACCGTTGTTTGGACCGAAATTACCTTGGTTTTGAAAACCTTGGTTTGGTCTGTTTTGATTCTGATTACGGTTTTGATTTTGATTGAAACCGGGAGGTCCAGAGTAGTGGTTAGGACGGTGGTTCGGGTCTACAGGAGCACGATATTGATTGCCTCCTTGATTAGTCATCCCGCCCACAGCATTGGCTTCAAAAGGGTTACTGTCGGTGGCCATACAGTTATAATAAGCATGGGGGCCACCACAGGTAACACAGACTTCCACTTTCTTAACTTCAGCAGGAGGTGAAGTTTGTGGAAAAGAGACTTTCTTTTGATTGGAGAGAACCAAAGCTTGGATAGCTTCCGTGAGTTTATCAATCTTAGCATCGGTGCTAGACTGACTCACGGGCGATGAAGAAGAAGAAGGTCCAACACTGACTTGGGAAACAACCGGCTTGCTTCGTGCAGTGCGGACTTTAGACTTGTTTTCGATTATCGCTAAAGCTTCTTTAACAGTTTTGCTTAGGAAATTTCCTCCCGCAGAGGAATTGAGAGAATCTTGATCAGATTGACTCACTCCATTGTAGAAAGTGTCGAGTTGCATCAACTCGGAGAAACCGTGGTGAGGACATTTGCGAAGCAATTCCTTGAAACGATCCCACGATTCACTGAAGGATTCATCAAACTTCTGAGTGAACTTGATGATTTCATTTTTAAGACTCGTGGTCTTGGAAGGTGGATAGAATTCATTCACAAATTTCTTCACCAGATCTTCCCATGTCTCAATAGACTGAGGGGGTTGTTTTTCAAGCCAAATCCGGGCTTGCCCCTCAAGAGAAAACGGGAACAGAAGAAGCTTGACAGCTTCGGAAGGGACATTCTTATACTTGATGGTAGATGCAATCTTGTTAAACCATCTTATATGAGCATGAGGATCGTCCCGCTCAAAACCGTAGAACTGATTTGAAGTTACAAGGTTCAGTAACCCGGTCTTGAGTTCAAAGTTTTCAGCCACGATGGCTGGCACAACGATAGCATCTCCATACCCGTCGATGGGTGCCTGGAGAAGCTCACACATAGGAATTTCATCCGCCATGATAAGCGGAAGTAGTGTGAACAGTCCGGATCTCAGATCCGACTGATGGAGCAGAAAGTCTGCGAACACGCCTTCTTGGAATCTTGACAAGCTCACGAAATGGGCTTCACAGATCTAGAAGAGCGAGTGCGCATACACTAGAGTTAACTCTAAGGAAACTCAGAGTTAAGGAGAGAAATGGAATTATGAAAATCTCCAGATGAGAATGAGAATTATGAAGACGGTTTGTAAAAATGGTGGTGAGAAGAATCTTTATGGGTTTTCTGGTTCTGAAACGTCGATATCACAACAAAATCAATTAACACAAAATCGAGGCAAAACAACAGTGAACTTAACCAATAATCCAAGATGAATGGCTTCTTTGAAAAAGGTACACCAATCACAATGGACACAAAGGCAAGTTTTATATCTTTAGTTCGGGAACTTATTATGGTCGCACCCCCAGTTAGGTAGTGCACTGCATTGGTTTTCGGTGGTAATCTTTTAAGTTGTTAATTATTAGAGAAAACGACGATTCTTTTTGTATTTTTATTTTTGATACATATATAGAAACAAAAGAAAAATATTTTTGTGTTTTATACGTTTTTGCTTGTTTTTGGGTTTTTTGGATTTTTTAGAAGAAAATATGGATATATATATATAAGATATGATGATATAAACAATGAGTGAGGATTCAAACAACTAATCTGCTAAACGGGAGATAAATCAGCACAGCTCCCCGGCAGCGGCGCCAGAAATTTGATGCGCGCAAAACAGTCAAGTTCTCTCACGCAAGCGTAAGAAAACCTAAAACAGCTTAAGCACGAAATCAATGAAGATCTGAGGAGTACAATGTTTCCCCGGGTCGTTATGTCCCAGCGAGCTATGCGATGATTTATCAAACGTACAGTGATCGAGGAGTTTGAACGGAAAAAGGATTTGGTTATGATTATAACTACGGAATAAGCCAACAAATAACAACGGCTTAAATGCAAATTAAAGAAGATTAAAAAGATAAAATCTATTAAATAAACGCTATCACTGAAATTAAAATGATGTTTTTGTTCTTTTTGTTTTTATAAAACTGGAATTAAAATCTACGCGACGTACAAATAAAAAAGTGAAACTAACGCAATATTAACCCTAAAAATATGAAAATGATATTTTTACAATCCTAATGATAAAAGAAAATTTTTAGAAAAAGAAAACTATTTTTATCACTAATTATCTAATTATTATTAATGAAAAACTAATTTTAACTATTTAATAATTAACTAAAATACAAGAAATGAGGAAACAAAGCTAGAAAAATAAAATTATGAAATGAAAAAGTCTAAAATATCAAACTAGAATTTTCAAAACTATTTTTGTAATTTTCAGATTAATTTCCTATTTTCTACTAATTTAAAACTAATTTAATCTAATTTAAATTTTGAAAAATACAAAATAAAAAAGGAAAAATATGGAAAAATCTTTTTTATGTTTTTTATATTTATCTTAACCTATTAAAATTGAAAACTTATTTTTTTGAGCTTTTTCTTAATTATTTGCAATAAAACCTATTTAAAATTGATTAAAATCTATTTTTAATATGGAAAAATAGCAAACAGTGACAATAAATGATGAAATTTTCAGGAAAATTCTAAAAGTTATATAGAATCTATTAAAAATGAAAAACAACTAGCTTATGTGTAAGATTAATGAGCTACAATGCAAACTGCTAATTGATTAAGCTAGGAAAATAAGCTAATAAGCTACTATGCTAACCAAACAGTGACCACAGCTAAATAACACTAGATTAAGCTAATAGCAACTACTATAACCTACTCCTAACAAGCTTAAGGCTCAGAATCAAGTAATAAGCAAACTGCTTATTTAGCTAAAACAGTGGTTTAGGACCACTGTTTACACCTCTGCACAAGCTTGTAGAATAAGCTAATCAGAAATCTACTTGTGCAGTCTCAAAGACCACCTGGCCAACTACACTTGTACCAAATACCAGACCTTAACTCTTTGAAATGAAGCTTATTTGAACCAAACAATACTGCCTGATTCACACTTATGTGTGAACAGGACAGATACAAGCTAAAGTTTAAGCTTATTTGAAGCTTAATTTGACCAAATCAGTTGAAACAAAAGGTGAATATCAGAACAAGACCAGTTGAAATTTAAGATTCCAAAGTTTCAAATTCTCACACTCAATAATGAACCAGAAATCTTCTCTCAAAGTTTTGATGAAAACTGCACTTGACAGATATTTTGACTTTTGAAGATACACAAGAACTTTGACCAAAATGACTTTTAATTCAATCTAGTTAACTGTAAATGATGTTATAACACTAGAAATGACAACCAAATGCTAGATCTAACTAATCCAAACCAATATGCAACTATTACACTATACTGATTTTGACAGAAGCAATTACAAGATCAGTTTTAAGCTAGATTTGACTTTTTGAGTGTAAGTGCTATCAACAAGACTGCAATTGACTATCAATGAACTATCTAAGCAGATATCAAACACTAACCACAGATCTATAAACCTCTATCACAAATAATTAAGCTAAGCCAAACACTACTTAACAAGCTAACTAATGAAGCAGACAATATATTAAGATCAATTCAAGCTAAACAAACATGATTCTCAGATTAAACAGTAACAATAACAGCTAATAAGCAGATTCAAACACCACTTAATGATCAGTAACAGATATTGAACTTACAAGTAATCCACAGCCACTATGGCTTGCACCTTGAAGATCTAGAACCACTAACCTATGTAACCACTAATCCTAATCCAGTACCACCTCAAATAGCTACTATTCAACCCATTCCATGCCTGCAACAAAACAATTCCATCTCTGTACCCATTTTCCTTCTTGCTTTGACTTTTGTTGACCAAGGTTCAAAAGTGAATGAGACTTGATTATAAGCTTATGGAAAGCTTTACTAAACTATTTTGAGTATGATTGAGCTTAACAACAAGTGGTTAGAAGATTTGAAGTAGGATTTTGAAAGTGCAAATTTCAACAGTGGACAAATAATTTAAAACTGAACAAGAACTTCAATTGATACTTAAAGACAGTTGAAATACACTTAGAAACTGTTATTTGATACAAATAAACTCTAAAATACAAGTACAAACTAGTTAAGACTTGAGAACTAATAATTCGACATACATTGTACAAAAATAAAAGCTAACTCCTTTCTTGTAGCTTCCCTTGGTCTTTTATACATCCCAAGCTTCTTCTCTCTCCTCTATGAGTAGTTCCCAGCACAAAAAGTGACCCTTGGATCACTCAAGTCCATCATAGCCGTTTAAAGTGTTTTGGCGCCAAAACCTTTTTTAACCATTTGTGAGGTTGAGTGTGAGATTGGAGGTGCATTAAATGTACCTTGGATCTTTGTGTTTGGAGGGGGGGGGGTTGTAGAGGTGATGATGGAAATGGTAGAGTGTGATCAGGTGGTATGCAGGAAGTGATGATGGTGGTGTTATCACGTGAGGGAGAGAGGGAAACAGACGGGTCAAATGGGTTTGACCGGGTTATGATAACAAAGGGTGTGGGTTGGATTCGGGTTATAAGTATTGGGCTGGGTAAATGGATTGGGCCAAGGGTCTTAATTAGGGTCCGGTTGGAAGAGTAACAACACAAGGGCCAATATGCAATTTCACAAAACTAAGGGACCAATTCTGTAATTTTGCAAAAGTGTTTTAGGGACTGAATTTGGCAAGTGTTGACATTACAAGGACCAAATTTGCCATTTTCAATTTTACCAGGGGCCATTTATGCTAATTTGCAAACTTGAAGGACCAAATTGTAGTTTTCTCAAAACTTTTTACATTTTTCACCAAAGGACCAAATTTGACAAGTTATGATTTAAAAAGGACCTTTGATGATTTTTCTTTTGAAATTTTGACTCAGGGACTATTTTTGACAATTTTTGAAACTTGGGGGACTAAAACTGCAATTTTTGCAAATTTGATATGTTTTTCATCTGATTTTGATATTTTTGCATTTAAAACACATAAAACACTGATTTGTGATATTTTGATCATTTTGATGTGTTTCTGAGTGTTTTCAGATGAATTTGCAGTTTATTTTGTACAAAAATGATGAGTATTTAGACACTCATCAAGTATCCAAATAGATGAAATGTATCTAGAAGATGCAATGCATCTATTTAATGGGTCATGGGTTAGCTTCATGGGTTATGGATAATGCCCAACATGAATTCATGCATGATGTCATGCAATGGGTCATGGGTATGGATCATGCTCCATGGGTATGGGTCATGGACTTTGGGTTTTGCCCAACTACATTCAATGTATCTAGTTAATGGGTCAAGCACTTAGTTTTTTACCCATTATATTACCTATTACAATATATACTAAGTATGTATATATATACCCATTATGTAAACACTAGTTGTTATACATATGCATTTCTATAAAATGTAAACACTATTACTTGTTTAGTGCTTTGTATTAAAACGTAAGTGTGTTAGTAAACTATTGGCTCAAACCATTTACGTATTTTACTTGTTTCATTAAAATGATTTTACGTTTGTTATCGACAAAACATTAGAAGATCTTAAAATATAAATAAAAGTTTTTACAGCTTATTTGTATTAACAATCTCTCCTTTTTGTTGATGAAAAACATAAGATTATTTTAAGGAAAAACAAAAATTCGTAAAAGTTTGAATTGGAGTTTTTACTCTCTTCTCCCCCTTTTTGTCGAAACAAAAAGAGCGTCGAAAAGAAACTAACACCTTGTTTTAAAAAAAATGTGAAAAGTAGAAATATGAAGAATAGAGAGTAAGAGAAGAGAAGAATTCTTGTCTTAGCTCCTCCTTGACGGATGCTTACCTTTGTTGAGGGCGTCAATATTAGGAAAGCTAAACGGTTGTTTTGCAATATCGTTTGCAAATGGTTTTGTCTTTTTGACGAACATGCTCCCCTTTGACAAGTGCTCCTTTGTGAGGAGGACGTCAAGTAGTAATGTACTCCTATACGAAAGTATTGCAAGCGTTTTTGCAATGTTTTGCTTTGATAAAAAAACTCCCCCTTGTTGAGGGTGTCAAAGTATTCAAGTGTATATTGAAATTCTACAAAACAAAGGTTAGAAAACAAGTATATGATGCATAATTTCCTGCAAATAAGACTTAAATTAGTAAGAAAGAATGTTTATGTTGCACGGATCCCACGGTTCGTCCATGAGAGGGACCCGTCTAGGCTAAAATAAGGGATCTGTCTGCCTGCATACTTAAGACAATAATGGTGATGTAAAATGTGATGTTAACATCAATAAGAGTTATGCATAACTCTAAAACTAAGAGAATGACTTAAACATGAAACATGATTCCTAATCAATCTAAGTTAAGCTTAAGACAACGACACCACTTGAATCCTTAAGCTTAGTTTTTTTTAGGTTTGTTGACCTCATCAAAACGTTCGAGGATATGATAGAACATGAAATGTAGCTCTTCACGTACTTCATGTACCAAGCCTTCAACATGTTGACAATGATAACAATCTTTGTCATGGTTCAGAAAAGGTGGTGGTAGAAATGAAATGGCTTGAGATGGAAGGTTGGGTTGATGTTCCACAAAAGGAGGAGGGATTTGTGGAGGCATATTTGGAGGTAGTTCAACCAAAGGTGGTGGTAGTGGAATATGTGTCGAGGATGGTGGTAGAGAGGTATCTACTTCCATGTGATCGGGTAGTTGACTTTGATGATTCCTCATAATCCAAAAGGGACTATTTGAGGGTGATGGAGAAAAGGATACCGGTGCTAGTGTCGTTTCAACACCATGGTTTTGTTGTTGCGCTATTCTCTCTATTGAGGAGAATGTTGGCAATGGTCTAGGATGAAATGGCCTAGAAGGCAAGTCTTCTAAGTTGTAGAGGTGTGGAGATGAAAGTGGAGTGGTGAATGATATGGCTCTAGGCACCAAAGGTAATGGTTTAGTGGAAATAGGGGTGTTTGGTTTAGGAGGTATAGTAGTGTTTGCCAATGGTAGTTTTATGGGAACAATCCTTTTAGGGATTGGTTTGATTGGTTGAGTTGGTGGAGGGGAAATTCTAGCGTTTGTGGATTTAACGGGTGATGATTCGGTTGAAGAGATTTCGTGAACAACTCGAGCAAGTTTCTTGGGTGGTCCTTTGGTGGATGAGTTGGCACTAGGAGCTTTCCTCATGATGAAATGATAAACTAGAGGTTTTTAGTTTCTGAGAATGATGTTATGAATGATGACTTAGAGGTACTAACAAAAGGAGTTTATAAAGCAAAGTAATTGGTAAGTGATTTCAAAGCTTAATCCGCTAAGATCCTTTAAAATGCAATGCTTTGCATGCACAAGAGTCAACTTCAGAGTTGCACTGATCAAGGGAGTCAATTAAGGTAAGATGGAGTGTTCAAGTTAGCAAGGAAAGCTTGAAATGATAGTTTTAGCTAGGATTAGCTGATTCTGTGCAGCTGGTTCCCACGGTTCCCTCCAATGAGGGATCCGCCTAGGCTTATCCTAAGGATCCGACTCTTAGCAGCCAAGAAAAAGGAAAATGATGTTTTGTAAGGTCTAGTACCTATACTTCTTGAGTGTTTCAGTCTTCTTAGGTGTCTTAAATGAAGAGGGTCTTAAATGATCAAGAGAAATGATTGATGGTGGCTAATGATTGCCTTTTATGGAAAGAAATGGGACTTTAGGAGCACCAATGGGTGATCAAGGATGACACTAAGAGTTTTGAGAGTGTCAAGTGGTGTTAAATGATCCTAGAGATCAGATGGTAGTTTCAAATAAATTTTGAAAATTCTTTGAAAATCATGATAAATGAAAAACTTGTTTTTGGCCTATTTTGAGGTAAGGATGACTAAAATCAATTTGCTAAAATTGAGAAAAATATCAAGCTAAGTGTTTTGAGATATGAGGAACAATGTGTGAGTATTGGAGCGGAAATATGGTGAGTTTTGTTGAAGTGATAAATCAAAAACATCTTGAATGTGATCCTAAATTAGCTATGAGTGAGTGTGAGACCTACTGAGCTTGAGGAAGACTTGAGTAATCCTACATAATCATGTTTAGCTAGTATGATGTGGTCTAGGAGAATGGTTTGATGTATGGAGGTCTGCAACTTCATTTTCTGTTTGCCCGGATCCCACGGATCCTTCATATAAGGGATCCGGCTAGTTATAGCCCAGGGATCCGGCTACTGCAGACCAGTACCTTCACAGAAAGTGTGCAGATTTTGCATAAGGTGTCGTGTATTATGATCAGTGATTTCTAAAGAATTTGAACATCTATATAAGCGAGATATCAAACAAAAAGTGTTTTATTTCATGGGAATGATCATATTACAAAGATAAAAAAAGAATCCTAAGGTTTGAACCTATTTGTAGAAGAGACTAGGTTTCTTGTGTGTTTTTGTTTGAGGGATCGTCAAATGGATGATGAGTATTTGCGGATTCAGGAATGAAGAATGACGTGATGTGAGATGTGTTCAAAGGTTCCATCAACTTGTTCACAAGTACATATAAAGGACTTTGAAATTGAGGATGAAAGTACATGATATGATGATAAAGGCGTGTCAGGAACATTCCGTATGGAATTAGCTTGTTCTTGTTTCGTTGAAGGTTTACATTTCGTCTTGTGAAGAAATAGGCGAGATTGTATGGTTGTTGGGTTAGGAGACAATACATTATGTGAGCATAAAAAGCGAGAAGAATTTCTCGATTTCCCCTAAGACTCCAAATATTTTCACGTAGAATGACTGCAAGAGGTTTAAGATCATCTCGGATATCACATGTATGGATTATGTTTGGATCTGAGTAATTGGATCGAGTTTTGCATAACATGCAAGTTAATTCTTGAAGGGAAGGTATGTGGGAACAATATGGACTATTTTCTTCACGGTAGTTGAAGAGAGAATCAAGAGACCAATCTTTAGTGAAGGCACATTATCCATGATTTGGAATTCGGAGAATGTGAGCAAATTGCCCAAGAGTTAAGACAAACTTTTGGTTTTTGATCCAAAACCTTAGTGATAGAGAGCGATCCTCGTTACGAACGAGTTCAACTTGATGGAAGAATTCCAAAACAAACCATGGACAAATTTTCTCGTTAATTCCGAGAAGACCTTCTAGTCCTATGGTTTGGAAAGCGGTACTGATACCTTCTTGGTATAGAAGAGGTGAGTCAACAATACGTCCTTCATGAAAGCAACGAGTTTTGAGATTATTTAACCCACGGACATGATTGCCAGGTGTGTTAGGCTCAAGTGTTGACACAAGTGAGTTGAAAGTCGAATTCATACTCATGAGTCATGATGAGACCTATGGAAGTGAAATGAATAATTTACATGAACAAGTTAAGATAAAGTGATGCATCAAAAGAGAGGACATTTGATAGGTTAAAATAATCTCCTAATGTTTTTATTAATTATCCTTATTTTTATTAACAATGGCAATTAACTCTCTTTGTTCTAATATTCTAGTGGGGTTTTTTCTTTTATGGTAAGTTTTTATGAAGTGGTTTTTTATGTTGCATGAATTTCTATTTCCCAGTTCCACGGTTCTCCCGGTTTCCTTTCAAAAAGGATCCGGCTAGTTAAACTTTAAAGGACCGTGGATCTACAGTGATAGAAAAATGATCTTGACGTGAAATTTGATATTTGCAACTTTTAGATTTATAGAAGGAGGTGTGTTTTAGCCAATATTTACTACTTAAGCATGCATTGTAAATTTTGAAAGTATGTCAAGGTCAAAGATACGAACGAAAAAGAAAAAAAAATGACAAACACATTATGAGAAATAAACGGGATAAAATAACACATTAGTAATATTTCATTTCAATGCTAAGAGCAATACAAAGGATTAGATATATGATACAAATGTAGATTAACAACACAAAGTACATGTCTCCATGAGAAAACTTGATCATGGGAAACACGAGAGCGATGAGTGTCAAGACGATGATCACGAAAGCGATATAAACCATGATGATGAGATTCTTCCTTGGTTTTATTTTGAAAAGGGATGAGGAGGAAGATAAAGTTTGAATGAGAGGTATTTTCAAAGTGGAAGATTTGAAAAAAATGGGGTTTGGTGGTTGTGAGACGAGCGGAAGGGATTTTATGGGGAAGGAGGAATTTTTGAGATTTATGTTTTGTTTTATTATTAGAAAGGATTTATTTTTAGATTAAGATAACCTATATTTATATACCTAGACTTTAAACGGAAGAGAACCACGTATGCAAGAAGGTTTCCTAATGAAGCCATGTTTATCACTAAAGCCTATGTTAAAAACTTATAAAATATAACCATATAGGTTCCGATGTAAGCATACTTATTCTAATCTAATGTTATTTAGAGATGAATTTTTAGAAAGTCATACCTCTAGTGCAATTATGAGTGTCCTTTTCTTTTGACAAGAAAAATGTCAATAGACAACTCCGGTTCCTTCGAGATGTAGGTGGTTGTTTAAGATACCTTATTAGGAAAAGTAATCTTGGTACCAAGGAATTCCTATGGCTTGATTAAAATGAGCTTAACTAAACAAAATGACAAGAGAGGTTAGTGCATTTTTGTAAGATAAAATAAGAAAGAAAAAATATGATGTTGTCATCTAATCAACATCCTACAAAAGTGTTTTTAAGACATGGTGTTTGTTTTTGTAAAAGCCTTCTTTGTAGTTTTCAATCATACATGGATCGTGTCAAGTTTCTAAAGTACAATATACTCTAAAAAACTTGGTAACGAAGCTCTGGTACCAATTGTGGAAAACTAGAAGGGGGGTTGAATAGTTTTACCGATTAAAACTTTGTTTTAAACTATTTAGATCGACTTATGTCAATCTATTAAATGTGTGTGTTGGACGTTTGATAGATAAGTATATAAATAAGTAAAGCAAAGATAAAGAGTAAGAAGCACAAAACCTAAACGCGAGTATTTATAGTGGTTCGGCTACAAGGACACCTTCCTTGCCCTACTCAACTCAACGAGTCACCTACTCGAGAGTTCGTAATCACTACACAACACAAGCTCCTTGTGGTGGAGAAGCCTTCACAATGTCGCCTACTCTTTATCCGGTACAAGGCTAGACACCGGGTTCTTCCACGAGGTAGAACCAAACTAATCAAAAGGTCGCCTACACTTTATCCGGTACAAGGCTAGATACCGAGTTCCATTACAAAGGAGGAACTACTACCCAAAACTACACAACACCTATCCCAAAGGAGATCCACTTATTATTACAACATCATAAGGATATCAATATCCTTTAACCCAAACTAACTATCTTGTACATCGATGCACCATATCGAATGTACACCCTAGGCACCTTTCACTAATGCCTTTGACACGACCCTTAGGCACCTTTCAATAATGCCTTCGACTTGAACCTTTGGCACCTTTCACTAATTCCTTCAACATGGATCTTCGACACCTTTCACTATTGTCTTCGACTTGACCCTTTAGACATCTTTCACCTATGTCTTCAACACAACACTTCTAATGAGAGGGAAAGAACAATCAACAAGATAACATCAGTAGTCTTTATGATGATGAAGCTTGGCAACCCATGGACTTGAGCTTGCTCGACTTCATGAGGTGGTGATCTTGCCTTTAAGAGGAACCTAGTGAATCACACAAACACAAAACTACATAGAAGGATCCTTTGGATATGAGGTTAGAGAGTTTACAACACTAAGAGAGAATGTGTGTGAAAGGGTAAGTTACAATGAAGAAATGGCTAACTATTTATAGGCAAAAATCAACTACTGTTCCCCGGATCCCACGGATCCCTTGCTTGAGGGATCCATCTAGTGTATTCCTGGGGATCCGTAGGACGCTCCCCCTAAATGGGTTATGGGTCATGGATCATGGGTCATGGGTTATGGACTTTGGATCATGGGTATCCAAATAGATGCAATGTATCTAGAAGATGCAATATATCTAGTCAATGGATCATGGGTTAGCTCTATGGGTTATGGATAATGCCCAACATGACTTCATGTATGATGTCATGCAATGGGTCATGGGTTATGGATCAAGCTCCATGGGTATGTGTAGGATCGATATATTATTGTGTTGATGATTCAGGTGGTCTTAGATGATCAGAATACATGTTTGCCATTAGAGAGAGAAGTAGAGAGTTGGGTGTTTTCTTGCTAGAGACTTGGTATACAAAAGTATGGAATGTTAGATTGAAAAGCACCACCCCTTCCATGGATGGAAGGGGTATTTATAGTTACATGAAATACGACCTCCTATCGGCCTGTGGATCAGGCATACAGTGGGTAAAGACCCGTCCTTCCTCCACGGTGTTGCTCTAAACTAAACTACACTACAAACTAACTAATAAACTGCTAAATAATGTAACTAACGACAAATCTACGAGCTAACTTATGCTAGATAATATTTGGGGTGACCGACTCTTCACTATGGAATTTTCTAATTCCTGACAATCTCCCCCTAAGGGAGGTCACCCCATGTTTTACATTTCAAATCCTAGCATTCTATTCTTGTCTTTGTTCTTGAGCTCGTAGACTTCAATTCTTCATTTCAACAATCTTTGTGCAATAGCAGTGATTCTTCAAAGTCCGCACTGATTTGTACTTTTAGTGGAGGCCTTTAACTGATCCACATCTTTGATGATCTTCGAGCTTTCATTGAGATCATCAGCCACAGTAAATCTCTGGATCACCCTTTATTGTGTTGCCATCATGTGAAGTTGTGACTTTCGGACCGACATGCTCACACTTTTGAATCATGACATCTTTCCATCAGAGTAGCGGAAGCCTTACTGGTTCATGATATTTGCAGCAGCGAAGCAGAAGCATAGTATGAAATATCAGAGCCAGGTTATGTAGATATGCACCAGTCATGATTTCTTCAAATTAAGTGTGGATGCTGTGAGCATGCGGCTTTGGATTGACTCCTCAATTCTGATCAGCTGCAACCGTCCAAATGTACCTGCAAACAACAGTTAGCAATAAAACACACGAAAGTGTCTTTGATCACTTTCGTTGAATTGAGATACACGGCCCACGGTTCCCCGTTGATCAGTACAAGTACTGCCTGTGATCAGGTAGAGTTCCGAAGAACCTCCTTGACAGGGTTTCGCAGCTGTTCTAGCTGTTCTCAAACCGGAACGTCTCAAAGAAGACAACACGGAGTGAGTGAACCAGCGAATTGAGATTCACTGATTGATGAAAAATGATTTGAAAAACAATCGCGTATTGCTTAGAAGAAAGAGTTTTGCAATACGACGAAGGTTTTATGAGAAAGATCAATTTTCAATCAAAAATACTTTTTGTATTTAAAAGAGTACACATTCGATGTGCTAGAGAAAAGAAGATTTGCACATCGAACGGTTTTTCTAAAAGTATTTTTCAATCAGAGATACTTTTTGTGTTTGAAAACATGAATGCACATTCGACGTGCTAGAGAAAAGAAGGTTTGCACATCGAACGGTTTTTCCAAAAGTATTCGTCAATTCCAATCCTGAACCAAGGTTGATTCAAGATTGAATCTCCCCATCGTTTCTATCCAGTTGTCACAAACTTGATCTTACGAGAAGATCTCACATGTCACCCACCAAGAGCTTGTTTGATGTTGGCTCTAGAAGGATTTCCATCTTCATTGTGAATACTTTACATATCACTCGGATGTTCTGGCAATACCACAAGGATAATGCGTAGGACTCTCAATATCTACTTACTTTCCACATTGTGTGAAACAGCAAGTATTCATTAATTTAGTGTCCTAATGAGATATTGTGGATGATCTCTTGGCTCTAGACTCAATTGTGCATATTTGGTTCCTGTGCCGGAGACTAGGGAGAGGGTCTCCTTCTTCAATATCAACAATCTCTAAGAGAAAGTCGATAGATAATGTCGGTTCCCCGTGAGAATGAAACAAGCCCTTTTAAGAGGAACTTGAGTAGCTTGGGAAGTTTAGTGCAGTGCGTCACTGGGTCCATGACGTCTTGATTTCAATACCAGCGTTACCTTGGTAACCACCAGTAGCACATGTATTGAACCCGGTTTCTGCCCTAAGGTTGAATTATTGGAGGGCTATTTCTTTTCACCCTTTTTCACATTCATTTCTTTTTCATTCTTCAACCCCTTCAATGCTTACCGAGACTTCATAACTAGAACCTTGTTGGTTTTATTCCAGTACTAGCTCTGTCTCAGTCCGCACTCTTCCCATTTCTCATTTTTCTCCTTTTTTCATCATACCTAAGGACTCTACACTATTTAGTGGATTGTCCCTGGGTAGATCCCTCCGGTTCTGGCGGTTCGTGGGAACAAATAGCTAACCTCACCATCCTTATAACTCCATACATAAAGTAAAATGGTCGGTCTTTTGGTACAGTTCATTCTTCCGTGAAACCAATTGAAAAATCATTTGGAAAAACAATCAAGGTACTTGTGATACGAGATCAAAGTATTTTGTACCTTAATAGTTTTGATCATTTTAGAGATGCTCCCCCTCAACATGTGCATATGATATTGAAATTGTTTGGCACATGGAGGCAAGAGTTCTTTGAAATAATTTCTTTGAAATAATTTCTTGATCACAATTTCCTTAGAAAAAGCCATTTGAATTTCTTTGGTAAATTCTCCCCCTCAATATGTGCATAAGATATTTGAAATCATTTTATCACATAGAGGAAAGAGTTAATTTGAAACACCTCCACGATCACAAAAACCATTAAGAAAACCATTTGATAACTCAATCAAGGTACTTTATAAATAACTTTAAAAAGTTTTTGTACCTCGATAGTTATGCTCCTCCTCAAAATGTGCTTCGAGATTCGAAAGCGTTTAGCACATATGAGAGAGCAGCCTGCACAATTAAATCAAAACGATCACATTTTATCAAATTTCATTATTAAATCACAAATTCTCCCCCGATCAAAAATATCAAACCCTTTGAGATTTTGGATCCCAAGTGATTTAATTAGGATTAGAAAAACATGGGAGAAAATGTGGCCTTGTTTAAATACTCATATGGTTTTTGGTTAAATCCTCCTCCTCAACATGTGCATTGTGTATTTGAAATCGTTTGGCACATGGAGGCAGGGGTGCCTTTGAAGGACTAAAACCAATTTCATTTGAAACAGATTTGAGATTTAAATCATGATCTCTACCCCGATCAGAAATATCAAACCGTTTGAGATTTTTGATCCCAACTGACTTAAATCATTTAGAATATTTTGGGGAAAGACGTGGCAAGATTTGATTTTGAAAAATGACAGATAAGGACCATTTTAAGACATTAAAGATTGTTAGTATCAGGTATGATTGTTTTAAGAGATCTTTTAGTAAAATAAAACAATTTCACAATCAAACAAGAACAGAAAAAATTTCATTTTGACAGATCTTTGCGTTTTAAAGAAAATCATACCATGACATAACATTAAATCTTTAGATCACCACATTTTAACGTACACACGGACTTTTATGAAGAAATATCATTTGAAAATATATAATTTGAAATCACTCTCCCCCTCAATCCATGACAGAAGTCAATAATTGAGTGACGGTTTTGATAAAAAGAAGTCCGGTGATTTTCAAAATTTAGTTCAATTTATTTTCAAAAACAATATTTTTCCATTTTCAAAACAATTTTAATCAAAGTTTTTAGAAAATTGTTTAAAAATGGTATCCTGCACAAAGATACGTTAGGTGGTTGAGAAGCTTCTGTTGATGCTGTAGGGTTTGGAAGAAAAACCGTCAGCTGATGCAGTGAGACTTCTTACGTTGCATTATATTGCCAACTGAGGTCAAATTAAGCTCCATTTCTTCAATCACTTAGAAGAAAACCGTCTGCTGATGCAGTGACACCTCTTACGTTGCATTTATGCCAACTCTCCATTGAAGTCCAATTCAGCTCCGTTTCTTCATTTGTCAACCCAAGATATAGTTACCCTTTCCTTTCGGCATCCAATCATATTCAGTTGTGGGATCCGGATCGGGAACATTCTTATATACCAATATACCTGCATACGTTAGTGAACACACATACAGATATATGGTGGTCGACATCACCCAAACAACAATCGACTAATAAAAGTCAATGCAACATATCAATCAGATCATATAAATGTATAGGAATAATGTGTTCATTAAACTCTAATCATCTAATCCTAGCAATCATATCCTAGGCACCTAGTCATTCAACATAGGTTAACATCATTTTTAATTAAGCATATTAGGATAACTAAGAAAGCCCGTTAGATGATGTAGATTTGAAAAACAACATTATCCCCCTCAATCCATGACTCATTTTATGAAAAGTTTAAAAGCGCTGAAGTCATTGATTGAGTTTTCAATTTTACAAAAACTCTGAATCTGATTGTTTTAAAAGCAACTCATTTACCACCATTTTAGAAAACACCAAATATTTTTCTGAAGAATTTTAGACGGAAAAACATTTGTGTAGGAACAGCTGTCCTTCGACATACTTTTCTTGTTTTGTTTTTAGGATAAGTGCACAAAATATTTTGAAAATAGGTTTAGCGCAGCACTTTCCTTCCTTTAAAAGAACGGGTTGCTATCTGAAATAATAGCAAGCCATAGTTTAAGCACGGGTCACAGTCCGAAGTAACAGCAAGCCATTTTTGAAGCCCGGGTTACAGTCTGAAGTAACTGTAAGCTATTTTTGAGACATGTTTAAAAAGAAATATTTACACCTCCTGCTCGAACTTCATCTAAAGTCCCGTGTCATTATTGAATGACATTTCTAAGACCGTAGATAATATCGATACCAGAAGACATGTCTTGAGAAAACAATATTTTTGGAATTTATTTATTTATTTATTTTTTTTTTCAAATTTTCTGATTTTTATGGGTTTTTGTTGATTTTATATTTTTCTATTTTCTTTTTCTTGGTTTTATATTTTTCTATTTTTTTTTTCTGATAAATATATACAAAGATAGAGTAGATGATATAATTTAAAAAGATGATGATACGAGTACCGAGATAAGGATATCGAACAACACGTCGTAGAAGATAGAATTCGTCATCTCTTAAACTTCCACCACCAAAGCTTCCGAGGCTCCAGAATAGAAGATTGAACATGAGCGTTTGAGAAAGAGAGACTTTGGCAACTTCCCCCCAAACCGAAAATCCTTATGTTGAGCAGATTCGAAGCTCTATTTCAAGCTTGCATTAGCCAGGTGCACAAGGAAGCACACCATTATCATAAATCCCGCTGCTCCATTTAAGAACGATAATCGAGGATCTCCATTCGGGGTTATATCATCCAATAGAAGAACAAAAACTTTTCATCCCACACTTGAATACCTCTTCTCAAATTCCTTTTCCACTGAAGTTTGAAGCAATCCATTCCAAAAGGTGTCAAGAGAACAATTCCCCCAAGTAGTTGAGTTGATGCAGTCAGTCTCTTAGTATAATGCTCTAGAACTCTCCCGAATACACTTCATGAGGGGAATGAAGAACACCTTCCCATGTTCACATTTTTCTTCCCTGATGAACGTGTATGAAGCTCAAGAACCCGAAGTACACCAATATCCAAGAACTCTCCCGAATACACATCATGAGGGTAATGAAGAACACCTCCCCTATGTTCACATCTTTCGTCCCTGATGAATGTGTATGAAGCTCAAGAATCCGAAGTACACACATTCCCAACGAGAGAATAACTGATAACACCTCCCTCATGTTACACATTTATCTCCCCTGAATATGTCGTACCTGTGTACCTCTTTTATCTTCAGAAACTTTCTCTAACATCTCTTCCCCCACATAGTTGGAATTGGAACAGTAAACGCCTTGATGAGTAAAACCTTGAGTTTCTCTGTGGTCATGACATTTGTTTTCCCGGGATATCTTCAATCACTTAGAAGAATTAAGTTCATCAAGTTTACTCGCCGTGAGTCAAACCTTGAGTTTCTCTGCGGTAATAACATTTGTCTTCCCGGGATATCTTCAATTACTTAGAAGTATTAAGTTCATCAAGTTTACTCGCGTTTAGATTCTTGTCTCCTTTCCCCTTGCTAGTTTTGACACTTCAGAGTCATCAAATCATTATAAGCCTGTATACTAGAAATTTGTTGAGAAGAACACTTGAACTCTTGTGAGAATCAACTTGCTGAAGACTCTCTCTGACTATTTTTATCAACCCTTATGTAGACAATTTGAAGTGACCACTGAAGAAGAAAACCCTATATACCATACTTGAAACTGAAGTCAACTTCCCCACATTTGTATCTTAATCTTGCACATAATGATGGAAGAACGGTGTAGAGAATCAATGCTTCAAGAAAATCTCTAAGTACTCACTACCCAAACAAAGTATGAGACATTAACACCTCTTGCGATTATCCACACTGTCATATGCGTGTGACACTGAGTAAAACAAAATAACTCCTAATAGTGATAGTTAACCAGGTCTTCAACCATCCACCTCGACTGCTGGTAACTAGATAAACCAAGTCTACAATTCAAATTCTTAAGCCCGAGCAAGTTATCAAATAAGAACACGCCTTTGTGAAAGTCAACTTCAATCTCAAATAAGTGATAATTGATTAACTCTGAAGTAATCAACTTGTGTCAAATGTCTAATACGTGAAATAGTCAATAACAACGTCTCGAGGAGTCACTGCTAAAGAATATGAGCAAGTCTAATTGGGGATTAAATCTGAATTATAACTCTCTCCCAATTAGTGCTCTCCCCTAAACCGACATTCTGTTTGATAAATGCCCAAATTAAGAAGAAGTCTTTAGATCATTAAATGCAACTCGTCTTTGGTCTTCTAACATATAGCAAGAAATGTAGAACAGACTGTAGACTCGACCTTCTTCAAGATTGTCCAGTTGGGGAATAGATAATTAACATCTTCAACTCACACCAAAAAGCATCCCACCAAAAAGCATCCCAATTAACTTACATCTTGCAAATCCCCTTAACTAAAATCCCTCCCAATCAAACAAGAACAGAAAGATGTTCATCAAGGAAATCAGCAATCAGGCCGCAACGAACACACAAGATGGTAACACCAAACTACCAATCACATCAAACAAGAACAGAGAGATTGTTCGGAATCATCATGTTGATGTATACGTGAAGCATTAACCGGAAGCACTTTGTCGATAAACTCATCAATCCGAGTGAAGATGTCAACCAACGGCTCTTAGAAGAGAAAAACTCCATGTGAAGATGACCCGATAAGAAGAAGCTCGGTTCTTACATGAGTTTAGAGCCGTATGACCATTTATATTCTCTAATATCAATCAACAATGCAAAAAATTCACACTTCTTCTCCCCCTCAAGAATTGCATATGGAGATGCCATTCTTGATTAAACAAGTGAACATTATCCAAATGTAGTCTATTCACACTTCTCCCCCGCAAAATCAGCACAGGATGTCGCCATCGTCATTATAGTTGAGAAAGTGGAATCAGAAAACAATCAACAGTAGCCCGGTTCACTTGATGACTGAAGCGCATGGAAAAAGTATGAAGCATGTTGATGAGAATGGTCATAATAGAGAAGATTTCTCTTCTTCAGAAGATAAAGCGCACTGACACGTACACTTTTCTTTTCTTTAAGAACGAGGCATGAACTGTAGTGTTCAAACGTCATAAGAAGATTTCTCTTCTTTGGAAGATAAAGCGCACTAAAACGTACACTTTTGTTTTCTTTAGAGTACGAGGCTTGAACTGATATGTTCAAACGTCATAAGAAGATTTCTCTTCTTTTGAAGATAATGTGTACTGCGCACTGAAACGTACACATTTCTTTTCTTTAGAGAACGAGGCATGAATTGATGTGTTCATACGTCATAATCTCTCTCTTTTCATCATCTCTTGGCAAAACATGTAATCATCACCATTATCATTTAGTAGGCTCTTTGTAGTGACAACTGATGGAGAAAAACCAATATGATGAATTTGACCCTGAAGTAAACTACCATGAACTCGTGACTTAAACTTGCACATATGTAACAAAGAGCGGTGCCGATTTCCATTAGCATCTCTAAGTACTCTCTATGTACTCTATACTCTTCAACCAACCAACCATCAAGTATAAGACGTACATGTCACACCCCTAAATTACCTGTTTTGCAGCGGAATGGAATTCCTGGGGATTGACTGTCATAGCATCACAATCACAGTTATATTGAACGACCTAAAGTGTCGTTTGGAAAATACATCGTTTGATTTAATAAAATAATCAGAGTTTACAAAGTATAGGTCCCCAAATGAAAATCAACTTGTGCGGAAATAAGTTTGTTACAATTCAAACGATGTTTTAAAGTTCATAAAACCCAAATGAGACGCGTCGTCACCGCGACTCTATGATATGTCCACATGCATGCCATGCAGTGAATGCCTTAGATACCTGAGATAAAACATGCTAAAAGTGTCAACACAAAGGTTGAGTGAGTTCATAGAGTTTGTGTTGAAATGTAAAGCCTTTCAAAATCGTTTATGCAGCAAAGGCATTGTAAATCCACCCAGTTCCAAGTTCCGCCCATACAAAACTTGCAACCTGTGTGTTCACAACCCACTGCCAAAATGTGTATAGTTTATGTTCAAACACATGATGTCAAATGAATTCACAATAGTACCTAACTCGACGTAGAACAATAGCACTTAATCAATAGGACTAGACTCAATGTATCAGTAGTCAACTGATTTAGAACATTATACGACGTAGAACTATAGCACATAATCAATAGTACATGACTCAATGTATCAGTAGTCAACTGATATAGTACTTTATTCGACGTATAACTATAGCACGCAAACAAGAACAATTGATATAGTACAACATTCGGTTTTGAAACGATGGTAATCATGATAGGAGTTATCCTTAAAAATATAAAGTACTTGTGAAAAATAAAAGCAAGTAGTTAAGCATGTATCTCCCCCAAAAATAGTACAAAACAATTGAAAATGGGGCTATGAAAACTCACTTGGTACAATGATGCGATGACAAAAGTGAGTACACTGAAATGAGACGCAATCTTTAACTGCGACCTATTATGAATGATATGATATATAATAAATCATGATGTAATGTTATGCATGCAATTCGGATGATATTTATACCACTTATGAATCAAAGAAAATAACCTTTTAACGTCTTGACCATTTTTAAATTATCCTACATGTATTTATGTTGAAATGATATCCGACGATAATCATTTAGTGATTTATTAAGAGATTATGACTTTTCGTCGTAAAATAATGTCGTTGAAAATTTCCATGTAAGTGACTAAAACGGCCTCTAAAATCTAGTCGTAAAATGGTGTACGTCGACCGTTAGGAAACGAACTCAACGGTTTTGGGAAGCTCGTATCATAATCTCAAAGTTTTAGTGTTTAAGTTTTCACCCTAGAGGTCTAGATCATGGAGAAAAATATAGGTTAAGTATGGTACCTTTGTCCAAAATATTGTTTAAGAGTGGTTTTCGGCAAAGTTTAAGTGATCGTATTTTATTCGTTACAACTCCGCTTGACAAACGGTCGGACATTTTGGAAAATATGCTTGGCGAACTTACTTTTACTAGAAGACATCACTTTATAAAAAGTTCTACGTCAATGTTAAAAATGACCTTCCAACATGGTCCTTTAGTTGCCGTAGTATGTTTTTAATAGAGAATATATTAATTTTGCTAATAGAATAAAGTTACGGCAACTTGGTTTATCGCGTGTAATTTAATCGTTACAAGTCCGTTTTCTACGTTTTCTACATCCTTAGATTCGTGTCAAAGTATACTAATATATTTTTGATAATTCGACACAATTTATAAAGCTTAAGACTCATTTTTGACTCGTAAAGAGTGACATTTTCATGCTGAAATTTCCAGAATTTATAGTTTTTGACGCTCAACTTGAAAAATTCATAACTTCTTCGTTATAACTCCGTTTTAATCCGTTCAAGCGGCCACGGTTTCGTTTTAAAGTGTATTTTCTAAATATCTAGCCCAAAATATTATACCCACTGTCGGATTTTCCAGAATTTAATTTTAAGAACAGACCCTTTTCAAAACGTGTCGAAATGAGTTTTTCTCGCGCCAAACCTATTCTAACCCATTCAAAACAACTCCGAAGCTATTCTAATCCTACCATACACCTTCTTAGGGTGTCATGGGTTCCTAGACATCACCAAGAGTGATATATTACAAGGAATAATTATAGAATGACATATTTATATATAACTCTTAAAAACAATGTAAAAGTGGTATAAACATCCATAAGACTTGCATGTTTTGCTCAAATATAATGAAATGAATATGAAATAAATATGAAAGATGATGATGTATATGAAATGCTTACAAGTTAACTTGATGAGGTGAAAAGAACAAAGGTTTAATCTTAAACACCCTAGGTTTTTATTTCAAAACCTAAACTAAGAGTGTATCTAGGTTGTATAAAACTTGACTTGAAAAAAATTTTATGATTTCCTCTTGGAACTTCAATATGGCCGGTTCTAGGCAAGAGGAAGAAGAGAGAGTTGGACTTTTACACTTTGAAATTTTTGGTTGTGTGTGTAAGAAGGTTGAGTGTAACACACTTATAAGTAAGATATTTAGAAAATCTTTGAGGTGAATCCCCCCATTTTGACGCCAAGGGGTATGCATCTTCCACTACATATATATATATTTTTTTTTATTTATAATGTATGTAAATGTATAAGTGTAAGTAAAATGTAAAGTTATTTGAGGATAAGTAGTAACTTGTACATACATTTGAGCATTTAGGGTAGCGTTAGCTAAAAATAAATTTTAACGAGTTAAAGTAAAATATATTGAGGTCATAAAAATTATAAAAATACATTTCTTACAAGAATTGAGTGAAATAATAATTATCGTGTAGTTTTTAAGAAAAACGTCGTAATAATATAAATTTAACAATTTATATACCAAATAATTTTAAAACACTGGGTAAACTCATAATATTATTTTTATAAACTTAATGTAAGTATGAAAATATATCGGGATAATTTTTGGAAGTATCGGATCAATTGTTCAAAATAATAACTTACGCGATAGCGTTTATTTAATATAAAATTATTCGTTTTAATGAAAAATGCAAAACCATGCATGAACTAATATGATGAAAATGATGTTAATGCAATGTAGACTAAACCTAGTCTATATGAAATGTCCCTGATGATTGTTCATGAATTCGCAGCTAAACCATTAAGGTTACGCGAATTTGATACTCGTAAACCCAGTTTACGATAAATGATGAAATAGTGAAACTTGAGAAATGACCTGAAATTGCGAGTTGTCACATTCGCCCATCCAAAAAGGAATTCAGTCCCTGAATTTAGTTCGTGTTAGTCTATCGAATTTTTGAGTTTGTGATGAATAACGAGGAGAGAAGACATGGAGAAGTGTCGTTACGGTTATCGATGATTGAGAGTGTATAAAACATCATAGTAGAGAAAATATCGGATGAATCTCTCATAAGTAACACTTTGAATTGGAACATGTGAAAATTTTGCTTGCACTAAGATTTATAAATAACCGCTCCCAACATAACATGATCCCTCCAGAATTAGACATAGTTAGCTAGGCTATGTATAATTAAGGAACGATGACGTGACGTTCGGTTTAGTTGTTATAACTCTCAATGTTTACAAGGATTTAAACCGTGTCGTTAAAATGGTAGTTAAAGTAAAAAGAATTAAAATTCTCGTACATGATATCGAATCGAAAGGAAATAAAGTACGATAGATGAGAATATTTTACAACGAGTGGTTTATCAAACAGTAATACATCTTAGGTTATAAAGATTCGGATACGATGGAAAACATAAACTTAGTACGACATAGTACATAAGGAGAAATAAGACTGTTAGTTTCCGAACTTCGTTAGTCTTCCGCGTCGTTGATACCTTGGCGAGCTTCTCCTCCTCCTAACATGTATGCATTCCCATGAGCACCTTCAACTTGTTGACCTTGGTTTTGAGGACATTGATTCCGATAGTGTCCTTGCTCCCCACATCCGAAACATGTAACTATGGCCTTGCCCTTGCAGTCCTTAGCAAGGTGTCCTACTTTGTGACAGCTAAAGCATATACCACATGGACCATTATGATGTAGCGTGCATTGGTGGCATCGCGGTAAGTTTCTTGTATAAGCTCTTCCCTTTGTTGGTGCAGCAACATAGACCCTGGCGACTTCTTGTCTTCTATTCTGTTTTCGATGATGGTTAGTGTTACGGTTTTGGTTGTCGTTATCATAACCTTCCTGGTCATTTTCCCATTTCCTTTTGTTGTTGCTAATTTGGTTGTTGTTGTTGTTGTTGCAGTTATTGTTGATAATGTTTTCCCCCTTCACAACTTGAGCCATGAGTTTTTGAGTTATCCTAATAGTTTCTTCAATCGTTTGTGGATCGGAAGAAGTTACATCTCCTTGAATACATTGTGGTAAGTCCTTCAATGAAATTTTCCAGTAGTTTCTCATTGTCCGAAACCATTGATGGACATAGTGCAGCCAATTCTTGAAACCTCCTGATGTAGGTCTCGATGTCGTAACCAACAGTCACTAACTCGTAAAATTCCGTTTCTAATTTCTTCACCTCCGTGCGTGGACAATACTTCTTAGTTACCAGATTCTTGAATTCATCCCACGTGAGCTTATAAGCATTTTCAATACCAATAGGCTGCGCATACGAGTTCCACCATGACATTGCGCCATCTAAGAGTGTACCAGTGGCGAACTTTACCTTGTAGTCATCTGGGCAATTGCATAAAAGAAACACCGACTCCATTTTCTCAAACCATCGAATCATAGCAGTGGCTCCTTCCGTGCCTTTGAACTTTGTGGGATCACAGTTCTTAAAGTCCTTGTATGTACAATTTCGAACTCCAAACCCTCCTGCAGCTCCTGTAGCAGCAGCAAGTCTAGCAGCTTCGGCAGCAGCCGAGGCCTCGGCAGCAGCAGCTACCGTTGCTCGTTCTTTCCTTAGTGCCTCGGCTATACTATCCTCTACATACCTTTGGATAGCAGCTGGTGTCATGTCTAGTGTAGCTTTCTTTGGCGCCATAACTCTTCAAAATAAGAGGAAAGGTGAGACGTAGCAAAATCCTATGTTAAGAATAAGTGCTCTAAAGAGATGTGATATGAGATAATAGATTTGAGGTTATCTTTAAAAAAAATGAATGATGGATTCCAAGAAGATGGGTTATGAGATGTCGTAAGTGCTTCAAATGTATGATGGTTTAGTGACTTAGTGTGTGAATAGCGTGTAACTCGACATGTTAGTGGTGAAACAAAGGAGTGAGAGTGACTTTGCCCTACTTAAAGGTTTATCTCGGCATTCGACGTTATCGGTGATGAGTCAATTGATGTTGAAATTTTGATGGGGAATAACAAGGCATTCTCGACATTGGAGTATGAAGAAAGAATAATGGAATGGGCATTTAAAGGCATCCATGTGACAATCGATGTGAAATGAAAGTAAATAACTCGCAAAATGTACGTATAAACCACATGTAAAATGAATATGCACTTATGATGAAATGATGAGATGCTATGATGATGTAGTTATAGTCTAGGGTCAATGATGCAACCTAGTTCTCTATAACTGAAGCTCTTATGCCAATCTGTCACACCCCCAAATTACCTGTTTTGCAGCGGAATGGAATTCCTGGGGATTGACTGTCATAGCATCACAATCACAGTTATATTGAACGACCTAAAGTGTCTTTTGGAAAATACATCGTTTGATTTAATAAAATAATCAGAGTTTACAAAGTATAGGTCCCCAAATGAAAATCAACTTGTGCGGAAATAAGTTTGTTACAATTCAAACGATGTTTTAAAGTTCATAAAACCCAAATGAGACGCATCGTCACCGCGACTCTATGATATGTCCACATGCATGCCATGAAGTGAATGCCTTAGATACCTGAGATAAAACATGCTAAAAGTGTCAACACAAAGGTTGAGTGAGTTCATAGAGTTTGTGTTGAAATGTAAAGCCTTTCAAAATCGTTTATGCAGCAAAGGCATTGTAAATCCACCCAGTTCCAAGTTCCGCCCATACAAAACTTGCAACCTGTGTGTTCACAACCCACTGCCAAAATGTGTATAGTTTATGTTCAAACACATGATGTCAAATGAATTCACAATAGTACCTAACTCAACGTAGAACAATAGCACTTAATCAATTGGACTAGACTCAATGTATCAGTAGTCAACTGATTTAGAACATTATACGACGTAGAACTATAGCACATAATCAATAGTACATGACTCAATGTATCAGTAGTCAACTGATATAGTACTTTATTCGACGTATAACTATAGCACGCAAACAAGAACAATTGATATAGTACAACATTCGGTTTTGAAACGATGGTAATCATGATAGGAGTTATCCTTAAAAATATAAAGTACTTGTGAAAAATAAAAGCAAGTAGTTAAGCATGTATCTCCCCCAAAAATAGTACAAAACAATTGAAAATGGGGCTATGAAAACTCACTTGGTACAATGATGCGATGACAAAAGTGAGTACACTGAAATGAGGCGCAATCTCTAACTGCGACCTATTATGAATGATATGATATATAATAAATCATGATGTAATGTTATGCATGCAATTCGGATGATATTTATACCACTTATGAATCAAAGAAAATAACCTTTTAACGTCTTGACCATTTTTAAATTATCCTACATGTATTTATGTTGAAATGATATCCGACGATAATCATTTAGTGATTTATTAAGAGATTATGACTTTTCGTCGTAAAATAATGTCGTTGAAAATTTCCATGTAAGTGACTAAAACGGCCTCTAAAATCTAGTCGTAAAATGGTGTACGTCGACCGTTAGGAAACGAACTCAACGGTTTTGGGAAGCTCGTATCATAATCTCAAAGTTTTAGTGTTCAAGTTTTCACCCTAGAGGTCTCGATCATGGAGAAAAATATAGGTTAAGTATGGTACCTTTGTCCAAAATATTGTTTAAGAGTGGTTTTCGGCAAAGTTTAAGTGATCGTATTTTATTCGTTACAACTCCGCTTGACAAACGGTCGGACATTTTGGAAAATATGCTTGGCGAACTTACTTTTACTAGAAGACATCACTTTATAAAAAGTTCTACATCAATGTTAAAAATGACCTTCCAACATGGTCCTTTAGTTGCCGTAGTATGTTTTTAATAGAGAATATATTAATTTTGCTAATAGAATAAAGTTACGGCAACTTGGTTTATCGCGTGTAATTTAATCGTTACAAGTCCGTTTTCTACGTTTTCTACATCCTTAGATTCGTGTCAAAGTATACTAATATATTTTTGATAATTCGACACAATTTATAAAGCTTAAGACTCATTTTTGACTCGTAAAGAGTGACATTTTCATGCTGAAATTTCCAGAATTTATAGTTTTTGACGCTCAACTTGAAAAATTCATAACTTCTTCGTTATAACTCCGTTTTAATCCGTTCAAGCGGCCACGGTTTCGTTTTAAAGTGTATTTTCTAAATATCTAGCCCAAAATATTATACCCACTGTCGGATTTTCCAGAATTTAATTTTAAGAACAGACCCTTTTCAAAACGTGTCGAAATGAGTTTTTCTCGCGCCAAACCTATTCTAACCCATTCAAAACAACTCCGAA
Organism: Chrysanthemum seticuspe; assembly: GCA_019973895.1. NCBI lineage: Eukaryota > Viridiplantae > Streptophyta > Magnoliopsida > Asterales > Asteraceae > Chrysanthemum > Chrysanthemum seticuspe. The sequence goes on along the minus strand of BPTQ01000005.1, from coordinate 259,596,367 downwards.
GCTATTCTAATCCTACCATACACCTTCTTAGGGTGTCATGGGTTCCTAGACATCACCAAGAGTGATATATTACAAGGAATAATTATAGGATGACATATTTATATATAACTCTTAAAAACAATGTAAAAGTGGTATAAACATCCATAAGACTTGCATGTTTTGCTCAAATATAATGAAATGAATATGAAATAAATATGAAAGATGATGATGTATATGAAATGCTTACAAGTTAACTTGATGAGGTGAAAAGAACAAAGGTTTAATCTTAAACACCCTAGGTTTTTATTTCAAAACCTAAACTAAGAGTGTATCTAGGTTGTATAAAACTTGACTTGAAAAAAAAATTATGATTTCCTCTTGGAACTTCAATATGGCCGGTTCTAGGCAAGAGGAAGAAGAGAGAGTTGGACTTTTACACTTTGAAATTTTTGGTTGTGTGTGTAAGAAGGTTGAGTGTAACACACTTATAAGTAAGATATTTAGAAAATCTTTGAGGTGAATCCCCCCATTTTGACGCCAAGGGGTATGCATCTTCCACTACATATATATATATATTTTTTTTATTTATAATGTATGTAAATGTATAAGTGTAAGTAAAATGTAAAGTTATTTGAGGATAAGTAGTAACTTGTACATACATTTGAGCATTTAGGGTAGCGTTAGCTAAAAATAAATTTTAACGAGTTAAAGTAAAATATATTGAGGTCATAAAAATTATAAAAATACATTTCTTACAAGAATTGAGTGAAATAATAATTATCGTGTAGTTTTTAAGAAAAACGTCGTAATAATATAAATTTAACAATTTATATACCAAATAATTTTAAAACACTGGGTAAACTCATAATATTATTTTTATAAACTTAATGTAAGTATGAAAATATATTGGGATAATTTTTGGAAGTATCGGATCAATTGTTCAAAATAATAACTTACGCGATAGCGTTTATTTAATATAAAATTATTCGTTTTAATGAAAAATGCAAAACCATGCATGAACTAATATGATGAAAATGATGTTAATGCAATGTAGACTAAACCTAGTCTATATGAAATGTCCCTGATGATTGTTCATGAATTCGCAGCTAAACCATTAAGGTTACGCGAATTTGATACTCGTAAACCCAGTTTACGATAAATGATGAAATAGTGAAACTTGAGAAATGACCTGAAATTGCGAGTTGTCACAGTACATTACCTCTTGAAAATCCACAATTGAATGTGACACTGAGCACTACAACGTAACTCCTTAAAGTGATAGTTATTTTGTAGTGGTATGAGCCCAATTCCCCAAGTGGTAAAAGAAAAGGTAAAAAGACACCCAACAATAACTAGATTTCCAAGTCTTCGTTTTTTTTAATAAGCTCGAACAAGGATCTTGAAGAATCTTCATCCAACCATCCCTGATACCTTCAGATACTAAGTACACTCGCCCGTGATATTTCACTTCAACCTCAAATGAATAATACTGAATTAACGCCTGTTGTTACATCTTCTGATTAAAAGCTCAAATCTAGCCTCCTTTGATTTTTTAAGTGAACTATGATAATGGTTTCATCCCGACCATGGTTAAAAGCACGTAACCCCGTAAAACCTTGTTATAACCAAACTGCCATGAAGACAACCCAAACACACACCCAATTCATGAAGTACACCCTTTTATCCCTTCTTCAAAACAGAAAATGTAGCACCAGCATCAGATAAGATCTCGAAATACACTTTCCTTTTCTCCAGGATGGTTCTATCATTACGGGATTTTACAACTCTATGGTTTAAACCGAAAAATAGATTCTTTCGCGGGATTTTACAAAACCAAGAATAAACCGTAAGATAGATCCGGAAATGCACATTACTTTAACCAGGATGTTTCCATTGTCACGGGATTTTACAAGTCTATGATTTAAACCGAGAAATAGATTCTTTCGCGGGATTTTACAAAATCAAGACAAACCGTAAACAATGTCAGCTTGAATGTATTATGACAATTATGGTTTTGGTGAATATCTGTTTTAGGGGAATATGCAGCGGTTTATCAGTGGTTCATTATCCAACATCATCAACATCATCAATCATCCAATAAACCCTTTGGTAAGCACATCATTCACGCATTCTGTAGGCTATTGTAGTGACCACATGGAGAAATAGACCCGATATGTCAAACTAGAACATGAAGAAGAATTCCCCAGATTTGCTACTTAAACTTGTACTAATCCTTGTGAAGAAGAAACGGTGTACCCAATGTACAAAACCTCTTGACATTCTCAACTAAGTGAGACACCGAAGTGATAGTTACGTTGTGGGTTAAGCGAGAAAGAATCACAACCGTAATTAAATAGCCAAGTCTTTATCACCCTCTATAAATGCCCAAACAAGTCATCTTCGCGGAAGGGTAGAAAGAAAGAAGACGAAAATAAGTAAACGCGCCCGGAAAAACCCAACTTCAAAATCCAGTGAGAAATATCGTCCACAAAACCCCGTAGTCAACATTTTCAATAAACATTTCATGCCATGACAAAAATATTCTCCGTGAAAATGCATAGACCAAAGTACTAAACCCCATAACTCATCGAATCTAATCATCAAATCACATCACATCATCAAGACACACAAGTCTCAAATCAAGTTTTAACATTCGTCAGAACTCATCTTCACAGTACAATTCGCATCCCATGAGGATATGCCATATGTCATGACATCACACTATGCCCTTGAGCGTGCACGGTTGTACCAACCAATGAGAATGCTAGTCATAACACAATGTATTAGACTACATTGATAATCAATTATTCATCCCACCCTTTGGCAATATTTGAATCATATTAATGACCATCTATCCAGGAATCTCATTAATATATCCATAAACCGTCACTTCAATACTAAATCATCAACACCTTACAAGTACCTCGAACCCGTAATGAAACATGTAATGATTCAATTTGTGAATAAATATCCTCTGTTGAACATTTTAGACCAAGGTACCACTCGTTATCGAGAAATATCAACTCAAGTTTATCCATAAGTTTGAGATGCAAAAATTCGGATATCACACATTTCACTAAACCTGATAATAAGCTATCAACCCACGAACCTTTTAACTCGTTAGGCCTAAAATAAGTAACACCCAATCATGTAACAGGCCCATTCAAAAATAATACCAAATTAAAAAAATCCAAAGAATTCGGCCCATGTTGACAAGACTTGATCAAACTCAGTAATAACCCTAATCCCTTGGGTATAAACTCATTGCCAAATACATTCATTGCCCTAATTTCTCTCACTAACAAAATGCCTCCCCATTAACAAAGGCTTCTCCTCAAACCCTAAATATACTCATCTCAAACCTGCGCCTACCTCAAAAAAAAATTAGTAGATCCGCCCCCGTTCAACAATCAACAACTCTTAAAACATAGAGCTCATATGTTCCCAAGAACAACTTATATTGTTGATGTACAATATGACCTCGCCACAGGGATGACAAGGTTTAACTGAGTCTAATAAGCCACAGGGATGGCTCCACTTCATGTATGAATCGATCTTCCAATATTGCTTACGAGACAAAGTTTCACGGGTAGGTTTTGTTGTGATTTTTATTTTCGTTTTGCTTTTCGTATATTAACGAATCAAAGAGATGAAAACAACAAACTTGTTGTATTTTATTTCTTGAATGATTTGAAAATAATTAAAGCTTGGACTTCGAACACATTGACATATCTGTGATGATGAAGGTTTACAAAATCTTTTGAAAGATTGTACATGAACCTGTTTCTGAGATTGATTTGAGTTAAATTACGTTTAGTGTCTTAATAATTGGAAGAGGATAGTAGATGGAGAAGGTGATTGAGGTGATTGAAGTGATTGTTTCGGTTTAGTATCATAAGATTGTGTAGATCGATTAGGGTATAATTGGGTACTTGTCTATGATTCGGTTTGAACTTCCCTTTCATCTTTAATAATATGCTTGGACCAATGAAGTAATTACTGAGGTCGCATTAGTTTTGGTATTTGGTAAGTAGTCTTGTGGTCGAGGTCATTTTTTGTCATTCTACTTCTTCATTTCTGTCCAATGTCAAGTCGCTAGCTGAGTCTTGAGTCAAGTCAAGTCGCTAGCGTTGAAACAAGTCGCTATGCCAAGTCTTTAGCCCAAGTCGCTAGCACAAGTTGCTACGACTTGTAAAGACAAGTCGCTAGGTCTGAAAATAACAAGTCGCTACTCATTTCAAAACACACAAGTCGCTAACTCATAAATATAAGTCGCTAGGTAATATTTGTTCACGCAACTCGCTACACATTTACAGAACAAGTCGCTAAATAGTGACAAGTCGCTCCTGCAATACAATGAATCTGGACATCTTTAAAGGACAACTCGCTAGCAAAAAATTACAGTTTTCCGATGAGTTTTCCGACTCAGTTTTCCGACCATATTCATAATGAACCCAGAAAAACTGCATTAACGATGATATTTTATTGACTGTTTTGACCATGTTTGACTGCAATATGACCATTTTTTGACAAAACAGATATGACCACTAGACCACATGGATATGACATCAAAGAAAATAACGAATGATATGTAAATGTTTTGACCAAAATATTATTTTGATATGTAACCACTGTTGAGCCAAGACAAATAACCAACATAAATCAATAACCACTGTTGAACCAGAAAAATAACGAATGATATGGTGATAAAGCAGTTTCAACACCAACACAAACCAACATAAATCAATAATACAAATGACCATGGCACGAAACCACACAAATCAACACACCACAATAAACCATGGCTCTTGATACCAATTGTAGGATCGATATATTATTGTGTTGATGATTCGGGTGGTCTTGGATGATCAAAATACATGTTTGCCATTAGAGAGAGAAGTAGAGAGTTGGGTGTATTCTTGCTAGAGACTTGGTATACAAAAGTATGAAATGTTAGATTGAAAAGCACCACCCCTTCCATGGATGGAAGGGGTATTTATAGTTACATGAAATACGACCTCCTATCGGCCTGTGGATCAGGCATACAGTGGGTAAAGACCCGTCCTCCCTCCACGGTGTTGCTCTAAACTAAAATACGCTACAAACTAACTAATAAACTACTAAATAACGTAACTAAAGACAAATCTACGAGCTAACTTATGCTAGATAATATTTGGGGTGACCGACTCTTCACTATGGAATTTTCTAATTCCTAACAGTATGGGTCATGGACTTTGGGTTTTACCCAACTACATTCAATGTATCTAGTTAATGGGTCAAGCACTTAGATTCTTACCCATTATATTACCCATTACAATATATAATAAGTATGTATATATATACCCATTATGTAAACACTAGTTGTTATACATATGCATTTTTATAAAATGTAAAAACTATGACTTGTTTAGTGTTTTGTATGAAAACGTAAGTGTGTTAGTAAACTATTGGCTCAAACCATTTACGTACTTTATTTGTTTCGTTAAAATGATTTTACGTTTCTTATCGACAAAACATTAGAAGATCGTAAAATATAAATAAATGTTTTTACGGCTTATTTGTATTAACATTAACCTATAACCAAGTTGTCACCGCCCACCATTCATCAAAAGTTCATGCTTTAAGGTGAAGAAACCGGATCATGATGTAACAAGTAGATGCGCCATTAGCGGACGTCATGATGGACACATTACATGTTCTCCAACTGTTGGCGCAATAATTACCAACTCAATTCTTCAAATGTGACCGAGGTGGCCTCCTCGATGATTAATATCTGATGAGCTCCTATCATAGTGCTTATAACATTGCACTTAACAATAAACAATAAATTACTTTTTTTTTCGAATCATCATTTTTTTTATAACTAAAAACATAACATCCCACCACTTGAGATGAAAATAATGAGAATATAGGGGGTCTTCAATGATCTTTAAATATAAGTCTTTGACGAAAGCGTGATTCCCGAACCTCTCTACTTGAACCTTGAACATGGGCAAACAATGACTTCCCGATCACAAATTAAGACTACACGGTGGGCTAAGGTAAATGTGTGTATTGAAACAAACATAAAGGGTATGAAATGAAAGGAAAGGCTCTGAACGGTGTATCTAGGGGTATCTTGCACTAAAGGTGAGTGCAACAAAAGGAATTAACATGGGGGTCAAACAGTCGAGGTGACTAATCGATTGACACACAAGGATAGGCTATTTGGGTGATAATCCTAAAAATATTGCCTTCTCAAACTGATTATTCCATATATATTAGGCAAACTCAACATACCTCGTCTATGGTCTCGGAATGATGCAAAGGCCAAGTTCTAAAGTTTAAAAGCTACCGGCACACTCATAATTTGGTGGATTTGGGTAAATAAGTGGAAACGGATAAGGCTAATCTCACCATGAAATATCAAGGGTTATAATGTGCTCGGCTAAGGTCTAATCCAGTGAAGTTAAGAAAAACATGTCAAAATTTTAAAAATGGCATAATTTTTCAAAATAAACTAAAAAAATGAGGGAAAATAAGTTCAAGTAATAATTTTACTCCCGTCCTCCCACTTGAGATGTACAAAGTCGCTTTTGTACTAAACGTTAAATAAAGGTGAAGAGAGAGTAGAATTAGAGCAAGAACTTCCATGAAATTCGCTCCTAAAAAGAAAAAATGGCCCACGAAGAGAATCATGCCTTTGCTTAAGTATCTACGAGCAAACTTCAATCCTTGAAATCACAACTAACCAACAAGCATAATTCTAAAAAGAAAAAGAAAAACAAAAATGAACAAAAGAAATCTAACTCACTTTCGTAGGAATCACGGTTGCATTTAGCATATGCAACAAGCCTTTTAAACCACTTGGTGTCCCAAGTGGACAAGTGTAGTCTCGTGAGAGCTTACAGGGAACATAGCTACAAAGTTCATTTAAAACTAATACAAGGTTATTGTATTAATATAGGAAGAATTTATACTGCAAGGAGAATTACGGCGTAACCATAATAAGGAGTTACACCGTAATTGTGGTTAAACTTGGAAATCAGCTACTGAGAAGCTGTTACGGCGTAGCCATGGAATGAGATTACGCTGTAATGGTTGATAACCTGGAGATATTCAGCTACTGAGGAGATGTTACGGCGTAACCATAGGGATGAGTTATGCCGTATCTTCATGACAGAACATGTCCATGTTTTAATCACTGTGAATTCGTCTCTAATTCCAGCAAAAATGTTAAAAACACAAAACCCAACAAAATAAAAATGAAATAAGAAAATGAAAGGGATAATTCGGGTTGTCTCCCGAAAGAGCACTTTTCTTTATTACCGAGTCTTTAAGTTAGACTCAAAGCCATGGGGCTTTATGGTGGCCTTTGAACTTTGCCATCTTCAATTGCTCTTTTACCGAAGGAAGGCTGGTCCCAAACAGAAGGAGGGATGTAAGAAGTCATGCAATATCGAGATTCTTGCAAAAAAATTTGATTTGGCCCATTCATAGCGAAATTTAGACTCGTCGTCCCATTTTAACTTGATGGCCCCAAATTTAACCTTTACCCAGTTCTCGAATGAAATCCCCTTGTAGCCGGCGTCCTTTATTTTTTCATCATCAAAAAATGCTCATTCCTTACGTTTGAGCCATTTGGGATCGGGGAATTCTCCTCTATTGTAAACCTTAAGACGAGGATCGCATGTAGGCCATGCTTGAGTTGTTCCTCTAGACATCATAATTGCCTGTTCATAGAAATGGGTAGTCCAAGCTACATCTTCAAACCAATTGGCCATGATATGGTGCCCCCGGAACCAATTTTCCTTAATTAGTTTCTCATCTTTGAAACACCACCAAACTTCAGCCTCCTTCTTTATTCGCCTCACAAAGAACTGGCCACCCCTATTGCAGTGTTTGAGAAGTGGAGAACACGTTGGAAAAGTTAACTTAGAACCCTCTATCATAGAAGTGCTAAGGGCACAACAATTAAGCTTTCCCTTAATTATATTGTGGAAAGATAGAAGGGGGGGGGGGTTGAATAGTTTTACTGATAAATTTCATTTTTAACTATTTAGATCGACTTATGTCAATCTATTTAATGTGTATGTTGGATGATGATCGATAAACATATAAGTAAGTAATGCAAAGATAAAAAGTAAAGGAACACAAAACCACGATACGAGTATTTATAGTGGTTCGGCTACAAGGACACCTTCCTTGCCCTACTCCACTCCTCGAGTTCCCCACTCGAGAGGTCGTAAGCACTACACAACACAACTCCTTAATTTGGCGGAGAAGCCTTCACAACATCGCCTACTCTTTATCCGGTACTAGGCTAGACACCGAGTTCTTCCAAGAGGTAGAACCACATCTATCATAACATCGCCTACACTTTATCCGGTACAAGGCTAGATACCGAGTTCCATATCTTTTAACCCAAACTAACTATCTTGTACATCGATGAACCATATCGAATGTTCACCCTTGGCACCTTTCACTAATGCCTTCAATACGACCCTTCTTCACCTTTCACTAATGCCTTTGACACGACCCTTTGGCACCTTTCACTAATTCCTTTGTCACCTTTCACTAATGCCTTTGACACAACACTTCTATGGAGGGAGAAAAGAACTATCAACAAGATACCTTTCAGTGGTCTTGATGATGACGAAGCTTAGCAACTCATGACCTTGAGCTTGCACGTCTTCAAGTGGTGGTGATCTTACCTTTAATAGGAACTTAGAGAAGCACACAAATATAAAACTACTTAGAATGATCCTTTGGATCAGAGGTTAGAGATGTTACAATACTAAGAGAGAGTATGTGTAAAAGTGGTGGCGAGCAAGAGAGAAATGGCTCATTATTTATAGATAAAAATGTCTACTGTCCCACGGTTCCCACGGATCCCTCCTCAGAGGGATCTTGCTAGTGCAATCCTAGGGATCCGGCTGCTGGGTCAGCTTAAGTCCAGATTTCGGGTTGCAAACTGGGTTATGGGTTATGGGTTATGAACCATGGGTTATGGGTAATGAATTATGGATACCCAACAAGATTCAATGTATCTAGACATTGGGTCATGGGTCTTGGGTCATGGATCATAGATAATACCCAACATGACTTCATGCATGATGTCATGCAATGGGTGATGGGTTATGGATCATGCTCCATGGGTATGGGTTATGGAATTTGGGTTTTACCCAACAACATGCATTGTACCTAGTCAATGGATCATGGGTCATGGGTCATGGACTTTGGTTTTTACCCATTACAATATATGCAAAGTATATATATATATATATATATATATATATATATATATATATATATATATATATATATATATATATATATATATATATATATATATATATATATAGTGTAACTTTATTTTGAGAACCTTGTTAACTGCGAGAACTGCGAGAACTCCTTTTGAACCATTAGATTGTTTGATCAATGGTTGTAATTGATTGTGCCAATTATGTAATTGGTTGAAAGATTAGGCCATTGTTAGTAAATCTGAAAGGGCATTATAGTAATTCTAAAATCTAATAAATGTCCCTATTAATTAGTAAATCAATAATCATAATTAGGTGAAAAATGAAACACACGTTCATCTCATTCTCAAAAAATGCCGCCTCCTTTACCATCCCAAAAATTAATTGCAGTTTCTTCTCCCTCACCCAAACCCTAGCCAACTCTTTTCCTTACTTTTGATATTCGGTTTTGATTCACGGGATTCAGTTTCTTATAACCTGGGTTTTATCTTCGGATGGGTAAAAGATGGTTCTTGCTAATAGGTGAGTTTTTATATTTAGCTTTGATTTCGATCAGTGTTTTTATATTTAGTTTTGATTTCGATCGGAGTTTAATTTTAATGGGATAAAGATTGGTCGTGAGACACGATTTGAAAACAGAAAGATTGATGGCTCATTTTTATCTTTCAATTCAATGGTGAAGTTTTATTATTTTATTGTTTAGATGTTATGATTTTGGGCCAGATATGCATAAAAAAGATATGCATAAAAAAAGATTCAAATGGTCGTGATACAGACGAATGACGACAAAAAAGTTTATGATTTTGGGCCAGATATGCATAAAAAAGTTTTATTAATTCAAATGGTCATGATATAGACGAATGACATAGGGCCAGATATGCATAAAAAAGAGCACATGTGTTTCGATGTGGATTAAACACCAAATATCTGTGATTATATCATCAAACAGCCGATATAATTTTGGCCAAACGTCTCTAACTGACCTTGTTGTGTCACTTACAAGACTGATGATATCAACAGTTTGAAAATGACGTCAAAATGTTACAATTGTCAATGAGAGTTATACATATATGTTTACGTATAAAACATATATGTTTACGTTATAAAACATATATGTTTTGTGTATGAATTATAAAACATATATGTTTTGTGATTGGATTATATATGTTTTGCTGACATAAAAAAAGTTATTTTATTTGTGTTTGTTAGTTTAAGCTTGTTCATGTGTGTTATGCTATCTTGAGTTTTATTTTAGAAGTATTTAATTTTGGCTATTATTTTTTCTAGGCGTGACGTTCTTTGAAGGCTTGCACACATACGGGAAGTACATATATGTTCTTCGAAGGCGTGCATGTATGTTTTTGGAAGACATGCACACATGTTCAAAATAATATGATGAGAAACTTCAAACACATATGTTTTGTGCACATATGTCCGTTTACGTTAATTATTGTTAGTGCACAAGTGTAAAGATAGATTATATTCATGTATTTATTCTTATTATAAATTTGTATTTTAATTGTACTTCAATCTATATCGAATTTTGTGTTTAAAACTATCTTCTTGGTTGTTATAAATTTATATGATCTAAAAACACATATGCACATTTTCATTTGAAAAATATGTATGTCGAAAAAACTATTCCAAAAACCAAAATAATAAAATTAATTCATAAAAACACATTTGCACTAAATCAGTTTTAAAACATGCATGTTCAGAAAAAAGTGCAAAAAACGCAAAAAAACAAAAAAAAAAAAACAAAAAAAAAACGAAAAATTGAATGTTTATAAAAAATAGGATTTATTTATTTTAAAAATTCAAAAATAACATAGAATTGACTTTTACTATTATACCCTTTTGGATTAAATAAAAAGGTTTAATAATTCAAAAATGTTATGTTGCATTGATATGTTAGATAATATGCATTACTAGGAGTACATAAGGGGTTCTCGTAGTTCTCGCACTTAACAGGGTTCTCAAAATAAAGGCCCCCTATATATATATATATATATATATGTACATTTCCATATTATGTATACACTAGTTGTTATACATATGAATTTCTATAAGATGTAAATAATATTACTTGTTTATTGTTTTATATGAAAATATAAGTGTGTTAGTAAACTATTGGCTCAAACCTTTAACGTATTTTATTTGTTTCGTTAAAATGATTTTACGTTTGTTATCGACAAAATATTTGAAGATCGTAAAATATAAATAAATGTTTTTATGGCTTTTTTGTATTAAAAATCTCCCCCTTTTTGTTGATGACAAAACATAAGATTATTTTAAGGAAAAACTAAAATTCGTAAAAGTTTGAATTGGAGTTTTTACTCTCTTCTCGCCCTTTTTGTCGAAACAAAAAGAGCATCGAAAAGAAACTAACACACCTGGGAAAAACGTGTGAAAAGTAATAATATGAAAAGTAGAGAGTAAGAGAAGAGAAGGATTCTCGTCTTAGCTCCCCCTTGACAGATGCTTCCCTTTGTTGAGGGCGTCAAGTAATTAGGGAGACTAAGCGAGTTTGTTGCAATTATGTTTGCAAGTGGCTTTGTCTTTGACGAAATGCTCCCTCTTGATGAGTGCTCCCTTTTTTAGGAGGACGTCAAGTAGTAAAGAAATCCTAAATGAAAGTAGTGCAAGCGTTTTTGCAATTGCTTTGCTTTGACAAAAAGTTCCCCTTGTTGAGGGTGTCAAAGTCTTCATGTGTATTTTGAAAATCTACAAAACAAAGGTTAGAAAGCAAGTATATGGTGCATGATTTCCTGCAAATGAGATTCATATTAGTGATAAAATAAGCTTCTGTTGCATAGATCCCACGGCTCCTTCCTGTGAGGGATCCGTCTAGGCAAAACAGAGGGATCCGTGTACCTGCATTCTTATGACAGCAATGTGGGTGTAAAATATGATGTTAATATCAAAATAAGTTACGTATTATGGCACCAAATATATTATCATAAGCACACAACATGTAATATCATTCAATAAAATGAGAGAAATGATATACATAACTCTAAAACTAAGAAAATGATCTAAACACGAAGTATGATTCCTAGCAAGTCTAAGTTACACCTAAAATAAGAACACCACTTGAATTTCTATGCTTAAGGATGTTTAGATTTTTTGACCTGATCGAAATGTTCGAGGAGGTGATAAAACATGAAACGTAGCTCGTCACGTACTTCATGTACTAAGCCTTCAACATGTTGACAATGATGACAATATTTGTCATGGCTAGGGAATGTTGGTGGTAGGAATGGAGTGGTTTGAGGTGGAATGTTGGATGAAGAGGGTGGAGGTTCCATAAAAGATGGAGGGATTTGTGGACGCATATTTTGAGGTGGTTCAACTACGGATGAAGGTGGTGGAAAATGTGTTGATGATGGTGGTAGAGAGGTATCTACTTCCATGTGATCTGGTTGTTGATTTTGTTGATTCCTCATAATCTAAAATGGACTATTTGAGGGTGATGAAGAAAAGGAAACGGGTGCTATTTTTGTTTCAACACCAAAGTTTTGTTGTTGTTCTATTTTTTCAATTGAGGAAAATGTTGGCAATGGTGGTGGATGAGATGGCCTAGAAGGCAAGTCCTCTAAGTTGTAGAGGTGTGGAGATGAGAGTGGAGTGGTGAAAGAGATAGCTCTAGGTACTAGAGGTGATGGTTTAGTGGAAGTAGGGGTGTTTGGTTTAGGAGGTATAGTAGTGTTTGGCAAGGGTTGTCTTGTGGGAACAATCCTTTTGGGAATTGGTTTGATTGGTAGAGTTGGTTGTGAGGGAATTCTAGTGTTTGAGGTTTTAACGGGTGATGATTTAGTTGAAGAGATTTCGTGAACAACTCGAGCAAGTTTCTTGGGAGGTCCTTTAGTGGATGAGTTAACACTAGGGGCTTTCCTCATGGTAAAATGGTAGAAGAGGAAAATGTGAAAAGAGAGTTTTGGCTACTGAGAATGAGTGTGTGAATGGTGATATGGATGTTCTAACAAGGAGGTTTATAAAGGGAAAGGATTGCTGAGTGAATTAAAGCTTAAGCCACTAAAATCCTTCAAATTACAACAATTTGTATGCATAAGAGTCAACTACAGAGTTGCACTGATCTAGCAAGTCAATTAAGGCAAGGTGGAGTGTTCAAGTTAACAAAGAGAGCTTGAAATGATTGTTTTAAGTAGGATTGGCTTTGTCTGAGCAGCCGGTTCCCACGGATCCCTCAAATGAGGAATCCGTCTAGGCTAAACCTAGGGATCCGGCTCTCAATAGCCAAAGAAAAGGAAGATGATGTTTTTTTAAGGTCTAGTAACTACATATCTTGAGTGTTTTAGTCTCCTTGGGTGTCTTAAATGATATGAGACTTAAATGGTCAAGTGTAATGAGTGAGGATAGCTAATGATGTCTATTATGGAAGGGAATGGGGTTTTTATGAACACCAATGGGTGATCAACGATGACACTAAGAATTTTGAGAGTGTCAAGTGGAATCACATGATCCTAGAGATTAGATGATGATCTAAATAAAATTTAGAAAATTCCTTAAAAATTTATAAGAAATGAAAAACTAGTTTTTAGCCAATTTTGAGATAAGGATGACTAAAATTAATTTGCTAAAATTGAGAGAAATATCAAGCTAGGTGTTTTAAGATGTGAGAAACAATGTGTGAACGTTGGAGCGGAAAAATGGTGAGTTTTGAGGAAGTGATAAATCAAAAATACCTTGAATGTGATCCTAAGTTATCTATGAGTGAATGTGAGATCAACTGTGTTTGAGGAAGAGTTTCATGGTCCTAAAGTAGCATGTTTAACTAGTCTAATAAGATCTGGAAGAATGAAATGATGCGAGGATGTTTAAAAATCTACTTATGTCTGCCCGGATCCACAGATCCCTTACTTGAGGGATCCGGCTAGTTATAAATTAGGGATCCATATTTCTGAGACAGAATACTCCACATAATACATGTAATATTTTGTTCTAGGTGTCGCATACAAGAACTAATTATTTCTACTGAAAACATACACCAATACAACCAAAAGTACATAAGATATAGCACATAACAACAACCTATAGGTGAGTGAGTACGATAACGACCAAATATTAAGATAAAAGTAATAAAGTAAGTCTTGCACAATTATGAGCATATATTGTTTTGACAATCATAAAATTTATAAAATAACCATAAAGAAAGTCATGAAGCCTAATGTCTCTTTCGTCAATCTCTTCACTTCTTCTTCTTTTTTCCCGAATTCATGATGAAGTGAGTTAGACACTTGAACATTCCCTTTGTTTGCATAAATTCTTCAGACTCATTTGGAAGAGTGGGAAGTTGTTCATAGTAGGTCATGGGGTCGATTTGAAAATTACAGGATCGAATTCAACTTCTACATCTTCGTCTGAAGAGTTCGAGAGAGCACGAGGCCTTTTCCTATTGATCATGAGCTGTTTGGGGGGTTGTTTGGTAAGAGGTATCATAACATGGTTAGCAAGAAAATGATCATCGGTAATAGGAGAAGGTTGCATTAAACTAACATACTCATGAAGTCGTGTTAGGAGCATACCATAGGGAAGTACCATATTATTGGTTTTGAACACACCTACCATTCTTTTCACCATGTAATAGGCAAGACTGAAAGGTTTTTGGTGGATGAGACAATAAATTATTTAGACAAGACACGCATTGGGATGGTCTTTGTTTCCAGCCAAGCAAATGACATTTTCTTTAAGGATTTCTTCCCACTTTTTGTAAATGGGAAATATCTTAGAGAGTTCCATTTGATAGGGATCACGATGGATGAGTTCTTTGTTGCGGTTGAAACGAGATTGGTCGACTCTTTTCTTGAAGATGGTGTCTCGAACAACTATGGAGTCATCGAGAGGAGTGTGATAAATAGGTTTAGAGTCTAGTGCAAAGGATTGAGTAGCTATTGACCAATCTTAGGAAAACATACAAATTCCTTCACATGGTACGCGAAGGATTTGTGCGAATGTGTTGAGGGGCAAGGTAATGCTTTGGTTGTTTATAATGAAAGCGATTGAAATACTTTCATCATTGTTTCGAATGATCCTAACACTCTTGTAAAACTCAAAAATAAAGACCGGACAAATTTGTTCATCAATTTCCAAGAGACAATCAAAGTTGATTGCCAAAAAGACTTGATGAATGTCGGTGTTTTCAATGAAACATTCCTTAACTACACGACCTTCGTGGATAAGTCATTTTTCGAGCTTTTTGAAGATGTTGTGATTGCTTTTTGAGAGCCCTTATTTCCGATAGTATCTAGAGAGGTAGTGAACGGTGTCATGATGATCTTGTTGGGTGGCATTAGGCATGTTTGATCCTAGAAAACAAATATTCCAATTAGGTAAAATTTGTCAAGATGGGTTTATGGGTTTGATTTGTATTAACATTGTTGTTTTGAAAATCTTTAACTATGTAGAACCCTTTTGTAATGAAACTAATTTTATAATATCCAAGTTCTTCATTGGTGATAAAAATTGAATCTAATTGAAAAGTTTAAAATCATAAACCCTAGGATGGAGATGATGATAAATAGAATATATTAGTGTAATTACTTACAATGATGTTCAAGATTAAGATGCTTAAGAGTAGAAGCCCTAGGGAGATTGAAGCAGAGATTAGGTCATTTTTGTGTTTTTAGGAAGAGGGAAGAATGGATTATTTTGGGTTTTGAAAAGCGTATAACTGATGTCTGTGTACACGGTTCCCCCGGATCCCTTGTTTAGGGATCCAACTAGTACAACATGTGGGATCCGGCTCTGCAGACAGAAAATGAAGTGTTTTGAATTATTACTTTTACTTGTAATAAGTTATACAATAACTTATTTTGGAAAAGAACTTATAGAATGAGGTTCCTATTTGAATAGACGTTTGGCTAAGGCGTTTTGAAGGGAAGGAGGATTGTTTATCGATTATTGGTGAATTAACTATTAAAAGTATATTTTGTGATGACGGCGTAGGTTTGATAATCTTTTGTGTTTTTTAAGAGAATCAAAGAGGAATACTATTCTCGATGATGAGTTAAGATGGAAAGTAATGAAGAGAGACTTTTTAGAGACTTGCGACTTTGAAGTTAAAGACCTAATTCATGTGTTGATATAGTTTTATAAGACTATATTTATATGCATGGTTTTTATCATGAAAGAAAGACACATATCATCATTATATTCACATAAGAATACTTATATGTATAGATCAACTAGTTGTGGGTAAGGGAACATACCTCTAAACTCTTTTTATGGTTTTTAAAGACCATAGACCCGAAATACTTCATGAGCTTTTAAAGTAATCCATTGTACTTAGTAGAAGTAGGTTGTGATTACTTTTGAGTTCTTCCTTAGGTGTTGGCTTCATTTTTCTCTGGATAGAAGTGAAGTATTTGGAAGAGTCCTAGCAAGAAGATTTCTTAAAGAGAAATTGTTAGAATGATCTATCACTATCCAACATAAAAAGAATAATGGTTTCTAAAATCATGACTTTTTGTTTTATGAAATTTCCTTCTTTGTAGTTTTCAAACATTCACGGATCGTATCAAGTTTTTAAAGTACAATATACTCTAAGAAACTTGGTAACGAAGCTTTGGTACCAATTGTGGAAAACTAGAAGAGGGGTTGAATAGTTTTACCGATAAACTTTGTTTTAAAATATTTAGATCGGCTTATGTCAATCTATTTAATGTGTGTGTTGGATGATGATAGATAAGCATATAAGTAAGTAATGCAAAGATAAAGAGTAAAGGAACACAAAACCACAACACTAGTATTTATAGTGGTTCAGCTACAAGGACACCTTCCTTGCCATACTCCACTCCCCGAGTTCCCCACTCGAGAGTTCGTAAGAACTACACAACACACCTTCTTAATTTGGCAAAGAAGCCTTCACAACGTCGCCTACTCTTTATCCGGTACTAGGCTAGACACCCAGTTCTTCCACGAGGTAGAACCAAACCTATCACAACGTCGCCTACACTTTATCCGGTACAAGGCTAGATACCGAGTTCCTTTACAAAGGAGGAACTACTACCCAACACTACACCACTACACGACTACCCCAAAGGAGACACACTCCTTATTACAACATCATAAGGATATCAATATCCTTTAACCTAAACTAACTATCTTGTACATCGATGCACCATATCAAAGGTACACCCTTGGCACCTTTCACTAATGCCTTCAACACGACCCTTCTGCACCTTTTACTAATGCCTTTGACACGACCCTTCGACACCTTTCACTAATGCCTTCGTCATGATCCTTCGGCACCTTTCACTTATGCTGATAAGGATTTAAAACGTACACTTTTAAGGGGTCATTTAAGCCCTTAACCGCCCACTTTTATATCCGTTAATGCATTTTTGGACGAAAAGGCGTGAATATATGAATAAAATGGCTAAGTCAAGATTAAGACACTCAAGCTGCTGGAATTACACCTGACGACATCCCAAACAGAGGACGACGCCGTCCCTAAATCTGTGACGACTCAGTAGACTTTTTGCTAATTTACACTTGACGGCGTCAGGCTTTGAAGAGGAAAGGTGTCACTCACAAAATCTACTCCAGACGCCCAAGATCAGAGACTCAGACTGCGTTGCTACTAAAGATTGACGGCGTCACACATCTCAACTGACGCCATCACAAGCTGATCAAGGCTATCACAATATGCGCGCGAAGTAGCTAATACTGTTTTGGCCATAACTTTTGCATACGAACTCGGATTTAGGTGATTCAAAAGCCCACGTGACCGGAACGAGAAAATATACAGTTTGGTGAAAAAGTCTTCGTGATGCCGTCATTCTATGGAGGTGACACCGTCACCCTTTGCCGACAGAAAATCTGCCTATAAATAGAACGTTATAACTTCACTTTTTGTTGGCTCTAAACCCTAACTCCAATTCTGGGGCTTAGTTAGGTGTTTTTCCAACAACTTTGAAGGTTTCAATCACTCTAAATATATCTTGTAATGGTTTGTTGATTATATCTTAATCTATATCTTTAATTTATCATTATGTCTACCCCATGTTTGATTGATTGTGTGTATGCTTGCTTGTTTAACATGTCTAGTTAAATTTCTTGTGTGTTTTCTTAGATCTATGAAACCTAGTTGTTAATTATTGTTAGGTTACCTCTTATCTTAATTGTAATTGGCTTAGGAGTGTGACTAGGCTATCGTTGTGTTTAATGCTTGATAAATCTTTGATAGTTTATGAATGACTTAGTGGATTTCGTTTACTAAACCCAAAGATAACCTCAAAGTTAGTTTATGAATGACTTAGTGGATTTCGTTTACTACACTTAAAGGTGACCTCAAAGAGTTAGGGAATGCACACCCTACGACCTTAGGAAACACAATGCGTTAAGAATAAGGATGTGACAATTCAAACACCAATAAAAGATAACTAGGGAGTAATAGTATCTATGTAGACACATCTGTAATCATCATACGAGCACATTTCAAAAAGACATAGACTACCCTTAGATTAGATAATTAGAATTGTAGAGTAATCGACAGAAGTACCATCCCCAAATCCAAACCCCGAGATCGTACCTTTAGTTTCTAAAAAATATAAAAAGATAAAAATAATAATCTTTCTCAACCTCAACCTTAGCGTAGTAAATTTCTCACTAGCATTCCTATTCCCCTAAAGAACGATATCAATCCCCGAGGCTTACCCTAATACTACACTACAACAATTAGGTTCACTGCCTAGGTGTTTGAAAAACTTTCTCGGAGAAAAGGAAGTTTCATTTGACCCCGAACGCGCGTTGTACGCATATCAAGTTTTTGGCACCGCTGCCGGGGAATAGAATAGCTATTCAAGATTCTATCTCGTTTAGGTTCCATTGCTTGATTCCTATCAAGTAATATTTTTTCTCAATTTTAGCTTCTTTGTAGTCTATCCCCCTTCTTCGTGAATTTTTCAGTAATCCCATCACTTTTAATCATGGAAGGTGATAACCCGCCACCACTCATCGATCCACCAATCAATGACCCGCCAAGAGCCCGTACTCTTGGTGAATACTCTAGACCAAGCCACCAAGGCTATAGGAACATTATTGAGCTCCCCGATCAAGCTCAAACTACGGCCCTGTGATCCGACACCATCCAGTTGGTGCAAAACGGATACGCATTCCATGGACTTCGCTCCGAAGATCCTAATCAGCATCTCAAGGACTTCCTAAAAATAGTTGACTCTATCGACCCTGATGCTACCACACGGGAGACCACACGCTTGCGTCTCTTCCCATTCTCTCTACGGGACCAAGCTAGTAATTGGCTTGAGCGACTTCCTGCCGGATCCATCTCAAGTTAGGATGATCTCACCACTCGTTTCCTAGCCAAAATTTTCCCACCGGGGAGCACTACTAAGCTTAGGAACGACATCTTGATGTTCCAACAACGTCAAGGCGAAACTCTCTACGAGGCGTGGACTCGATTCAAGGACTTGCTACCCAAAGTCCTTCATCACGACATCGATCTTTGGCTTCAAGTCCAAATCTTTTACGATCATGTCAATCTCTCAACTAGGAAAACCATCGACCAAGCGGCCGGTGGTAAACTTAGTGAACTCACCGCAAAAGAATCGTGGGGTACAATAGAGGACCTTGCCCTCTATGACAACGAAAGTTGGAATGACCCCCGTGAGTTGCCCAAAACCGTAAAGGCAATCTCCTTGCCTCCCATTGACTCACAACCTTCCAATCGTAGGATGCTCGAACTTGAAGATCAAGTCAAATTCCTAATGAGCTCCTATGAGACTCCTAAGCCCGAGCCAAATAACTTATGAAAATCCTACAATAACCCTCTAAACACCAGAAATTCCACTAGTCTTGAGGGAATGGTGTCCAAATTCATGTCATCTCAAGAAGCTCGATTGACTAAACTTGAATCCGATTTCAAGAAACGACAAAGCGAGATGACAACCAAGCTCGACACCTTCTTAAAAGCCTTCAATGGACAAAGGGAAGAAATACAGGTAAAAATGGTGGAGATGATAGACTTAGTGAAAGAGTACACTAAGACGAAGGTTCCTGAGAACGTGTTAGTAAGAAACGATGAATGCGCTACCCCCACTTTGTTTGTTAACGCCATTTCCATTGTTTACGATGAGGGTGGAGTAGTTGAGAAGAAGGAGACTACGAGCAGCAAGGATAGACAGGATAAGGATGAGGCTCGAACTAATGATGAACCCAAATTCATCAAGCACTACCTTAAGCATGAGATCAATAAGAAAACAATTGTTAACCAAGTGAACAACTTTAGGTGCAATGATGTTCTTAGGAAAGCCCTCTTAGGTGAAATAGGAGAGGAAGAGTATGACACCATGCCTATATATGGGACCTATGTATGAGTCAATTCTAAGAAAGCCAGTAACTAAGAAGCAAGAGATCTCTGGGAACTTTATAATTCCATGTAGCATAGGTAACTTAGAGAATATAAATGCCTTGGCCAACCAGGGATCCGATGTAAACATAACACCGCTATCAGTCTACAGTAAGTTGACTAAGGAGGATCCAACCAAGACCAATATTAGACTTTCCTTAGCAAATCACACATATGTTTATCCCATAGGAATAACGGAGGATGTCTTAATTGAGGTGGCCAAAATTTTCTATCCGGTAGACTTCGTGATCATAGACATTGAGGAAGATAGAAACATGCCATTCATTCTTGGAACACCTTTTCTGGCCACCGCCAAGGAAACCATCAAATGCGGTGAAGGGATTGTGATACTCAAAAGTGGAAAAGGACAAGTTGGATACCTATTGTTCCGAGATATCCTTTGAAGATTATGGAGAAGGTAAACGATAAGAATTCGCAGGTCTCCAATAATGCCGTTAAGAAGAAATTTGTTGAATGTGAAAAAGGGCTTAGAAATTTTATGAGTCAAGGGATGGATGCGACATGTGGAACCGTGATAAAAAACTATGAAAAATAAACATGACAAAGCCACAGCCTCAAAAGATCCCTAGAGAATTTTTGAATGGAGAAAATGTGCTTTTGTATAAATCAAGAATAAAAGCATTAAGAGGAAGGAATAAGCCAAGATGGTTTGAACCCTATACGGTGAAAGAAACTAACCTAAAAAATAAAATCGTTGTCATAATAGAAGACGTTGGAAGAGAATTCACGTTGAGCATACAACGTCTACAACATTATGATGAAGGCTTAGTGAAAGAAAAGAAGGACAAAAATGAAGTCACGTAGAAGCACGACTTCGAGTCTAGCTACAAGAATCATAAATAAAGAATATCGTTTCGTGGGAGGCAACCCATGCTTAATTGTTTGCTTGTTTGTGTGTCATATATCTTTTCATTGATTGTTTATTCTCATGTTTGAATTTGTGAAAATGCTTTATTTTGTCTTTAACCTCGTCTTAATTACATTTAAAGGTATTTTACAAAAAGGATAAGTGTAGGGAAGATTACACACATTTATAAAAGAACGTGAACATGCGAATTACGATTATTGAAAAAGATATATGTGTGTGTCAAATGATTGTATCGAGTCATAATGGATGTTTTGCAGGAATTTTTCTAGATTCTAAAGATGTAATTTTTTTTAGAATTTTTCTAGAAAAACGCAGCAGAACAGTTTCTGTCAAGATAACCTAACGGCATCAGGATTGCAACCTGATGGCGTCAGGAGGAGCAGAAACAACTTATCTAAATTTCTCTCGTTTTATGTGCTACTTACAAATTTTGGGAAATTCTCAGGTCTTAATTTTCCAGAAAATCTGCAAACATCCATTCCACAAGCATTATATCCTAGTTTAGTAGAGTGATATATATTTTTACCGCTGATTTTATGTGAAGGTTTCGTCTGTTTTCTTAAAGTGTGCAGGTTTTATTTATCAAGAAGAAGAAACATAAGATTGGATGGAGCTTTTCACACATACATTCTTCTTGGAGAAGAATTTAATCACTACTTCACATGGATCCTACCGAGCTAATCAGGGGAGTATTAGTTTCTTTCTCTTTTAATTACCTTCCATTATCATAACTTTGATACTTTCGGGGAACATTGGGGACAATGTTCAGTTTAAGTGTAGGGAGGTAGAATAAAACGAGAACTTTGAAACTATGCTTATCCTTGACTATTTGTCTTGTCCTATTTCATTTGTGTAATAAGCTATGAGAAATATCGGTTAGGGCAATTTTAGCACCAAATTTAAAATTTTTCATGACTTGTATGAGTGGGTCTTTAGTCTTAATAAAGCGCCTCATGGATAGGAAGTTATATGACTAGCACAAAAACCCTTTACCACTCAAATTCCACCCAAAAAATATGAGGTTCACCCCTAGATTTGTAGCAATTAAAGCATCCACCTTTAATGTTTCGAGAGTGTACCGGTAGTATAATAGATTCTAGAACTAGTTTTGTGATGCATCCCGAGATCGCTAGTGAGACTACACTTGTGTAGTTAGGAATAACTAAATGATAAGAGGCATTAGGATAACCCTTATTTGATACCCGTATTATAATTACTTCTTCCACATCGATTGAGTAATTCCCCCACACCCTTGCGTTTTACTCATCTTTAGTACACGATACCCCTATTTAACCCCTCAGAGCCTATCCTTTTCGCGGTTCTCATGATGTTTCGGTTTTCCAGAATATCAATGAAGAGCATTTTTTACAATCCACCCCCAAATGTACACCCAAATCGCCTTAGCCTACCTTGTATGCACTCACTTTTAGTGCATTATTGTTATCATACTAAACCCTTAGTTCAATTATCTAGTTACTTGCATACTTTTCTAAGTCAGGTCATATCTTTTGTACACAGTTTTGGGATGATCGGGACTCATGGGTAAAGTTAAATTTTATGGAGTGACGGGAAAGAACGTTAAATTCAAATTCCCTTTATCTACGTAATAATGTACTCCAAGTGTTTTGATCTTTTCAATTCGGGTTAAATTAGTGTTAGAGTAATAAAAACTCAAGTGTAGGGACGTGCCTATAAATCTCTTATATTTTGATGTTATCGTAGAGGATGGTAGAGTAAAAGTGTATGAAAAGAAAAAGAAAAAATCGAAAAAAAGAGTGTTGAAAAAAAAAGAAAGAAAAAAAATGAAAAAAACATACGGTCTACCATCCTACATCTATCTTTATATTTATGTTTGTTTGTTTCAAAGTTATCTAAAGTTTAGAGAGTCAAGTATTGGCTTAGCAACGCCATTCTTTTCATGCTTGTAACATAAAGATTTTTGACTTGCCACCACTAAATCGCCTATCCAACCAAACCCTTTGTTTCCCCAACCGTAAGCCTAACATTACAACCCTTTAAAAGACCACTTATATAGTTGTTCCTAGGTTCTAACGCCAAAGTGGTGGAGGTTTGATCTAGTCTCAAGCCTATGGTAATCTATGTACTATGAACGGTTAATGAGTGTTTATCTTCCATTTCCATTTGCTATATTTCATATACACCCGAGAGATGAGAGTATCCAAACACCACTTGTGAGGTGCTAGTATATAATTTCCGTGCTTTTTATGACTATTGCGAGGCTTATACTTGTTATGATTTATGTTAAACCATTGCTTTGTGCCCCCTAACTTATAAATTGATTGGCCAAAAGCACACTTGCTTGAGGACAAGAAAATACCAAGTGTAGGGATATGTGATAAGGATTTAAAACATACACTTTTAAAGGGTCATTTAAGCCCTTAACCGCTCACTTTTATATTCGTTACTGTTTAATTTCGTTCCTTTTCACTTTTTAGGTCTTTTGGAAGCAAAATGCTGGAATGATGCATTTTTGGACGAAAAGGCATGAATATGTGAAGAAAATGGCTAAGTCAAGATCAAGACACTCAAGCTGCTGGAATTACACTTGACGGCGTCCCAAACAAAGGGTGACGCCGTCCCTAAATCTGTGATGACTCAGTAGACATTTTGCTAATTTACACCTGACGGCGTCAGGCTTTGAAGAGGAAATGCGTCACTCACAAAATCTACTCCAGGCGCCCAAGATCGAAGACTCAGACGACGTCGCTACTAAATACTGACGGCGTCACACATCTTAACTGACGTCGTCACAAGCTGATCAAGACTATCACAACATGTGCGCGAAGTAGCTGATACTATTTGGCCATAACGTTTGCATACGAACTCGGATTTAGGTGATTCAAAAGCCCACGCGACCGGAACAAGAAAATATACAGTTTGGTGAAAACGTCTTTGTGACGCCGTCACTCTATAGACGTGACGCCGTCACCTTTTGCGGACAAAAAATCTGCCTATAAATAGAACGTTATAACTTCACCTTTTGTAGGCTCTAAACCCTAACTCCGATTCCAGGGCTTTGATAGGTGTTTTTCCAGCAACTTTGAAGGTTTCAATCACTCCAAAAACATCTTGTAATGGTTTGTTGATTATATCTTAATCCATATCTTTAATTTATCATTATGTCTACCCCATGTTTGATTGATAGTGTGTATGCTTGCTTGTTTAACATGTCTAGCTAAATTTCTTGTGTGCTTGCTTAGATCTATGAAACCTAGTTGTTAATTATTGTTAGGTTGTCTCTTATCTTAATTGTAATTGGCTTAGGAGTGTTACTAGGCTATCATTGTGTTTAATGCTTGATAAATCTTTGATAGTTTATGAATGACTTAGTGGATTTCATTTACTAAACCCAAAGATAACCTCAAAGTTAGTTTATGAATGACTTAGTGGATTTCGTTTACTACACTTAAAGGTGACCTCAAAGAGTTAGGGAATGCACACCCTAAGACCTTAGGAAACACAACGCGTTAAGAATAAGGACGTGACAATTCAACCACCAATAAAAGATAACTAGAGAGTAATAGTATCTAGGTAGACACATCTTTAATCATAATACGAGCACATCTTTAATCCTTAGATTTGATATTTAGAATAGTAGAGTAATCGGTAGAAGTACCACCCCCAAATCCAAACCTAGAGATCGTACCTTTAGTTTCTAAAAAATATAAAAAGATAAAAACTTAATCTTCCTCAACCTCAACCTTAGCGTAGTAAATTTCTCACTAGCATTCCTATTCCCCTAGAGAACGATATCAATCCCCAAGGCTTACCTTAATACTACACTACAACGATTAGGTTCACTACCTAGGTGGTTGAAAAACTTGCTCAAAGAAAAGGAAGATTCCTTTGACCCTGAACGCGCGTTGTACATGCATAAATGCCTTCGACACAACACTTCTATGGAGGGAGAAAAGAACTATCAACAAGATACACTTCAGTGGTATTGATGATGACGAAGCTAAGCAACTCTTGACCTTGAGGTTGAACGTCTTCAAGAGGTGGTGATCTCGCCTTTAAGAAGAACCTAGAGAATCACACAAACATAAAACTACATAGAATGATCCGTTGGATCTGAGGTTAGAGATGTTACAATACTAAGAGAGAGTATGTGTAAAGGTGGTGGTGAGCAAGAGATAAATGGTTCAATATTTATAGAAGAAAATGTCTACTGTCCCACGGTTCCCACGGATCCCTCCCCAGAGGGATTCAGCTAGTGCAATCCTAGGGATCCGACTCCTGGGTCACTTTAAGTCCGGATTTTGGGTTGCAAACTGGGTTATGGTTTATGGGTTATGAACCATGGGTTATGGGTAATGAATTCTGGATACCCAACAAGATGCAATGTATCTAGACACTGGGTCATGGGTCTTGGGTCATGGATCATGGATAATACCCAACATGACTTCATGCTTGATGTCAAGCAATGGGTCATGGGTTATGAATCATGATTCATGGGTATGGGTTATGGACTTTGGGTTTTACCCAACAACATTCATTATACCTAGTCAATGGATCATGGGTCATGGGTCATGGACTTTGGATTTTACCCATTACAATATATACAAATATATATACATATGTACATTTCCATATTATGTATACACTAGTTGTTATACATATACATTTTTATAAGATGTAAACAATATTACTAGTTTGTTATTTTATATGAAAATGTAAGTGTGTTAGTAAACTATTGGCTCAAACATTTTACGTATTTTATTTGTTTCGTTAAAATGATTTTACGTTTGTTATCGATAAAACATTTGAAGATCGTAAAATAAAAATAAATGTTTTTATGGCTTATTTGTATTAACATAGAGTAATATCCTTTATATCAGACACCCTAGGTGAAGTCCGAACTTCATCGTCTTCCTCTCGGGAAGATTCATCACTATCATCTTCATCACTTGAATCAGTATCCTGCAAATGACGTATATATGAAGGGAGAAAGTTATCGTTAGTATTATTAGAAAAAATCGTTGGCTCTTCATTAGAAACTTCGTCCGTCATGCTTGAGCTTATTACCTCATTAGGTTTCGGGCACAAAGTTTTATCCATTCTAAACGCCACTCTATCATCAATGTATCCCAAAGAAAAATCCTTTTCAAATACCTTGATCCCGGCATGTGAGAAAGCAAGGAAAGGTCTTCCAAGAATTAAATGTTCTCTTGGGGTGTTTGCCATGTCAATAACCATGAATTTGGATGTAAAGATAAACCTATCGACCTTGACCAGTACACCACCCGTAAGCCCAAGAGGAGTTGCCTTAGTCATGTTTGCCATCTCAATCACCATGCTCGTTTTCCAAAGATTAGTTAATCGATGTTTTAGAAATATTGAGAGTGGCATGACGTTTACACTGGACCCGAGATTGGCTAATGCTGAAAGATCATGATTTTCGATTGAACATGGAAGAATGAAGCCATCCGTACAAACCTCCTTGATTCGTAGTTGGCTAGGTATCTCAATTTCCAACCTTGGCTCGATCTCTGGTTCATGGTTACGCCTTAATTCGTTACAAGAGTTACAGCATAACTGGTGATTGTCGGTGGATCTGACCTCAGGCTCCCATTTAACAAGAGAAGAATGGAAATCATCGGCCATATTTACCTCCTCTTCAGAAAAAACGGCCTTGCACACCACCATAGATTTAATTCCTTCAGGTTTAGTATTACTTCTCCTCATCTCTTCACTGAGTTTCTCTACCATTGCCTCTAGGTTTTTTAAAGATGTGTCATGGCTAGAGAGGCTTTTATTTGTATTCTCTTGGAAACTTTTTAACCACTCATCTTGTTCCTTTTGTCTTTGGGCCAAGACCTCAAGATATTTGCTGATGGTGTCTTAGATATTAGACCGTCCTTCAAAAGGCCCACGATTTTAATATGTCGGAGATCCTCCCCGATATCCATTACCGTTTCCATTTGACCCTTGGAATGGTCTATTTGCTTCACCATACTTGACTTCCTCAATTTAACTATCTTCGTTAATAAGTGGACAATTTTTAGTGAGATGTCCTCCACTACAGCTTTCGCATCCCACTTGGATAGCGTGCACACTTTCTTTGAGCTTTAGCATGTCACGACCAAGATTTTCAAGTTTATTTGTAATGGCGGCAATACCATCAAGACTTTCCATTAAACTCCTATGGCTTCCTCCTTCGTGTCACTTTTGAGAATGGTTGACCATTTTTTGATTGGCTTCAATGGCAAGAGTAGGGTCATCCCTGGAATCGGTCCCTGATAGTCCAACATTTGTCTTGTAGCAACGTTGATACCTTTGTAGAAAATATTGACCTTTTGCTGGCTGTTTAGGTAATGAGTGGGACACTTGTAAAGTAGATCATTATATCTATCCCAAGCTTAATACAACGTCTCATCGCCATATTGATTAAAATTATGGATCTCCATGAGTTGATTTGATATTTTCGAAGGAGGACAATATCTTTGAATGAAATGTTTGTTTAGGAGAGCCCATGTATCAACTGCCCCGGCGGGAAATCTATCAATCCATCTTCTTCCTACCCCAGTAAGAGTTATAGGAAATACTTGGAGCATAAGTGCGTCATGAGAAACACCTGGGGTGTTGAAGAGGCTTGCGATGTACAAGACATTTTAAACATGCTCGTAAGCATCTTCATCTCTATTTCTGGAGAAAGGGTTTGCACGTAGCTCCCTTATAAACTGGTCCTTGATCTCAAAATGGACCTCAGCTCCAACGGCCGGCCTAATGAGCCCTAGCCCTTGTTCATCCCTAGTCATTGCCAGATACTCCTTGAGAGTGAGGTTATCAATGTCCACAACTGCCATGGTACCTGAAACTTAAAGAAAATCGTGAGA
This sequence comes from Chrysanthemum seticuspe, assembly GCA_019973895.1. NCBI lineage: Eukaryota > Viridiplantae > Streptophyta > Magnoliopsida > Asterales > Asteraceae > Chrysanthemum > Chrysanthemum seticuspe. The sequence continues at coordinate 259,568,011 of BPTQ01000005.1, read as the reverse complement.
AAACAAAAATTTAAATGAACAAAAACAAAAAAAAAGACTTAACAAAAATCCTAATATAGCTCCCCAGCAGTGGCGCCAAAAACTTGATGCATGATTTATGACCAAGTTTTAATATTTATAATTGTCTCGTTTACCTATGGTCTACCTTATGCACTCACGGGCAGTGTACCCGGTCGTGTGTAGTGTAGTATTCGGTAAAAACGATGTCGTCCCAAGAGCTATGTGAACGGATTCTAAATTAAGTCTTAGTGTCACTTGTTTTAACTAGTTTGTAGTAGAAATGATTAATTAACTAAGAAATGAAACAAGATGCGCAAAGAGAATAGAGGTTGTTACCAATAGAGAGAAAGTGTGATAACCTAATTAATCAAGTGGGGGTTTAAGTTGCTAGGACAACATTTGGTCAATTCTTCCTAACCTATCAACAAAGGCTCCTACCCGACGTCAAAGGTTTACCCCTTGGGGAGTCGAGGGTCTTAAGTCACCTAAGCCAAGCCATTAAGTACCCTACATGCAAGATTTGAAATAATGAGTGCCCGGGTGCTAGCATCTTAGACACTCATCCCTAACTTCTTAAGTTCATCCAGACGACCGGTGATCATTTGGTCAGTTCGCACAAGAGAGGAAGGGTCGTCAATTAGTCAATTCTTACCCTTGCATACTCTACCTAACTACTTAGGTTCAGTTGGTCAATTCTCCTAAGCAACTAGATACGACCGCATTTCAAAACTACCGAAGCTAGGGTAACTACCAACGAACTATGCATGCATACACTAGGAACAATTATATGGAAGCATGAAAACATAAACAATACATTCAAGGAATCATAACAAGTCTAGCACCAAAGGTTCTTAGCCGATTATATTAAAAAAAACAATGAATTCAATGTTTAACATAATGAAAGAGATGAATTAATATTAAACGTTAGAAATGATCACTAATGCTTATCGATATGGAGTGATTCCTCCCTTGGAGATGGCTCTGTATGATCTGCCTTTGGATTCCTCTTCACGTTCTCTGCCTTTGAGTTGTGAGTGAATGATGTGAAATGCAGAATTTAGGGCTTGTATTTATAGGTATGATCATAGTTATGGCGTAACTTGAGTTGAGAGTTACGCCGTAACTTAATTATCCTCCAAATGTAACTCTTGTTAAATAGACTACGGCGTAACACTAGGGAAAGGTTACGCCGTATCTTCAATACAGAACTCTCGTTAAGCGGACTACGGCGTAATTCTTGTTGAGGAGTTACGGCGTAGTTGATGGAGGCGCGAAATATTTTATGACCTAGATGATTATGGCGTAACCTTAGCTGGGAGTTACGCCATAATTGCTGTTGAGTAGGCAATCTGAGATAAAACACTAGCTACGGCGTAATGTGAGAGAATGAGTTACGCCGTAGCTTCTTCATTAGTAGCATACTATCATAAACCGTTAGGAAAATCTCCAAATCCGCGTCTCTCAAGCTCCAATGCCCATAATTTACCTAAAAGTGAAATATAAAGGAATACAAGCGTAAATCTATATAAATGACATAAAATATGAGTATTATCGGGGGAAATTGACACTAAAAAGTCAGGACTATTTGAAGTTATCAGAATGTATTAGCCAATTTTGACCTGTGAAAGTCAAAATAACTTAAGGTTTCCTAAGTAACTCATAATACTTAGCGGAAATCCTTAAAATGAAGTAAAGAAGGTAAGGTGTTAAAATAAAAATTTTAAAAGAGTAATAAGATAATTATGGTAAAGATGGGAATGTTAAGTTGTATTAGTCACTAATTGACTTATGTAAAGCCAAAATAATGCAAATTTTATGAAGTGACACATAGTCCTTGATTAAAAAGTTAGAATAAAGCAAGTAGCAATGCAATGTAATGGTAATGGAGTTGACTAAATGATATGTTGGTCATAGTATATGTGTCTCGATAAACATATGACCTTAGTAAGAGCCGTATGATTATAGAAAATTAATGAGAAATAGAATGGATCAAAGATTTTGGAAAGTGTTGCTTAGTGTTGCAAGATCATTTAGATCTTTACAATGGAATGAATGAATGAAAAGGTGCTTAGTGCAAGAATAGGGGTAAGATGTGACTAAGTAATGGTTAGTTTAAATGAGAGATTTATGGGACGAAATCAAAATAAGGGAGGTAGAATTATAACACCCTGAAACCGGACCTAAGGTATTTTATTACAAGATTGCCATTGGAATAGTTGACCATGACTTTTAGAAGTTTTAAGGACTTACAGATTGGTTAATCAAACCCGATAGTCAAACTATAAGTATTAAATATTATGTAAATGGTTATACAAAATATGATGTTTCATAATTATAATAAAGATGGACTTAAAGGACTAATGTTGTCAAGTACTAAGTATGTTATAAAGTTAGTGTGGCCAAAATGAGAAGAATAGCACTTAAGGGACCTAATGTGCCAATTAGGCAAACTTTCAACTAACAAATATCTCGATACTCCTCATAGTATAAAAATGGTTCCAGGATTTTCTATATGTGTGTGTTATGTCGTTTCAACAAGAGATGAGGGAAAATCCATGAATTCTTAATGATCAATGGAAGAAAGATTAGTGTTTAGATTCAAGTAAAGGATCCCTTTCCATGTCCATATGCAAGTAAGTAATCTATAGTTATGTTTAATTGAAGAATTGAGAGTTAGGATTTATGTACCCAATTTTGGGGAATTGGGTAAATGGTATTTTGAAGCTAATTAAAAATTATAGAAATTATGAGATGATTATATTGGGTCTAAGTTTTAATTTAATGGGGTTAACTATCATATAATCATTAGATGGTTATGTGATAATTAGAGGTGTTTAAAGTGGAGCCATGGATATAGTAATCATAGTTTAGTAACTTGATTATGTATTTATGATAATAGTGATTTGGCCTAGATTGAAAGGGTGGAGATGATGATGTGCTTGGTTTTTGCTTGGGATCAAGGTAAGTAAACCGGTCATTATATGTTGTTATAATGATGTGCTTGGTTTCATTATATGTGATTTTGTTATGCTAAGAAATGGGGTAATTGAATGTATACGCTTATGTAATGTTTGGTTGAGACTAGTTTGGCTTAACTAGTCATGAAAGTTAGGAAAGGTGGATTAGGATAAGGTATGTTGATGTTCGACCTATAGGAAATGTTATGTTTAAGTGAATTAAGGTATGTGTTAATGTTTAATGATTTGCAATGGTTAATGAGTTATGATGTATAATGTATGAATGTCTATGATAACATGATACGATCGCTTTACTTACTAAGCTTTATTCTTACGGTTTAAGATGTTAATGTTTTGTAGGTCGATAAGTGATGGTGATGGCAAGCATTAGATTAAGGCTTATGGATTGCTAGAAGGAAATTAGAAGATTGGTAAGAAAGTAGGAGCTTAGGTAGATACCGAGCTCAAGTCCATGTTGTCCCCCCAAAAGTCTAAATGGTTTTGTAAACGTGTTGTCAAGTGTCAAGGTATGTGTCGTAGTCGTTGAAGTAATGGAGTCTTTAATGGTGTATCATAGTATGATTTAGTGTTAATGGTCTTGTCTAAATGGTGTGATAATGTGTAATGATACCTAATTTGGGTTGTAAACGGGTTAATGATTATGAATATGATTTATTATGTTAAGTTAATGATTTCTGGAAGGTTTGAAGTAATTCGGAAGTGGTCAAGGTTGTATGTAATGAAAATGGGTCAAAACGGGTGTTTTACATAATACCCGTCATTTTGTAAAGTACCATTCCGAAGGTCAATTGGTTAATGTTTATGTATGGAAATGATATATATGATGTCTTAATAAATTATATAAATTTTGGTGTCTTTCAAAGTAATAGAAGTCATTTTCTGGGAAAATGGGTCAAAAGTGCATAAAAGGGGTATGCAGAAAAAGGAGTGTTTGAGACAAGGTACTTTTTAACCCATTTTGGGTCAAACGGGTCAAGAATTTTGGAAAAACAATTTATATGGTTAATTGTTTGTAAAGTGGCTAAAATAGTTGAAGAACTAGTTGGAGAACTAGTCGGAGTTAGTTTTCGAAAAATCATATCTTAAAAACGATAAGTCATCACGGGTCCTGCCACCTGGCATTTCGAAGGTATTTATGTCTAGTTTCATGTAAAAATACTTTAAAGGGTTAGTTTGTTACAAAATTATATATGTTTAACAATTTGTTATAGCGGGTAAGTTTTAAGTCAAGTCATTTCCGCATTAAAGTTTTTAATTTTTGATTATTTTAAGTCGTGTCGTTCATGGGGTGTTACAATGAGTTTGAAAGTAGAAGCCTTTATGATCACTTACAAACCATGTAATCTTGGATATTCTTGCATTTAAACATGATGACACTGTTGGTTAGGAAAAGCTGAGCAAACAATCTCTGATTAATATCTAGAATAGCCTATAATTATCATAAAGGAAGCTGAACCAATGGTGACTCTGACCCGTGACACAAATTATTCAAGGTCTTTGATTCTATATCTTCTTCAGCAACAAAAAGGAATCAGGCCATGACTATTTATTATTTTATTCCTTGTTGTAATTCAGCATGTAAGAAGAAGCCATTATGCTCACTTCTACTGATTAAATTAGCTTATTTGTATATTTAAATAGGTGAGATTGTTGGGTCTGATAGTTCGACCCTATTGTCTCTAACAAGTATTTAAACATAAAATATCCTAAGTAAGATCTTTGATAAAGATCAGGGTTAACAACATTCACTGATAAGGATCAAAGAGTAACAACCCCGTTTATGGAAATCAAAAGTCTTACTCTCTATTGGTTATCAGAAAGTGTTACTCCCTGATGATTATCAGAGAATAGATCACTGACAGTTGTCAATAAACTTTGGCCATGAACATTGGTCACTGATGGCTATCAGTCAGAGCGACACACTAATAATGAGAAATCATCGAGGGTTGTATAAAGATCAATCAATAGTCAAGCTTCAGGGAAGTCGAAGACCAATTGAAGAAACACTTTGTAAACTGATGCGGTGTCAAGGAGCAAGGTATAAGGAGCTATAAGCAACACAAAGGCACTGAGATCTAACAAATATCTCTTTGACCATGTAGAGAGTAGTGGGGGAAGTGTGCCCAACCAACTTCTTGTAGAATGACTAAACTAGTAAGAAAAAAGATACAAATTTGATGGAAAACAGTAAGTGCCCACAGCTCAGAATTTTAAGTTCCCTCACCGATGAGTGGAAGCCAACAACAAGTGCTCTTGGATAGAATTTTAAAATTGAAAATGAAAATTAAACAAATACGAAATGATGTTGTTATTATTTTTATTATTAGTAGGAAGATCTCGTCATTTGCTTAAACCGTGTGGACCAACAAGTGGTATTAAAGCGGGAAGGTTTCTCTTAATCCAGACCCGTTCTTGAATGTCTCTTAATAATCCATAGCCGTTCTTGAATTACGGCTAATAACACATAACCTAAACCATACTAAAAACCCCACCCCTCCTCAAAATTTCTTTTCACTTCTCATCTACACAATTGACTGCTTCCATACTCTTTTTGTGTAGCAAAAAGCTCCAAATTATTTTTCAGCTCATCAACCACACTAGAGACACAAGATATAAGTGTGCTTATGGTTACTCTCAAGAGAAACCAAGAGTGAGAAAGAATCATTAGGCATTGTTGCAAAAATTGAGCCTCAAAACTAAGCTGAAGAAAAGAGAATTATGGGATGTATGCTTTGTCTTCAGTCGAGCTAAAAAGTTGCATCATGGAGTGTTACTGAATGAAATGTTCCATGATCCTCAAGAAGCTTGACTGAAGGCGAAAACAACAAAGTATCAAGCATAATTGATTTTCTTTAATACTTTGTTGTATATGAGTTTGTAAGTAGAAGTCGTTATGCTCACTTACAAACCCTGTAATCTAGGCTATTCTTGCATTTAAATGGTAGGAGACTGTTGGCTAGGAAAATATGAGCAAACAATCTTTGATTAATATCTAGAATAGCCTATAATTATAATAAAGGAAGTTGAACCAATGGTGACTCTGACCTGTGACACGGATTATTCAAGGTCTCAAAGTCTATATCTTCTTCAGCAACAAAAAGGAATCACGCCATGACTGTTTATTATTTTATTCCTTGTTATAGTTCAGTATGTAAGAAGAAGTCGTTATGCTCACTTACTACTGATTAAATTAGCCTATTTGTATATTTAAATATGGGAGATTGTTGGGTTTGATATTTCGACCCAATTCTCTCTCTATTTAAATATAAAATAGACTAAGTAAGATATCTAATAAAGATCAGGGAGAACACACTCACTGATAAAGATCAAAGAGTAAGATCTTGCTAATTGAAATTGGAAGTCTACTCTCTATTGGTTATCAGAAAGTGTTGCTCCCTGATGGTTATCAGAGAATAGCTCGCTGACAGTTTTCAATAAACTTTTGTCATGAATATTGGTCACTGATGGCTATCAGTCAGAGCGACCCACTGATAGTGAGAAATCAGTAAAGGTTATATAAAGCTCAATCAACAGTCAAGCTTCAGGGAAGTCGAAGACCAATTGAAGAAGCACTATTTAAAGTGATGCGATGTCAGGAAGCAAGGTATAAGGAGCTATAAGCAACACAGAAGCACTGAGATCTGAAAAATATCTCTTTGACCCTGTAGAGAGTAGTGGGGGAAGTGCCCCCAACAAGTTCTTGTAGAATGACTAAACTAGTAAGAAAAAAGATGCAAATTTGATGGAAAACAATAAGTGCCCACAACTCAGAATTTCAAGTTCCCTCACCGATGAGTGGAAACCAACAACAAGTGCTCTTAGATAAAATTTTAAAACTGGAAAAGGAAATTAAACAAATACGCAATAAAAATTTAAAACAGAAAATGAAAATTAAAAACTAAACAACTAATCTGTATCAGCAACCAATACGCCGTATGCTGAGAAGCAATAAGTCCTATCTTAATATCAAGCAATACGCCGTATCCAATAGAAGTAAATACATCGTATATGCAACATGAGACAAAAGATAGTTATCAAACAAGCAAACTAAAAACAAATAGAACACAAAAAAAATTAAAAACACTAATCTAACAAAAATAAAAAACATACTAAATTAACCTAAAACTAAACTAATCCCCGGCAACGGCGCCAAAAACTTGATGAGCATGTCGTTAGGTGCTAGTATTCAATTTTTACATTTATATTTAGTCGGACTATACCTAATAGACAGACACCTTCACGGGAAGTGTAACCGGTCAGTTGTGCTAATGGGGTAAGCACGAGTTCTGTCTCGGAAATAGTACGCCTAGGTAATAATCTAGTGAGTTTACAGATTTTATCAAGGGTTTTTATTGTTTTACTTATTTATACTAAATAAACAATAAAATAATTATATCATAGAGGAAATCAAATAAGAGAGGTAAGTGTTAGCCATATTAATCCTATTATGTTTTAGTCATTCCGTTTTATTAATGCAATGATTTAGATGTAACGTACCGGTGACATCAGGATGTATAGTGAATATCTCTTTGGTCCAGACAATACCCTCCATACTCCTATCTAACCTAGACTAGACCACTTGGTCCATGCATTTAGCCATTACACATGTAATCTCCTATGCCATTTGTTCCATGCACCTATTCAACTACAATGCATTAAGCGGTATCAACTAATGTATGTGATTTTTCAAGGTACCCACTTGGTGCATGCAATACCTACTCCTCCCCACTTGATTCATGCGAGAAGAGTGATGCAACTTAAGTGTTCATGCAATACATCTAATACCTACTTGGTCCATGCAATATTAGACTTACACTACAAGATCATATAAACGAGCGTATAAAATAGACAAACACATAAACTAAGAAATACGAGACATAGAATCTTAAATAAATGAAAATAACATCAACATAGTATTCATAATATGGCTAACACCCAAGGGTGTTAACCCATAAAGTATGTAAAAGTACAAGAAGATAAATCAAACGAAATACAAATCATAGTGATATCAATAAGTAAATCGAATGATCAAACCTAATTTGATGATACATAACCTTCTCTTTTTGGTTTCCTAGCTTCGAGGACTGATCTTGGGGCCTTGGAGTGGTGGAACTCAGCTGTGGTGGTGAGTGGTGAGTGAGTGATATGTCACAATCTCGTTTAGGGCTTGTATTTATAAGTGCAGATTAGGGCACGATACAACGTATTGAATTACTCAATACAAGTATTCTAGATTTCTTGAGTACTGACGAAGAAAGAATAATCCAAGGATATAATTATGTTTATCGTTTAAATACAGCGTATGACAAGAGTTTAATACGCCATATACCTTCAAATCTTTGATATACTTGGAGTGTGGATAAGAACTTCAATACGGCGTATGGCCAGAGTTTCATACGCCTTATGTTTTCATACGTTGACTTGGGATTTGACTGTAGAGCTTCCAGATACGATGTATTATCAGAGTTAAATACGCCATATGCCTTCAATATTCACCAAATACTTAGTGAATTCTTCATATCTTCAATACGGTGTATGACCAGATTTACATACGTCGTATGCTCTTCACAGATTGCATACAGAATCATCAAGTAAGCTTCAAATCATGTGCTTTTCCGTGTTTTTTCCCTTATTGCTCCATAAATACTAAAAATCACCAAAGTAAGCTATTAAGTATCAATTCAGTTATAAATATACAATAAATGAGCAATATATATGGGATAAATGATACATAAATACAGTATACATTTAATCACTCATACCCACTATGATACAAATAGAAAATCACAGCATGTTCATCTAATAATTAATGATCTAGACAATAGACGGCATATAATAAACAAGTAAACGAACGAATCGAATCGATAAACATATAAAATATACTAAGAAAATTTCATTAAATCAAGTAAACGAATCAAATCAACATAATAGTCATAAACTTGGCTAACACCAAGGGTGTGTTAGCCCATAATCTCAATAGTAATGCATAAATTATGAATCAATGATAAACGGATAGAAGTCATAATGAAAATGATACGCTAGCCAAATGATTAAACTAGGATAAAATGATACGAGATGTTCTTCAATGTTGGAATGGTGTTTGTTGTTTTTCCTTGCCTCTGAAAATCCTCACAAAGTCAACTAGAGTGGAGAGAAAGATGCCTTAAGTCTTGGTTAGGGCTCGTATTTATAGTTTACTATAATCGACTCTGATACGGCATATACATTTTTGATACGCCTTATTCAAGATATCAAAAGTTAGCTCCAAGTAAAAAAAATATTCTGGTCAACCGACTGACCAGCCTTCGATACACCATATTCCTAGAATTGGATACGTCGTATTCCTTCAAAACGTGTCTTGGGACTTCTTTGGCTAGGGATTTTATATGGCGTATCCCAGGTCCTGGATACGTCGTATTCTTCTGATATCCAGCATTCTTCAAATCTTCTAAGCATAATATACGACATATCTACATAAATGGCTACACCGCATTATTCTGAATACATGCAAGGCTTTATTTCTTCTAAGTAAAGTTACGAAGTATCCCCATTTTCATGGATACGCCGTAATCGTCGTCTGAACAACTAATTTATTTGTTTTAGCTCTAAATATCGCTATTTTCCGTGTCTTTTGCATTTTTGTTCCAGAATTACTAAGAATGAGAAAAGTATACGATTTTTAACACCCCCAAAATGGCACAGCGGAAGAACACATGTCACAGGTGCTACTATCGATATCACAACACAAGTATAGAATAACTAATTTTTATTAAGAAAATTTTCAATTCATTTCTGATAACAAGGTTTACATCATTGTTTAGTGTGGAAAACAGGCCCATAATAAAGTGGTCCCAATTAAGTTTATCAGAGGAATCTATGACCATGCCATGCCTTTGCCTTGCGCCTCCAAAGTTAAGCTATCACCTTAAAATTTGAAAATACATGCTAAAAAGTGTCAACACGAGGTTGGTGAGTTCATAGGTTTTAGTTTGTAAAAGTTGTGTGGACCACAAGATTTAATACTTATTCATTCGGTTATGTGACCAGTTCACTCGTCATGTTACCGGTTCACTCGGTCATGTGACCAGTTCACTTGGTCATGTATGTGCATAGCAGGTGTGACCAGTTCATTCGGTCATGCAATCAGTTCATTTGGTTGTGTAAGCATAACAGTTTCAAGTACTTGTGTCCATATGTAAAAAAAGAAGCAATAACTTTACACTTGTATTCATTTGAAAGTAATCAAGTAGTTGGCAGGTAAACACATAATACATTCGAATAACCAAAACAACTATATCAGTCAATCAACACCGTTTGGGTAAACAATTCACTTGTTCAGGTAAAATAAACATTTAGTTTAAATGAGAACAAGCATGTATTCTCCCCCAAAAGAGTATAAAAACAAGAAAGTAGGGGCTATGAAACTCACATACGCAATTAGTAGTTTGGAGTAAACAATTCAAATAGTGATAGTGCACGGCTTCGACACGAAACCTAAATTAGTACGATAAATCTCAAATTCGATCCAAGTTCGATAAAGTTTATCCACAGTCTATTTACTATTACATGTTTGTGTTGTTGTTGTTGTGTGGTGTCATTTTAGTTGAAGATACTTTTTCGTATATTTCGGCTTAGAAGACAAGATTTGAAATCAATATTAAAACGAATGTAATTTGGATAAAAGACGTATAACAATAGTGTACGAATAATAGTACGTAATATGAGACGATGTCGCTGAGAAAAGTTTATATATGTATGTAGAGTATATATATATATATATATATATATATATATATATATATATATATATATATATATATGTATATATACATATATATATATATATGTATATATATATATATATGTATATATATACGTATATATATATATACGTATAAATATATATATACGTATATATATATATACGTATATATATATATACGTATATATATATATATATATATATATATATATATATATATATATATATATATATATATATATATATATATATATATATATATATATAGAGAGAGAGAGAGAGAGAGATTGGATCATTTAAAAAGTTGATCTCAAGAGAAAAGTGAGAAAAGTAATCTCAACCATTAGATCACCCCCTCTTCCCCTCCTTTTTTTCACTCCCAAGTCCAAGGGCTTCTTTGACATACCTTTATTTTTTCAAGGGCATTTTTGAAAATTGAACTCCTTGTGGTGACTGCTTATTTCATATTACATATACAGGCTTGTTACATTATGATAAAGTTGATCTGATTACACGATGCTCAGAAATGATGAAATTGTAATTTCATTACATATTGTATATATAATCATTTGACGAAATTGTAATATACAATATGTTTGGCTGCCATTCTTCTTAGCATCCTTGTTCTTCTTCTCTTTGGCTTTACAGTTCATTTTCCACTTTCTTCACAAAATCTCGTATCTATACACATAATAAATATAGGCCTAAAATCAGTCCACGAAAATTTAAAATTATGTTTGAGCTAACCACACAATAAATTACAGACCTGCTTTTCAAGAGCACTTGAACCAAGTCTCAGATGTACGTGCAGGTTATGTTTGACAGCAGCAACTCGTAAATCAGTAAAATGTCCTGGAGGGAGATCTGTATACATAAAAAGTAAATGATTCCTGATAAGATGATCAAGTACTGCATCGCCTTCAAACCCAGAAGATGGCTTGGAAGCATGAGTAACTGCTTCAAACAACAGACTCTTATAGCGAAATTTAATGTTTAAAGCGGCCTTTAGAGAATCAAAAGTTAATGTTTGAATAATATCTGCTATTTTCCACGTGTCATACCAGTAAACTAAAATAGCAAATATAAAGAACATGGGTCGAAAATAACTATCTATTCGACCCCTAACATTATGGCCCGGATTAAAAACTACCTCGTTATTTGCTATTTTCTACGTGTCATACCAGTAAACTAAAATAACAACTATAAAGAACATGGGTCGAAAATAACTATCTATTCGACCCCAATCCATTATGCCCCGCATTAAAAACTACCCCGTTTAGCCCGACTGTATAATGAGAGCTATAAAAACATCACTCTTTACGCAACCAACCCATTTGGCCCATGAAAATAAAGGCGAAAGCTAATAAAAAGATAATACCTCAACCCATAGCCTTTTTATTGCAGATCAGATGGATAATTGCCATGATTGTCCAACAAAGGGGTTATTTGGGTACCTAAAATATTGGCAAGAAAAATAAGTTTTATATAACTGTGGAAAGATAGAGATGATTAAATAACATGGCATAGCGACTTTTGCAGTGAAAGAGTCGGGTTCATAAAATGTCTAAAACTGTCACACCCCCAATTTACCTGTTTTGCAGCGGAATGGAATTCCTGGGGGATTGACTGTCATAGCACCACATCACAGTTATATCGAACGACCTAAAGTGTCGTTTTAAAAACACATCGTTGGATATTTATTAAAACATTCAGAGTACAACATCGGTCCCAAAAGGTTTACAAAGTTTGTGGAAATACAAATATGTTAAAAATCCAAACGATGTTTTGAAATAAAGTAACATAATGTACAATAATGTAAGTCGACGCCGTGACTCAAAATGTAGGTCCCTAAACCATGTCATGATGATAGTGCCTCAGTTACCTGAAAATACATTGCTAAAACGGGTCAACAATAATGTTGGTGAGAAATCATAGGTTTATGTAAATGTTTTATACGACTACACAAGTATAGACCAGGCATGACAATCAAGTCACGTAAAAATAATGTTACAATTGCTCTAAGCCCATGACCCCGAAACTAGATTGTTCAATAATGTATGCCCCTGCAGAGTGTTTGCCAGACAACTCCGTAATGTTATCAAATGAAATGCATCCGTTTGCCTGGTTGGGATTCACCAACCCGGATGGAGGCGTCACCCTCGATAGATCTATCCACTCATCCTCGCTTCAAAGATTAACGGTTCATGTTCAGGTAATGGGGACTTTCAAATTGGCAAATGCGGTAACTTAAGCAATGTAATGAATTTAACATACTTGGTATCGTACAAAAAAATGTAGTGCAATGTATTCTCCCCCGTGGGTTTGAAAATAATCGAAAGCATGTAAAACGGGGCTATGAAAACTCACTTGGTAAACTGGAATAATGGCAAAAGTGAGTACACCGAGGTATAATGTAATGCGTCAACCGGGACCTATTACGAATGATATGATATGTCATGAGTTGCAATGTAATGTTATGCATGCATTTCGTATGTTATTTATACCATTGGCGAGTTTTGAAAATAATACTTTTCGTCGAAAAATACTCTTTTGACGTCTTGACCACTCAAAAATGACTTTACAAGTTTTTACGTCAAAATGTCATCCTAAAATGGTTTTATAATGATTTATGGTGAAATTGTCACTTTTCGTCGCAAAACAATGTCGTCGGAAATATCATAAAATTAACAAAAATGGCTTTGGAAAACTAGTCGTAAAACGGTGTACGTCGATCGTTAGAGAACGAACTCGACTGTTTTGGAAAGTTTGTATCGATATCTAGAAGTTTCAGTTCAGGAGTTTTCATCCAAAAGGTCTCGAACATAAAGATAATAAGGGCTAAAGATAGTGATTTTGGCTAATTGTTGTGCAGAAAATGAGTTTCGGCCAAGTTTGAACATCCGTAATTAATTTACTACAACTCCGCTATACAAACGGCTTGTCGTTTTGAAAAATATGGCCGGTGAACTTGATTTTACTAGAAGACAATTCGTTCCAAAAAGTTTCACAACCTCGTTAAAAACAGCCGCAAACATGGTCGTTACAGCTAATGTAACACTTGTAACGTAAAAATAATATAGTTTTTCAGAAAATAATAGTTACGGCAACTTTATGAAAACGTGCATATCTTTGTCGTTTCAAATCCGTTTTCTACGTATAATATGTCCTTAGCTTCGTATCGAAGTAAACTAATATATTTTTGACTAGTCGAAATAATTTGTGAAGCTTAAGGCTCGTTTTTGACCCGAACAAACTAAAAACTGCATGCTGAAATTTCAGAAAACTATTTATTTCGTCGTCAAACTTTAAAAATCCATAACTTCTTCGTTATAAGTCCGTTTTTATCCGTTCAAGCGGCCACGGATTCGTTTTAAAGTATATTTTCTAAATATCAAGGCCAAAATGTCGTGCTTACTGTCGGATTTTCCAGAAAAATGAAACAAGGACAGACCACTTTTTATAGTTATCGAAAATAGTTTTTCTCGGACAAAACCTATTCTAATCCCTTCAAATCAACTCCAAAGCTAATCTAATCCTACCATACACCTTCTTAGGGTGTCATGGGTTCCTAATCACCATCAAGACCAAGAATACCATGGGGATAATTATAGGATGACCAAATATATATATATACTCTAAAATCATGAAAAAAAATGGTATAAATCACATATCATGCATACTTGCTCCAAAAATGAAAAGATAAATATAAGATGATAAGGAAACATGAAAAATGATAAAAACATGCTTACAAGTGAAAATGATGAGGTGAAAGTAACAAGGATTAGCCTAAACACTCTTGGTTTTTATTTCAAAACCTTATAAAGAGTGATAACTAGATTGTTTATACACTTGAACTCAAGAAAAATTTTGATCCCTTTGTGCTCTTGATGTGTGGCCGGTTTGAAGAACCCAAAGAAACAAAGGAGAGAATTTTTTTCTAACTATGTGAAATTATTAGATGAGGTGAAGTGAAAAAATGAGATAACTTAGACTTTTATGTAAGTTTGAAGACATGAAATTAATGAACCATGCCACATTAATAACATACCCTCCCCCTTGGTCGGCCAAGGGGGGAGAGACTAGATATATTTTTTTTTTTTTTTTTTTTTTTTTTTTTTTTTTTTTTAAAATGCATAAACATGTATATATTTGTGTAATATTTAATAAAATGTAAGTAGTTGTGTAGAAATTGTAACTTTTTGGTACAAGTAAGTTTTTAATAGGTCAAAATAGAATGTAATGATATAATAAAAATTGTAAAAATACATTCCTTGTGAAATTTGAGTGATAAAAATAATTATCGTATAATTTTTAAGAAAAACGACGTAATAATATAACTTTAACGATTAATGTACCAAATAAATTTAAAACACTAGGAAAACTAAAAATATAGTTTTTATAAACTAAATGTAAGTTTAAAAATACATCGGGATCATTTTTGAAAGTAACGGATTAAATATACAAAATAATAACTCACGCGATAACGTTTATTTAATATAAAAATTACGCGATAAATGTGAAATGAAATGTCGTGAATGAATTTATATGATGCAAATGATGTCGATGAAATGTAGACTAATCTTAGTCCATATGAAATGTACGTGATGTTATGATCATGAATTCGCCGCTAAACCTTTAAGGTTACGCGAATTTGGAACAAGTAAACCAAGTTTACTATAAATGTTGAAATAATGAGGCATAAATTGTGTCGAGAAATGACCTGAAAGTACGGGTTGTCACATTCGCCCATCCAAAAAGGAATTCAGTCCCTGAATTCAATCGTTGTTAGGTCTAACGGTGTCGGCGAAAAGATGAGGATACTTGCGTCGCATCTGGTCTTCCCGTTCCCAAGTAAACTCAGGACCTCGTCGAGAATTCCAACGAACTTTCACGATAGGAATACGACTCTGTTTCAACTGCTTGACCTTGCGGTCCATAATTTCTACAGGTTCTTCCACAAAATTGAGTTTATCGTCAAGCTGAACTTCGTCCAATGGAATAACGAGCGATTCGTCAGAAAGACACTTCTTCAGGTTTGAAACGTGAAACGTGTTGTGCACATGACTAAGTTCTGACGGAAGATCAAGTCGATAAGCTACCGGACCAACTCGGCTCAAAATCTTGAATGGTCCAATGTATCTCGGGTTCAATTTCCCACGCTTTCCAAAACGTACCACGCCTTTCCAAGGCGATACTTTCAACATAACTTTGTCGCCCACTTGAAATTCCAAATCCTTGCGTCTAACATCCGCATAACTTTTCTGTCGACTCCTGGCAGTTCTAAGTCTATCACGAATTTGAACTATCTTTTCCGTGGTTTCCCGTACCATTTCTGGACCAGTGAGTTGTGCGTCTCCGACCTCGGCCCAACAAACAGGTGATCGGCACTTTCGACCATAGAGTGCCTCAAATGGTGCCATCTTTATACTGGTGTGATAACTATTGTTGTACGAGAATTCTATCAATGGCAAATGGTTAGCCCAACCATTTCCAAAATCAATTACACATGCCCTTAGCATATCTTCTAATGTTTGAATTGTCCTTTCACTTTGACCGTCGGTTTGTGGGTGATATGCTGTGCTCATCTCTAATCTGGTTCCGAACGAATCTTGCAATGAATTCCAGAAGTTTGAAGTGAATCGACTATCTCTGTCGGAAATGATAGAAATTGGTGCTCCGTGCCTCGAGACTATTTCCTTGACATAAAGTCTTGTGAGTTGCTCCATGGAATAAGTCTCTCTAATCGGTATGAAATGGGCTGACTTGGTAAGGCGATCAACAATTACCCAAATAGCGTCGTAACCTCCCGATGTCTTAGGAAGTTTCGTAACAAAGTCCATCGTAATGCGTTCCCATTTCCATTGAGGAATTTCCGGTTGTTGGAGTAATCCTGAAGGCTTCTGGTATTCGACTTTTACCTTAGAGCAGGTAAGGCATTTGCTAACGTACGTGGCAATCTCTGCATTCATGTTCGGCCACCAATAAAGCTTCTTAAGATCTTGATACATCTTATCCGATCCTGGATGAATAGAA
The DNA here is from genome assembly GCA_019973895.1 of Chrysanthemum seticuspe. Classification (NCBI taxonomy): domain Eukaryota; kingdom Viridiplantae; phylum Streptophyta; class Magnoliopsida; order Asterales; family Asteraceae; genus Chrysanthemum; species Chrysanthemum seticuspe. The sequence continues at coordinate 259,551,238 of BPTQ01000005.1, read as the reverse complement.
TACTTTGACTTATGCGACTCATGCATAATCAATTCTCGTATTCCGCCATACAATGGAACCCACATTCTATCCTTGAAACATAGTACTCCATCTGCTCTCTTTACAAAACCGTTTGCGTTCTCGGGCATACCATAAAGCTTTTCACTTGGTCGGTTTTCCTCCTTAAGTGCTTCGACTTGTGCTTCGTGGATTTTCGATGGTAAAGGAGAAATAATCGTCATTCCCAATGATCGAACTCTTAAAGGTTTAGGCCTCTCTTTCCGACTAAGAGCATCGGCCACAACATTGGCTTTTCCCGGGTGATACTTGATTTCACAATCATAGTCGCTGAGTAATTCCAACCAACGACGTTGCCTCATATTAAGTTCCTTTTGATCAAGAATATATTGCAAACTCTTGTGGTCAGTAAACACTGTGCACTTTGTACCGTAGAGGTAGTGTCTCCAAATCTTGAGTGCAAAAACTACGGCTCCTAATTCGAGATCATGAGTGGTGTAATTCTTCTCATGAGTCTTAAGTTGTCGAGAAGCATACGCTATCACCTTCTCGTTTTGCATTAAAACAGCCCCAAGTCCTTTATGCGAAGCGTCACAGTATACAACAAAGTTCTCAATGCCTTCGGGTAGTGCCAAAATTGGCGCACTGCAAAGCTTTTGCTTCAACAACTGAAAAGCAGTTTCTTGTTTCTTTCCCCACTCGTACTTCTTGTTTTTCTGCGTCAACTTGGTCAAAGGTCTTGCTATCTTCGAAAAACCTTCGATGAACCTTCGGTAGTACCCGGCTAGTCCTAGAAATTGTCGAATTTCTGTAGGATTTGTTGGAGTAGCCCAATCTTTCACGGCTTCAATCTTTGCGGGATCAACTTGTAGTCCTTGACTATCAATGATATGACCAAGAAATTGCACTTTGTGGTTCCAAAAATCACACTTCGAAAATTTGGCATACAACTTCTCATTCTTGAGTAGCCTTAAAATCGTCCTTAAATGCTCTTCGTGCTCTTCTTTGCTCTTTGAGTAGATCAAGATGTCGTCGATGAACACTATCACAAACTTGTCCAAATACGGTTTACATACTCTATTCATGAGATCCATGAATACCGCAGGTGCATTAGTCAATCCGAACGGCATCACTTGAAACTCGTAATGACCGTAACGTGTTCTAAACGCTGTTTTCGGAATATCCTCTTCCCGAACTCGAAGCTGATGATATCCCGACCGGAGATCAATCTTGGAATAAATACTAGAACCTTGCAACTGATCGAACAAGTCATCAATTCTGGGGAGTGGGTAACGATTCTTCACCGTTAACTTGTTCAACTCTCGATAATCTATGCACATTCGGAAGGATCCATCTTTCTTCTTCACAAACAAGACCGGTGCTCCCCAAGGTGAGGAACTCGGCCTAATGAATCCTTTGTCTAGAAGTTCTTGCAATTGGTTAGACAACTCTTGCATTTCAGATGGTGCTAGACGGTACGGTGCTCGCGCAATCGGTGCAGCTCCGGGCACTAAGTCAATTTGAAATTCTACTTGACGTGCCGGTGGAAGTCCCGGTAAATCCTCGGGAAAAACTTCAGAAAATTCACGGACAATAGGTACATCTTCAAGTCGCTTCTCCTCCGACTTTTTCTCGGTTACATGAGCTAAGAAAGCAAGACAACCTTTCTTTATGTACTTCTCCGTTTTGATGCACGATATGATACTAAGTCTAGTTCCACTTCGTTCCCCACGAATAATCAAAGTTTCGCCGTTATAAGGAAGATGAACAACTTTCTCATCACAAATGATCTTTGCACGATGCTTAGATAACCAATCCATGCCGATGACGACGTCAAAACTACCAAGCTCTACGGGCATGAGGTCTATGTTGAAGGGATGATTAAGAAAATTAAATGTGCAACCGCGGACAATGGTGTTGGTGCTAACTACGCTACCATTAGCTAATTCAACGTTGTATGATATGTCTAGTGTAGTTGGTTTAATGTTGAGCAAAGGTGCAAATGCAGTGGACACAAAACTTTTATCGGCACCCGAATCAAATAAAACTGAAGCATAACGATTATTGAGAAGGAACGTACCCGTGATGACATTCAGGTCCTCCTTATCTTCTCCGCCTCCAATGACATAAACCCTTCCTTGTGCCATACCTCCTTGATTCGGATTTGCTTGATTCTTTCCCTTCTTACAATCCTTCTTGTAGTGTCCAGGTTCCCCGCAACCAAAACATGTAACTTGTGGCGACTTGCAATCCCTAGTGCGGTGACCAACTTTCTTGCAATTTTCACATGGATCAGGACATCGACCCGGATTATGATGACTAAAACACCTATTACACTTCGGCAAAACCCCCGAATATCCTTTTCCTTCTTTTTGACCCGCAACATAAGCCTTAGCAACCTCTTGCCTCTTGGGTGGGTGTTGAGTAGCATTTCTGCCCCTAGTGTTGTCCCACTTGCGCTTGTTGTTGTTGCTATTGTTGTTGTTGTAGTTGGCTCGGTTATTGTTGTTAAAACGGTTGTTGGGGTTGTTGTTGTTGTTTCGGTTAGTGTTGGTGTATTTACCCCTCTTCACTACTTGTGCCATCAACTTCTGAGTTACTCGAATAGCTTCCTCAATTGTTTGTGGATCGAACGAAGTCACATCTCCTTGAATCACTTCGGGAAGTCCCCCGATAAAAGCCTCTAGCAACTTCTCGTTATCAGAAACCATGGACGGGCATAACGCAGCTAATTCTTGGAATCTCCGAATGTAAGTGTCGATATCATACCCAATAGTTACTAATTCGTAGAATTCCGTCTCCAACTTTTTCACTTCCGTTCGAGGACAAAACTTCTTAGTCACCAAAACCTTAAATTGCTCCCAAGTAAGCTTGAAAGCATTCTCCATCCCAATCGGTTGAGCATAGGAATTCCACCATGACAACGCCCCATCGAGTAATGTACTTGTAGCAAATTTAACCTTACTATCATCCGGACAGTTACAAAGCAAAAACACTGACTCCAACTTTTCAAACCATCGCACCATGGCTGTAGCTCCCTCGGTACCTCGAAACTTAGTGGGTTCGCCACTTTTGAAATCTTTGTACGAACATTTCTTAACCCCAGATCCTCCTGCATTACCAGTAGCAGCAGCTAGTCTTGCGGCTTCAGCAGCAGCCGCGGCCTCAGCAGCAGCAGCAGCCACTGTTTCCCTTTCGACTCTTAGAGCATTAGCAATGCTATCATTCACTAACTTCTGAATTGCTGCTTGGGTCATTTCAACTGTAGCTTTCTTCGGTGCCATAACTCTTCAAAATCACAAGATGAAACAATCATGAGAACTCGTAAGTAGAAACAACCATCATACAAATATATCCACAACCACAACATGCATAAAGATAAATGGAATCACAACGGAACAATAACGAAATATCACAAATATAATCACAACACACGTGGATAATATACATGAAAATTTTGGCCTACATGGACCGATATCATACATAATAAAAACCATTCCTACATAGTAGAGTCAATACTTGATAAATTTGTTTGTACAACAACCAAAAGATAACAAGTTCTTTAAACTACGTCACACACCTCGTGACTAGGATAATAATGGTCAAAACTATACATAATACAAGTCTACATAAGGCACCTCATGGTGCTCCGCCGGCTCGATCATGGAGATCACGAACCTGGGTAGTCAAACTAGCAATCAAACTCCTCAACTCACTAATCTGACCCTGCAAAGTAACAATACTCTCACGAGCTAAAGATAACTCCTGTGACTGACTCTGTAACTCATCCTGAGTCATCTCGGCTCTGTCATACAACTCGGGCATCTCCTGCCTCAACTCCTCTATACGCTCTCGGTCCTCTATCTGTCTATGCTGAATACTCTGATGAGATAGATCAATCGAAACCTTGCCTAGCACTAAACCCTCGACCTCCTCAGCAATGGGCTCAATCCTATCTACCGACAGTTCCTCCAATTGCCGTGTCAAACTATCAATCTGGATCTGCTGAGCATCAATACGGGCTCCTAATGCCTCGGTAGAAGGCTGTCGTGCAGCTGCGACCCTAGAACTCTCTCCTAACTCGAACCTAACAGGTGGCTCGGGCTCAGTAGATGGTGGTGTAGGGATATCAAAACGAGCACGCTTTTTGGGCGGCAAGTCTGTCGTAGGCAAAGGATCCCTAAGAAAATATGATGATGATGGTGATGATGGTGCTAGCAGTGGTGATGGTGGGTGCATCTGGTAAGGAGCAGGGCTAACATGAGGAGTGGGTGCGACTTCGCCCTCCTCGAAGGGTTCAGTCTCAGTGTCAGTCATGATAGGTGGAAAGGCTAGAGTAGAGCCAATGGAAGATACGATCTCAGTGGAATGTGATGCAACATCATCCATGATGGGGTTAGCTGGAACATCATCCGAGCTAGAGTCCGATGATATGGTGATAGGCTGTGAATCTGAAGACATGTCTGTGACAACCGATGTGAAATAAAAGTAAATAACCTCGAATAAAGTGTAAGTGAATCCGCATGAAAAGTGAATATGTACAATGATGAAATGATGAGATGCTATGATAATGTAGCTATAGTCTAGGGTCAATGATGCAACCTAGTTCTCTATAACTGTAGCCCTGGTACCAATCTGTCACACCCCCAATTTACATGTTTTGCAGCGGAATGGAATTCCTGGGGGATTGACTGTCATAGCACCACATCACAGTTATATCGAACGACCTAAAGTGTCGTTTTAAAAACACATCGTTGGATATTTATTAAAACATTCAGAGTACAACATCGGTCCCAAAAGGTTTACAAAGTTTGTGGAAATACAAATATGTTAAAAATCCAAACGATGTTTTGAAATAAAGTAACATAATGTACAATAATGTAAGTCGACGCCGTGACTCAAAATGTAGGTCCCTAAACCATGTCATGATGATAGTGCCTCAGTTACCTGAAAATACATTGCTAAAACGGGTCAACAATAATGTTGGTGAGAAATCATAGGTTTATGTAAATGTTTTATACGACTACACAAGTATAGACCAGGCATGACAATCAAGTCACGTAAAAATAATGTTACAATTGCTCTAAGCCCATGACCCCGAAACTAGATTGTTCAATAATGTATGCCCCTGCAGAGTGTTTGCCAGACAACTCCGTAATGTTATCAAATGAAATGCATCCGTTTGCCTGGTTGGGATTCACCAACCCGGATGGAGGCGTCACCCTCGATAGATCTATCCACTCATCCTCGCTTCAAAGATTAACGGTTCATGTTCAGGTAATGGGGACTTTCAAATTGGCAAATGCGGTAACTTAAGCAATGTAATGAATTTAACATACTTGGTATCGTACAAAAAAATGTAGTGCAATGTATTCTCCCCCGTGGGTTTGAAAATAATCGAAAGCATGTAAAACGGGGCTATGAAAACTCACTTGGTAAACTGGAATAATGGCAAAAGTGAGTACACCGAGGTATAATGTAATGCGTCAACCGGGACCTATTACGAATGATATGATATGTCATGAGTTGCAATGTAATGTTATGCATGCATTTCGTATGTTATTTATACCATTGGCGAGTTTTGAAAATAATACTTTTCGTCGAAAAATACTCTTTTGACGTCTTGACCACTCAAAAATGACTTTACAAGTTTTTACGTCAAAATGTCATCCTAAAATGGTTTTATAATGATTTATGGTGAAATTGTCACTTTTCGTCGCAAAACAATGTCGTCGGAAATATCATAAAATTAACAAAAATGGCTTTGGAAAACTAGTCGTAAAACGGTGTACGTCGATCGTTAGAGAACGAACTCGACTGTTTTGGAAAGTTTGTATCGATATCTAGAAGTTTCAGTTCAGGAGTTTTCATCCAAAAGGTCTCGAACATAAAGATAATAAGGGCTAAAGATAGTGATTTTGGCTAATTGTTGTGCAGAAAATGAGTTTCGGCCAAGTTTGAACATCCGTAATTAATTTACTACAACTCCGCTATACAAACGGCTTGTCGTTTTGAAAAATATGGCCGGTGAACTTGATTTTACTAGAAGACAATTCGTTCCAAAAAGTTTCACAACCTCGTTAAAAACAGCCGCAAACATGGTCGTTACAGCTAATGTAACACTTGTAACGTAAAAATAATATAGTTTTTCAGAAAATAATAGTTACGGCAACTTTATGAAAACGTGCATATCTTTGTCGTTTCAAATCCGTTTTCTACGTATAATATGTCCTTAGCTTCGTATCGAAGTAAACTAATATATTTTTGACTAGTCGAAATAATTTGTGAAGCTTAAGGCTCGTTTTTGACCCGAACAAACTAAAAACTGCATGCTGAAATTTCAGAAAACTATTTATTTCGTCGTCAAACTTTAAAAATCCATAACTTCTTCGTTATAAGTCCGTTTTTATCCGTTCAAGCGGCCACGGATTCGTTTTAAAGTATATTTTCTAAATATCAAGGCCAAAATGTCGTGCTTACTGTCGGATTTTCCAGAAAAATGAAACAAGGACAGACCACTTTTTATAGTTATCGAAAATAGTTTTTCTCGGACAAAACCTATTCTAATCCCTTCAAATCAACTCCAAAGCTAATCTAATCCTACCATACACCTTCTTAGGGTGTCATGGGTTCCTAATCACCATCAAGACCAAGAATACCATGGGGATAATTATAGGATGACCAAATATATATATATACTCTAAAATCATGAAAAAAAATGGTATAAATCACATATCATGCATACTTGCTCCAAAAATGAAAAGATAAATATAAGATGATAAGGAAACATGAAAAATGATAAAAACATGCTTACAAGTGAAAATGATGAGGTGAAAGTAACAAGGATTAGCCTAAACACTCTTGGTTTTATTTCAAAACCTTATAAAGAGTGATAACTAGATTGTTTATACACTTGAACTCAAGAAAAATTTTGATCCCTTTGTGCTCTTGATGTGTGGCCGGTTTGAAGAACCCAAAGAAACAAAGGAGAGAATTTTTTTCTAACTATGTGAAATTATTAGATGAGGTGAAGTGAAAAAATGAGATAACTTAGACTTTTATGTAAGTTTGAAGACATGAAATTAATGAACCATGCCACATTAATAACTTACCCTCCCCCTTGGTCGGCCAAGGGGGGAGGGACTAGATATATTTTTTTTTTTTTTTTTTTTTTTTTTAAATGCATAAACATGTATATATTTGTGTAATATTTAATAAAATGTAAGTAGTTGTGTAGAAATTGTAACTTTTTGGTACAAGTAAGTTTTTAATAGGTCAAAATAGAATGTAATGATATAATAAAAATTGTAAAAATACATTCCTTGTGAAATTTGAGTGATAAAAATAATTATCGTATAATTTTTAAGAAAAACGACGTAATAATATAACTTTAACGATTAATGTACCAAATAAATTTAAAACACTAGGAAAACTAAAAATATAGTTTTTATAAACTAAATGTAAGTTTAAAAATACATCGGGATCATTTTTGAAAGTAACGGATTAAATATACAAAATAATAACTCACGCGATAACGTTTATTTAATATAAAAATTACGCGATAAATGTGAAATGAAATGTCGTGAATGAATTTATATGATGCAAATGATGTCGATGAAATGTAGACTAATCTTAGTCCATATGAAATGTACGTGATGTTATGATCATGAATTCGCCGCTAAACCTTTAAGGTTACGCGAATTTGGAACAAGTAAACCAAGTTTACTATAAATGTTGAAATAATGAGGCATAAATTGTGTCGAGAAATGACCTGAAAGTACGGGTTGTCACAAAAACTACTAGCAATGATGGCTATCAATGGTTTGCAAAGGTTGCTAACAGATGACACGTAGAGATAAACAAGGTCATACAAGTGACCATCATTGAATTGATAAGTGTGTTATTTATTTCCCAATTAGGGACTGCCAATGCAACTCCAAAATCTATTACAAACAAGTTGGACCAGGTTTAGTTATGTTCATGGTTTTTGCTTATATTTTCTAGATTTTTTCTATAACAAGTTAATTCATTATAAATGTGTGTAAGAATTACAACAGTTTAGCTATTATGTACATATTGAATGAATGGGAACGACAAATGGCAATATAGCAATATACTAGTTCGAACCAACAAAGACCAAAGAGAAAATTAGTTATTTCCGAAAGTTTATGAATACGGAAAGTGTAAACAGATATGCTACCAAGTACTATTTATTTACATCACCTTTCCTGGATGTTTTATGCCAAGAACCTGTGAGTCTATATCACGTCTATCTTTTTTTTGGTAATATAAACCAAGTTTTGAAATATCAAACTGTACCCAAACGCATTGTAGCTAATTTTTGAGATGATAATACTTGTCAAGAAGCTTCTCTGTGTACTCCCCAAATGTAAGCGATTCATTAGCCTGTACCAACTGAACCACGACATATAACTTGAGTCATCTGACCATATATTTACAGATTGTATAAACCATGGAACTAATCATTGATTGGCATTTCATATAGTTTGCATTAATCATTTTCATCAAAAGGATATGTTTAACCAATAACATAAATAGGGTTGTTACGCACCTCCTGATTGACATGGCCTGTTTCTGGAAAATTAAGTTTTTCATCCCTGAAAATTGAGCAATGACAGACAAACGGAATGATTAGCAGCCAGTTGCGTTATATAAAAGGATTTAATCTGTTATTGCAGGTGAGAAGCTAACCAGTCCGGTTGCATAAATAATGCAAATGTGGATCTTTCAAGTCTCGTTGCTTTCTCGCCTTTTGGTGCCTGGAAATAAAATAGAGGAGATGTAAACAAATTATGATGCTCCAAAGAGTTAATTGCTCAAAAATGAAAAGAAAATTAATGTGAACGTACACGAACACAATGGGGTGTTGCACAAACACGACCTCTTGAAAGTATTTCAGTTATGTTGCCAATCTAATATGCAATTTCATTTTCCTCGTAAACCACCTACTGCAATATACAGCAAACTGTTATGATTTGTTCTTGCATCAAGTCAATATCTTAATCTCTTATCCTAAATAACTACAACCATCTCAATCCTACATGGCACCTTTTTATTATGCTTCATCAGATGATTATTTGAGAATAATGGTAGGTTAGTTTTCACATTCAAGTCAGAACTAATAACTTTGATGTATATTCCTACAAGTTAAGTATTGGTGCTTACTCAAGATCAACTACTCCAGCTTCTTGCTCTTTATTAGTTAGTCTAACCAATCGTGTTACTTTTTATAATAATAGTAGTTGTTCATGTATAAACAACATATTTTAACTTATTTCTATATCATTCAACTGATCAATTACACATGAGAATGAATGCACTAATATGTCCAAACAAATGCTCTAAACATGCAAATGGATTCACTAATATGTCAATAGTAAACATGCAAATAGATGCACTAATAAATCCAAACAGATGCTCTAAACATGCAGATGGGTGCACTAAACACACAAACAGATTCCTTAATAAAGCATTCAACTTGGTACCCAAAGTTTATAGGTGGATTGTTCACAATACCCATTGATGCGCTTATTTACTTAATTATTGACACAAGTAGACTGGACTTCCTTGTCTAATAACTATCAGATTAATTAGTGGTATATTCAAATTTTGGAACTACAGGGTACTAAGGAGATTCATTATAGAACCTTGATATACTATTGTTGCAGATAATAAGGGACCATTCAAATTTATGAACTACAGGGTACTAAGGAGATTCATTACATAAACTTGATATACTATAGTTGCAGATAATAAAGGACCCTACTAAGAGGTTTTTTTGTGATTTTTGAGAGGGAGTTTCTTTCTGTTAACTTTACTGATTTAAGATGTTGTTTATGTGATTCTTATAGGGTTTTACGAAGATACTAGCAAGGTTGTTATGGAGAGCGAAGATGATTAGGTGCTCCTATTACTTCATTATACAATTCCAAATCCACCTTTACCTAAAATATTCTTCACATGGAAATGGTCAGGAGCAGCTCATAGTTCTTTAAATGTGAACCTTCTTTGGACTATAACCAAGCTCATAAGTGCTAACCTGTTCAACCAATGAAACCCATATTAAGACATCTACAAATGAATGAACTATACATACACGTTGATGCACTAAACATACACGTTGATGCACTAAAATATTCAGGTGGATCATCACTAGGGATGAGCACGGTACCATTTTAAAAACCGAACCGGCACCGTTTTTGAGGTACCGGTTTTTTCCCGACCAAAATTAGTGGTCCCTTTCCCGGAACCGATTGGTAAGTCGGTACCCGTACCGGGTCTAGATAAACCGGTACCGTGCCGAGTTAAGTACCGTTTTACACATATTTTTCCTTTCTTTTTCAAATTTGACTATCTAAGTTGTAACCAGTACCAATCTGTTCAAACTTTACTGTATAACTCTATTATACTCATTAATGGTTTTCTAATTATCCACATAATAATATATGTTGTACTATTTTTTTCGCTGTCACTATCCACCACTTCAATGAAACTAAAAATTAAACAATTGGCGATTCACTTTAACGAAGCTTAAACCGTCCATCACAAATTAAAAACCTGAAACAGAGACAAGTTGATCCACTTCGAAACTCAATTGAACAATTTCAACATTGAAAGTTGAAAAAAGTCTTCATATTGCATTATTAAATTTTTAGTTTTCAAGTTCTTTGTCCCATAATACATTTCTATGCCACATTTAGCTTTCTGGTCACAACGTCCTTGTTACCAAAAGTATAGTAATAATAGTATTAATAATATGTTAAAATTAGTAGCGTACTTATATTGGGAAATTTGTAGAAGTAAAGAACTACTACGGTTAATTTGACTTTTAATGCTTCATACAACAAGGATTTTGTAGTAATCAGTTCTGATGAAGCATATAGCAAACTGATATGACAGAAATGGATACTGCACATATGAAACGTTTGTTATATTTTTACTTATTTCAGTGCAAGACAAACAATCCATAACGTATGAAATGGACCTTTGGTTGCATGGGCATGCTTCAGGAGTGTTTGAATCGGCACCTTAACTAAAAGAAAAAGGCCTTTTGTATTTCGGTACTGAACTTGGGATTTCCCGTTCTTTTCCCGTACCGTTATTCAATGGTACCGATTTTTTTTCGGGCTTGTTTAGTGGTACCGGCACCATACCGGATATAGTACACCGGTACCATTTTGGGTTGGTACCGGTACGGTACCGGCACCGTACCGTTTTTTGGGTACCCATGCTCATCCCTAATCATCACTATCACTATCACTAAACATATTAACACATTACACATTTGACAGCAAATACAAGCAATATAAAAGTTTCTCAATATAAAAGTCACATACAGTATTAGAAACAAGATTATACACTTATATACGGAACTGGTAGCAACTAGAAGCATTATAGAGGATGTTTGGGATAGCTTTTTAGGAGTGTCTTATCTAATTATCGTACTAACAGAACGTGAAAAATCAAAAAACTGTGTTTTGCAAATAATTATTAAAAAGCGATTATTGCATAATTTGCTTTTACAAATACAATGCTTGAACTGTGCAAAGTAATAGAACCCAACACAACCCATTTTGCCACTGATTATGCACACCACGTAACAGAATCAACATTCTTATCATGCAATTACGGGTAAAAGCAAGAAACATTAGGGTCGAGCATATCAATTCGTGGTTGGCTTCATCCAAAGCACACTCTAATTTTAGTTTCATGAAATTCCCCAATCATAAACTCTCGCTGCCCTTACTTTTTCATTTCACATTCTAACCACACACATTTTATGCATTAAATTTGTCACCTGCACTAACCATATACTCTCGATGCCTTTATTTTGTAACGTGATGCTCTAATCATTCTAACAGGTTTCATAACATTAATTGATGATACATTACTCAAACAAAGAAATGACGAAACATGTCACATAATGCTCTAATAATCTTACAAACAGATGCCCTGATCATATAAAATGGATGCCATAATGTATTGCATGATGCTTAATCAAACAAATATATGTTCTAACCATGAATCAATTGTTCACTAATCTCGCTAACAAGTATGCCCTAATTTCCAAATGAATGATATCTAAACATAAAAATGGGTTCATTAAACATAAAATGGATGCACTAAACATACACGTTGAGGCCCAAATTCAATCATTTTTTTATGAACATACAAATGGATGCACTAAACATACGCGTTGATGCTTTAATATGTTCAACAATGCATTCATTATACTCACTGATGCCCTAATATGTCCATCGATGCACTAAACATAAAAATAGATGCCTTACTATGACCAATGATGCACTAAACATAACATACACACCGATGCACTAATGTGTTCATCGATGCACCGAACATACAAACAAATGCCGTATTCCCGATGATACAAACAGATGCCGTATCAATCTATAATAACATCCCTAAATTTCTCACTTGATGCACTAATCAAATACTCCCGATGCCTTAATATTTTAACCCGAACCTTTATTCATTCTTAACAGATATCACAACATCAATCGCTGATGCATTAACAAAACAAACATATGTCGAACATGCCACGAGATGCTCTAATAATACACAATGGATGCATCAATCTATATCGCGATGCTCTAATCTAACAAAAATATGTTCTAAATTAAATTCCTTATACGGATGCACTTATTCAGACATAAAAAATACTATAACATATTATTTATATAGATGCAATAAAATGTAATTTTATCCATACAAATTCATTAAATATCATTCTTTCCACAATAACACTAATTATTTAATAATTTTCGCAATGATGCACTTAAATAACATAAAAATTAAAAAATATGTAATTAAAAACTTACAGTTGTCTATATCTGTGGTTCGATATCAATGTTCTTATGGTGTACAACGGATGTATGACGGATGGTCTGGTGTACGGTTCATGTGGTTTAAGCTTCTACGATGACGCTGGCGAAGTGGAGTGTTGGCGATGGAGATGATGGTGGCGATTGAGATGGTGGCGATGGAGATGATGGCAGCGGCGTGGAGTGGTGGCGATGGAGATAATGGTTGCGACGGAAGACGGTGGTGGTGGTGGTGTTGGTGAGTGTGTGTTTGAAACGGGAGTGATGAATATTGAGAGTGGATTCCTTTATTTTATTTTATTTTTTTCATTTTCTACCCTGAACTTTCAACTGTATTCGTAATTTATCCTGTAACTTTTTTTCTCACTTTTTTTTTTTTTTAATTACACTTTTTTCTAGAACCGGACTCTCTCTCTCTCTCTCTCTCTCTCTCTCTCTCTCTATATATATATATATATATATATATATATATATATATATATATATATATATATATATATATATATATATATATATATATATATATATATATATATATATATATATATATATATATATATAGGCTCCGGTTCCATTGAGAAGATTTTTATTTTGAGAAGATTGAGAAATCTTCGTTTGACCAAATTGATTCATGTTTTTTATTTGATTCACAAGTAAACATCATTTTATGGTGAATCGAATCTATAAATCACAAATTTGATTCACAAATCATTGTTAAAATCGAGTTATGATGATAATTCATTAAATTTGTATAGACGATTCAGTATTCTACATATATCTCAAAATCGAGAGATTTTTAACATTGATTCAAATTTTTTTTACACGTTTTGAATTTTAATCACATTAAAATGAGTTTTAAGCTTGAAAACATGAATCAAAGTTAAAAATCTATCGTTTTTGAAAACCTTCTCAATCTCTTCAAAATAAAAACCTTCTCAATCGATCCGGATTTTATATATATATATATATATAGAGTAGGGATCCAGTGAGAAGTAAATTAAAATAAGAAGTAGTGAGAAGTGACCAAAACCACGCATTTGAGATGCAACGACTTACATTAGATGCATTTCTATTCTTATAGATGCAACATCTTGAGTTTTGAAAGTTAATTTGATGTATAGATAGTGCAAATTGATTTTCATGATTTCGACACGTGCAGAGGAACACAAAACAAGAGAAATCATGAAATGCATCTAATATACGTATATGCATCTGATTAAAAGCTATAAAACATACTATGGTGCGTTATAATGCATCTAAGATTATCGGGATGCATCTAATTTAGGTCGGTGCATCTCGAATTTGTGGTTATAGTTCTTCTTATTCATTCTTATTTTAAGTAATCTTCTTATTTGATCCTAACTCTATATATATATATACAGTGCGGTTCTAGAGAAAAGTGTAATTAGAGAGAAAAGTGAGAAAAAAAGTTATAGGGTCTAATTTGAAACATCTCAAACTTCAGGGGTAAGTTTTGAAAACCACCCACACCCCCCCCCCTCCCGCAAAAAAAAAAAAAAAAAAAAAAAAAAAAAAAAAAAAAAAATCGCCAAAAAATTTTTTTTGGGGCAATTTTTTTTCCCCACCAAAAATTTATAACATTGATGCACCTTTTTTTGTGTGTGCATCTCAGTTATAAAAATTGGTGCATCATAGTTATAAATACTATTTTTAACTGTAATTCACCAAAATGAAAAGGTGCATCGGATCGTATATGTTATTAACTTATTCCATAAAAAGTTTTGAATTAGAACCGTCAACCTTTGTGTATAAAAGAGAGATTTTTCAACTGATTCAACACGCTTATTTTATTAATCACATGATTAAATATACAATGAAATCAATTATCCTAACATGTTTCAGAGTCATTTTATTAATCACATGGTTAACTTACTTTTCATCAATTCACGACTGTTAATATATGCACTAGCGTTATCCTAATGACAAAGCATGCGACGCTACCATGGATACCATAGCTCCGTCTCTTGTTGTACAACTAATGCCCCTTAAAGAGCATAGTATACTAAGTTATTGCAATGTTATTGGAGCATATTAGGTAACAATAGTTGGGTGCATCTCGGTTATAAAATTTGGTGCATCATAGTTATACCTAATTTTTATAACTGTGATGCACCAAAACAAAAAAGGTGCATCACAGTTATAAAAATTTGGCGGGAAATATTTGGCCCAAAAAAAAAATTTTGGCGGGAAAAAAAAATTCGAGGCGGGGGGGGGGGGGGGGTAGGGGGTTGGCTGCGAATTTACAAAACTTCCTTAAAGAATGAATGAAAATACAATTAGGTCCATGTAGTTTGGTATGAAAAAAGGGAAGGGAAGAGGGGGTGATCCAATGGTTGATATTACTTTTCTCACTTTTCTCTTGAGATCAACTTTTTAAATGATCAAAGCTCTCTCTCTCTCTCTCTATATATATATATATATATATATATATATATATATATATATATATATATATATATATATATATATATATATATATATATATATATATATATCTATACATTATATATAAGAGGAGGCATGCCACATAAAATGCCACTTAGCATCCCATAATGCCATGTCATATTTCCATGTCATCATTCTATTTACGTGGCATTTTTTTTATTTTTTTAAATGACATGTGGCGTTTTAATTAATATATCTATATTTTTTTTTTAAATTTTAAAGTTCGTTTTTATTTTTGTTAAATTCGTTTTTGTTTTTGTTAATTTTTAATTTTAAAAGTCTTTTATTAAAAAGAAGACATTTATTGGAGTTGAACTTGGGTCATTCATGATTTTTGTAAACAAATTACCACTAGAGTAAATTGTTTTTTGATTTATATCTTTCAAATCAATACAAATAAGGAGATGATAAAAAAAAAACTGCAATTTGTATTTTAGCCTGATTTGTAAAACTGATTCATTCATTATTTCCTTTTTTTTAAATCAGAACCCTAATATGATTCTGTTCCACAAGTCGACTCTCTTATTTTGTTTCTGAAAACCCTAATATGTTGAACTTCAGACAATTAACTAATAATTTTTGTTTTTACGTTTATGCAGCAACTGCTAATGTTTGGCCTTCATGTGGTGACAAACTCCTATTTTACACTGTCACCAGAACTAAACAAGCTGATAACCATTAGGTGTGATGACTTCGCAATGATCTCTCCTGTAGCAGCGATTGAAAAATATAATATTAGCAGTGGATGTGTGTATGTTTGCTCCAACATTAAAGATGTACCCGTCGGTTCATGGTCAGGTTTGATTTACATTTTTTCTAACCTCTAAATACCAAATTAATTTGATATCTATATACTATATATTAGACAACTTAAAACCCTACTTATATACAACAATATATGCGGGGTTTATTATATTGTCTAGCTGATGACTTGGCGATGAACTCTCCTGTAAAATATCTTTTAGGATTGGGTAAAACATGCATACTGTAAAAGCTAAAAGTACGAAGCTAATTTAAATAGAGGGATGTCTAATAATTCTATGTTGGCTTCGAAAAAATGATCTAGCATGTATTGCATCCCTTGAATCCATGCACTACAACAAAGTCTTGACTTATCGTCGTACTTTTTTTGTTTCAAGTTCATACCAATATTACCAATAGATGGGGTATATTATGTAATAATCAATGACTCCACAACAAAGAAAACCACATGTGTGCTGGAACCCTGATTTGATCAGAGGGTGGGTAAGTATTCACGTTCAAAGCTGTACCACAAGAGGGGTCTTTGGGCCATTGGTTATTCCTTCACAGAAGGTAGTAAAGCTATTTGAACTAAAGAAAATAAATTTATTACTGTATTAATTTCTTAATGCTTTATGTTACTAACTAATGAATCATTTGGTACTTTTCATATTGAAGTCTTGCTGCTTGTGTCCATGTATAAACCTACAGGCTGCTTGGTACTCGGAGGAATATCAATCTTGCAAGGATTATGATCAACAACATTGTGTCTAAGGTGAGGTTTTGCCATTCTAATCCATAGAAAAACATCAAGAGATTTTTAATTTTGTTTGAATTTGCGGTTTAATACTGTATAATGATTATTGGTGCTTTGGAGTTGTTTAGCTTGACACTGTTTAAATATCCATTTGGTGTTTTTGGCAGTGACCACGGCAGAAAGCATGCGGAAGGCCCTGAATCTTTTAAGCCACTAAGATGTCAAACACACAATCAACAAGCAAGTAAGTTTCCATACACAAATCCCACAAATGGACACAATTTCTACAAATCCAATTCTTCCTTCTTACAACTTGCGCTAACAGAATCAGCAGTTCAATATGACATCTTCTTTAAAGAAAATCTAATTTTTTAATGAATGGAAATTAAGCACAACCCACAAATAAATTTAGTTGTTACAGAAATCTAAATGTCGAGAATGAAAGGATATGATCTCCCAAAAAATGTTATAGTAATGTAGTGTATTTTGTTCCATATAAAGAATGAAACGGCTGCCTATACTCTAAATTATCTTAGGCAAGCCTCCATCACTAACAAGGTCTGTTAGGTAATAGCTTGACGATGTTTAAATATCCATTTGGTGTTTGTGGCAGTGACCACGGCAGAAAGCAGGCAAAAGGCTCTGGAGCTTTTAGGCCACTAATAAGTCAAACACATAATCAACAAGCAAGTAAGTTTCCACACACAAATCCCACAAATGGACACAATTTCTACAAATCCAATTCTTACTTTTTACAACCTGCACTAACAGAATCAGCAGTTCAAAATGACATATTCTTTAAAGAAAATATAATTTTTTTAATGAATGCAAATTATGCACGGCCCACAAATAAATTTAGTTGTTACAGAAATCTGTATGCTGAGAATGACAGGATATGGTCTCCCAAAAACTGTTATAGTAATGTAGTGTAGTTTGTTCCATATAAAGAATCACATTTTAGAACACCAACGTCAGGTAGTTCTCTTATTTTCTGGCTACAAACTTTTTCGTAAGAGGAATCATTTAGCATAAAAGAGATCTCAGTGATCATTCTCTCTTACTTTGTTTAAGCTACCTGGTATGTGCTTATTTCAATTTCAATCAGTTTTTATGGTATAAGAATGATGGTCATATCGATTGTAAGAGCCTCTTACCGTTCAATTGGCATTTTTTTCATTTTACCCGTTTGACCATTTTAGATAACCGTAATAACATTTTAAAGTTTAGCTAATCATAATTTAGGACCTCTTTTAGGCTGCTACTAATGTTGTGTCTCAGTCACGGCAACCAGCAAGTGGTATCTCGCGAGAAAAAGGCCTAATGGGTAAAAACAGGTTGCTAAATGCGAACGGGTTTAGCCTCTATGTTTTAGTTATAAAATGCAAGAGATTTATGTTTATCGTACATAGTTTACCCCAACCCGTATCTATACAGAAGTTACTACCTATATTTTTCTTACCCATGTCATGCTGGCCCTTGTATAGACACAGTAATGCAGGCTCACTTAGGAATGTGGCAAATGAATCTATGAAGTATGGACATTGGATGCCTACTTGAATTTGACTCCCATTCTTTTTTCGTGTTTATTAACACATATATAATAATCTGAAAGTTGCTTATAGACAAGTCCCATGAACTCAGGTAAGGTTTTTTTATAATGCCTAAATGCTAATGAATGATGTACTAATTATGTTCAATTATTGAATTCGGTTACCACATGCTGGAGTTGTTACATTAGCTCTTGAAAATGACTCAAATGGATCTATATTCAGGCATTTTTTTTTGATATATTGATAATGCAGTGAGATAGATCTTTCCTACAACAGATTTAGTGAAAAATCAGAGCCTGAATCTTGTGGCAAATCATTGTATGTTTTCTACCTGTTGGATGCTCTTTCTTACTCATATTAAGAAAGAAGTAAAATTGGAAAGCCTCTTTCATTTATCAAGAACTTATTAAGAAGCTAATAATATTCTTTTGTTTTATATAATGATTTTAACTTTTATATAATGAGATGTACATCAAGTTACGTTTGATTTAATGGATAGATCTTGCAGTGTGCTGAAAGAATATTCATGCTCAAAGGGTGAGTAACACACTCTCCTGTAAATGTGAACAAATAAGTGGGTGTCTAAAAGGCAATACGGGTCATTTCAAGTTAACCTGGAAATAAAACTGTCCAAATTGGTCATGCATTAAAAAGATACCGTGGGCGACTTCAAAAATTTATGATTGGTTTATTTTCTAGGAACATTCAAATTTACGACTTACCTATATGACCTGTTAGAGATTAAAATAACATGAATCGACCCATTCATAGTACATGGCTCCTCCATTTATCTTCTTTTTTATTGTTTCAGAGTATTACTCAGTTCATATCAACTGTGGCAGGACGAGAGTTAAAATTGGACACACTTTTTTATAAAGCGGATCAAGATTTATCTCGGGCCTTAGTAACATAGGAAGTTTATGGGACACTAATGATACTTTTGATGAATATATAGAAACTAATGTATCTGTACTTGCTGAGAATCACACTGAGCTATACAGAACATCTCGTCACTCTCCTTTGTCTCTCACTTACTATGGTTGTTGCTTGGAAAATGGAAACTATACCGTGACGCTACACTTAGCATTATGACATTAAAGCCCATTATTTAATAGAAGTTATATTTGTTGCTGGGAGTTGGTGTTTTGCAATTCTGCAACAAGCTATTACACCTTGCATGTTCAGACACCACGTCATTTGAGACTTAAGTTGGCGAATTGAATTGAAAATGTTTATCGTTAACAAGAGCAAATATCTCAATGTAAGTGCAGAGGTGAAAAAACGGACAGGTGGAGTAACGGGTCAAAAGTGGTGAAAGTTTAATGGGGTCAGAATGGGTTTGAGTTGATCTAGATTCTGCAAATAATTTTGGTTATGTTCTATTATTTTTTAATTGTGTTAGCAGTGATTACATATATTACATTATTACCCAAATCAAACCATTACCTGCAAATGGGTTGAAAGTGGCATGAGTAAAAAATGGTATGAGATATGTGTTGCAGACAAGATCAATTGCCACAAAAGAGATCAAAAGCTACTCATTATGAGACCTGTTTTTACTAGGTTCTTCCACTATGGCTTTTGATGCAACGAACAAGTCCATACGTTGCAGTAATAGGCTAATATCTAGATATGTATAAGCCTTAATTTACATTCCTAGCACATAAATATTATTAGAATGTGTTGCAGTTGGATTACACTAATAAAATAGTGGCAATACCAATCTCAAACAACAGGTCGGTTCAATCACAACCACCAATTATAACCAAAAAATGAGTCTCGTATTATCAGATTATATAAGTTACAAGCCAAGTGCGGCTTGGAAAGATGAAGTCAAGAGGATGAACTTGCTTCCACGTGTTGCTGATTCTATTGCAAGTGAGGATATAATCAATGTACAAATACTTTTTGTTAACAGTTAAATATTTATTCTTTTTTGTTGTTTACGACCTATGTCACTTCCAGAGAAACATATTACCACTGGGATTCCGAGTTGTAGTTTGTAAGTATCGCCTTATGTCTCTGTCACAACTGATTACTGTTTGTATACGATCTTAGCAATATATCTAATTCCCTCCTCTGCAGATATACTCCTACCTTGAAATTGCAAGGGGTCTTTGTTAAAGTTTCCAAGTCTGAGTCTCGAGAAAATTGCTTAAGGGATACATTTTTCTTTTAGATTCATTAGATAAGGTTGAGTTTTTCAGTTAAGTTTTCCAGTTAAGAGGTTGTAACGGTTACACTACCCTTAGGGTCACTTTCAACCCATTCAACTTGTTCCATCTATAATCAAATTATCAAATTTGACCCATGTTAGGTAAATATAACCTGAATAGACCCATTTCTAGGTAAGTATGTTGAAAATGTCACCTGCCACTTATAATGATATCAAAGCTCATTGTGTAAAAATATTTTAATACCTTTATTCTCCCTACAAGGTTATTTTGCATACCCCTATCCTTGATGGCATCTGCAACCTCATGGACGTCTGCATTCTTTACGGCCTCATAGTCCAACGAATCCATGGTGTCTGCCATTTTCTCTCTTTTTTGTTTAACCTCAACTTCTAATCTCAGGTTATCCCAGTCAACTTTTATCTGTTTCTTTCCAGGTTTCTGTTTTTTAACTTGCGATCTATCCTCATCCATATTTACTATCTGATGACCACCATGCACTTTCAATTTAGACTTAACTACCTTGTGCGGTGTTTCTCCTTAGGCTTCAACGGTATGGTTACACTCAGAAGCCTTGGAAGTCTTTACAGAGGCATTTGTTACATCAAGAAGTTCGTGCACCTCACAGCCATTGCATGATTTTGCTGATTCTTGGGAACTTTCCGTATTGACCATCTGAATAGTGGCTTGTCAAGCAGATTGGGGTGATAGTCCACTTTCTTCACTTGCACACTCTTCTCTATTCTTTTGAATAATTTTTATTTTTTTTCTCACCTCAAAAGATCTAACTTCCAAATCATCTAAACTGCAAGCGTTTGGCAAGTTAAATGAGATTGCAGCTTGATCATTAACTTTTTACTTTTAGAATGTATGAGTTGATGACTTTGTGATCATGAGATTGCAGCTTGATTCATACATGCTTCCTACTATTCAAAGGTGTATGAACTCTAATTCTTTGACTGTGTTTTGGAAGGAGTTGATAGTGAAATCTGGTGATGTATCTTCTGGATTAAGTGCAACTCATTTATGTGTTGACATCTTTGTTCTTGGCTGCATCTTTCTTTTTAAAACGAGAGCTTCTGGAACTTGTAAAAAAATAAAGGCTAAGAAAACTGATATGATTATGAATGTTGGGATGTATATGAACTTTCTTGATAGATTATTGAGGCTAGAATAATGAACACTAAAAATAATATGCTAGAAAAGTAACAAGAGCTAAGGGCGGCAATAATCTACTATCCAAATTCCACAAAACAGAGTAAAAAGATAAGATCCACTACTCTTATCAGATGTTTAGTCACTATGATCGTCCTCGGATTGCCCAACTTTGTGAGAAAGCAGGTCTTTATGTCTAAGCCCTTTAGGTTGGCTAATGTTCCGAAACTTGTATGTTGTTTTTTCAAATCTGTATCATCTGTTTGATCGAAACTAGGCTATTTTTGCAGCATTACAGTGAATTGCCGGATATCAAACGTGTTATTGTGAATACTCATGCCATAGAGCCACAGGTCTGTTGTTCTTCTACTTGTGTACCTAATGGCATTTAGCATGAATGGTATCCAACTAGCTTCGATGCAAAGACATTTAGCTCAAATGAACCTTTTCTTGAGGATATTGGTGGTACATCTGTGCTCTTTTTTCCCTGTGCAGTTTACAATTGGACCCTACCTAAAGGTGCTGGTCAATTTCATGGCATGCCGTTGGATGTCAAGGTAAACAATCTTGTAGTGGCCCTGATGTTTATGTCATATTTAAATTATGAATATGTGGTGATCAACAGTTTATGACCATCATAATGGATTTTATTATTTAGTCAAACTATGTTGGGCTGGTTGGGCTGGTTGTCAAACAGATTCACATAGATGCTCGGTTCCATGGTAACTAATTTCCATTGTAAGCCCTTTTTTCCTCTTCCCTGGACTGACACGGGCATCAGGTATAGTCAATACAATTTCTATAATCATAGTTTTCGTCATATGCAAGACTTGAAAACTAAAGAAGTAGTTAGCATAATGAGCACTTGAAAGTTGACTAATCTCTATGTTACTTGAAGGTCTCACTCCTTAAAGGAAGAGGTGGTGCAGGTGCGTCAATGCATGGTAAATTTCGAGTTGCAATAGATAATACGACATCTCTCTTGCCACATCATCATGATGAATATTATACATAGGAGTGGTTGTTTTCCTAAAAGTTACATTTTTTTTCAAGGTTTTCGGAATGCCAGATGCTTCGCTAGGGATATTTCTGATGTCAGTTCCAATTAATTCTTTTCAAGACTACCCGGATTCTTTGGTAAATCCAGTTTGATCTTACTCTTATTTCGTCTGACATAGTTTTTTTTTTTTTTTTTTTTTTTTTTTTTTTTTTTTTTTTCGTTTCTATTTCATGAATGATATTTATGATAATAACATTAAAAAAATATTAATTTAGTTAATATTCTATTGCGTGGGATAAAGGGATACAAATAAATAAAGGGATTTAGAGTGTTTAAGGCATTTAAATACCACTACTACCAGTCTTTGCAAAAAGATGGATGTGGTGATGCATTATGTGTCCAGTTGGTGTGGCTGGTGCTATCTTTGACTTCTACTTAAAATATCGGCTAGATGAAAATATTTCATGTGTAATTTCAGGCAGCCAAAGTCTTAGTATGATTCATAATAGCATTTCCAGTAATAGGTTTGGACAATTGGTAATTAGTTCTGGTTAGCTTTGTAATTAATCAGTTGATGCCATACTATATTTGTAATCTTTTATAGTTTTGAATGAACTTTTAATATGTTTATCTGGTGTTGCACACTTGAACCTTTCTTTTAGCTGCTACATCGTGCCTAGATAAGTTATTAACCATAAGATGGCATATTGAGTGCCTCAAAAGTTGCACAGTTGATTGGGTCTATGAGAACTCAAACTCTTTCAACGAGCATTCCATTAAAAAAAGCTATAAAAAAGTGATGGACATGGCACCCGCTGAATGTGACCAAGTACATGATCATATTTTTTGGTTACTGATTTATGGTTTTGAATCCATGATTATTGGAACACTTAATTTCGCTGTTAAAATTTAAGGTGAAACAGATCTGTTTTTTTCTGCATCCATATGTTTTAAGTGTCGTAAACATCAGAATAGTCTTGTCCGTATTTCTGGTTGCCTGTGTATGTTAGGTTTTATAGGAATGTGCTATTTGTGCTTTTCCTTCTTGTGCTGATATGCAGGTTTCTCCAACAACTGATGGGAGTTCTGATGATTTAGTTTATTCCAGCTCGCGTAGACAGCAACCGACACACATGTAAAATTTAGTTGAAGAACCACCAGCCTTTTCAATTCTTTAGCCCATCAAAGTTCAATGTCGCAACTGCAATCGTCTTCTTATGCGTCTTTCAGTCCATTGATAATGGCCCCTTAGGCCATTACTAATCAGTTTTCTTGTTTTTTCAAGTCTTAGTTTGTGTATCTTCTAATTTGTTTAATGGTTTTTAAATTTACGACAGCATTCATCCACCACGCCAGCCTTCGGGTCATCACCTAATCTTGAAGCCCTTAAGCTTGAAGCAACTGAGTCTCAAGTTCGGAACAGAGATAGTGTTGTAAATAGCTATAAAAATCTTCTCGGGTATATCTGTAGACAAAATATACATTTTCCTTTTTTTTTTCTTTGATTCGAGTATTAGACCTTCTAAATGGATCTAATAGAAAGAAACAGTTATTCACACTTTAGTTTCTTTTTTTATGTTGCTGTATTTGATCACCCAAACTAATGTGTTAGCCTATCATAAATCACTTGTAACCTTCTCATTTTTGTATTATGAACCATCTTCTCAAATATTCTATGTGAGCTCAGCAAAAAGAAAGCCAGATCAGATAATCCTTTTCCAGTGATGAACGACAAAAGTGTTCTAACTGCATGTATACAAACATTAGCCAAAGGTAATATGTGCTCCAAGGCAAGTGAAATTATTGGTTTCTATATACGTGTACTGCGGCATTTTTCCTATAATTGTTTTATTAATTTAAAGCCTTTGGATTTCCTCATGTTAATGGACTCACCTGACGACTCCCCTTCTTTTACCTAAGATAATTTTAGGTTTGTAGCTTCTTCCATGTACTGTATTCGTGTCGTTGACTAATTGAAATCTCTAACTAAAATATGCTTTGATGCTGGGCTGGCATGCTTGTATATGTAGTTGATAATCTACAAGGATATGCTAATATTTATGAAGATTTTAAATCATATCCTGAGATATTCATGCCAATTTCCAATTTACTATTGGAATTAGCAGGACAAAATCACATGCCTATTGCATTAAAGGATAAAATGAAAGCTACTGCGCAACTGATAGAGAAGAAAACCGATGAACATCGCATGTTACGTCGACCTTTGCAAATGCGAAACAAAAGCCATTTCCAATTAAGTTAATAAATCTGAAGTTTGAGGAAAAGTAATACTCTTTGTGTAATTATTCGTTATCATAAATTTATACTTTAAAACTGAATTTGGAGTTGCTATTTTGGAAGACGGATACAACCATCAATAATACTAAATTCGTCTATCACCAATGAAAGCTTTACAAGGAAGACCTCCTTGGTTATCAATTAATATAATTCACCTCTTTGCACCAAAAAGGAAGACCTCTAGATTAGATAATTCTTGTAATTTGCTTAGTTATCAATTAATATAATTCACCTCTTTGCACCAAAAGGGAAGACCTCCTTTTCCGCTTCACGTACATGAGAACTACGATGTAAGCAGTTTATATTCTTGCGTGCCTGTTAGAACTTTTATGCCATCATTTTCCATTGAGGCAAGTAAATTTCATCTTCTGCTATAAATTTTTGCAATAAAGCTATGATGTGTCATAATATATCATTTTAGTAAGCTTTCATTTAAAATGTGTTGTTACATGAAGTAAAGCTCAATATTCCTCTTTAACTAATCCTTTCGGCTCAATGCTTACTAAAAGAAACTTGGAATGATATTGATAAAATTATTTTAGAACTTGAGCCAAGATTATTGGACCATCTAATTTTTTTAATATGTCTAAATATAGTGTGCATTATGACATCTGTTTTTACATATGTCTATGATGATTATTAGGATGTATGTCATATGTCTATGATGATTATAGTTCTTAACCGTTTCATTTAACTTTTAATTATTTTTTAGTATATAATTGCACAACTAAACCCTAAAAATAAAAATAAAAACCAAAATCAAAATACTTACTTGCTTTTAGCCGTTTTATGGATTATGGTAACATCAATTATAGATCTTAACCGTTTCATTTAACTTTTAATTACTTTTTAATATATATTTGTTCTACTAAATCCTAAAAATAAAAACCACAAGTCATACCCGTCCATCGGACGGGTTTTGCCACTAGTATATATATATATATATATATATATATATATATATATATATATATATATATATATATATATATATATATATATATATATATATATATATATATATAGAGTTAGGATCAAATAAGAAGAAAAATTAAAATAAGAATGATAAGAAGAAACTACAACCACTCATTTCAGATGCATTTACAAAAATGGATGCATCTCCCCTTAAAATTCTCCTCCTTATTTAAAATGTGTGGCTATAAATCCTTCTTATTCTTCTCATTTTAATTTTTCTTCTTACTAGATCCCTTCCCTATATATATATATATATATATATATATATATATATATTTGTGTGTGTGTGTGTGTATCTATATATAGATACGTATTTCAAGTTCCTGTTTTGTTTTGAAAATGTAATAAGTCGTAACTTAGTTTATAAATCTCAATGGGAGTTTAAAAATGTATAAGTCGTAACTAAATTTTTATGAACAGAATGTAAGTTTGAAAGATATATTCGTTTAATATTATATTTCCGAAAAGAATATGTGTATATTTATATGTTTGGTCATATACTTATACATAAGTTTTTGCAAAAAAGATTTTATTTGTTAAGAGTTAGTATACATGTATACAGATGGCATGTTATCTGCGCGTTGCAGCGGCGGACGTTATACAATTAAAATATTGAGCGAAATTTCTTTTAGATCTATATTTTACAATACAATAGATATACAGACAACGATAATTTTAGTTTTGAATACTGTTATGCAATAAAAAAAAATTCATATAAAAATTGCATATTGTCCACGTGACGTGGTAACAATAATGAGTTGGTAGTAGATATATTGTAAAGGTATGAGATAAAAGTAGTTGACAATAGCCCGTAGTCATAAGTTATCATTAAATAATAACACCATAGCGACTTTTAAAAATCACTTACATTATACTAAGAAAATTTAGCTCTAAAAAATAATGTTTATTAAATTTCTCCCACATAGATGGATAATACAAGTAAAAGATTACTTATAAAGATAAAGTAAAAATAAATATTCAATAAATCATGTGGGTTACTTTAAAGAATATAATTATTAATATTCAAATATATTATAATTAGCACTTAGCACATTGCACCTTTGCATCATTTGCTTTGAAAAATCGTCAGATTTTTATAAAACAAAGTTTTTAGTTTTTACGGTAAGTTTTATTAAAAAAATTACAAAAGGCGCATATGCTGATTCTCGAGGCACTCTTGCGATTTAATAATATTTGTTGAACATTGTATTTTAGTATGCATTTTTAAACTCTATTGATTTATCAATATCGTTTTCGGACGACTTTTATGGGCTAGCCAAACCGGTGGTGACTCCGGTTCCGGGTTGAACCCGTTGGCCCAGTACGTTTGATAAAACCATGTGTACCATGAACATGTTTACATATAAATTGCATGAAGATTTGTGTGTTTTATTATAAGTATAATAACAAGTATTTTTCATATGTAAGCTCCCGGAAAATTTCAATGTAATTAAAGCTTTAATCAGAAATTAAGCACAATCTATTTTGTCATGAAAGTTTCTAAACGTCACATTTGCATATCAAT
The DNA here is from genome assembly GCA_019973895.1 of Chrysanthemum seticuspe. Lineage (NCBI taxonomy): Eukaryota > Viridiplantae > Streptophyta > Magnoliopsida > Asterales > Asteraceae > Chrysanthemum > Chrysanthemum seticuspe. The sequence goes on along the minus strand of BPTQ01000005.1, from coordinate 259,523,737 downwards.
TGGCATATGCATGATAAACACAACTTGAGCGTTCATAAATATATCGTTGTGATCAGAACGGAATTCCCCACGATTCTGAAAATCTTAAAATACGTAACGAATGCGTAAAAATTTGTAAAAGTACGAATTAAATTATAATAAAAATATATTAAACTTCGTATTCGGCCTCGAAACTCATTGGACTTTTCACCACTCGACCCAACACGTAAATGGGCCTCATGGTCGGATCAAGCCCACACCATTAACCCTTTGGGCTTTGTCTTAGCTCACGGACCAACGAATTAAGCCCAACACCCTAATAAATACTTTGGGCCTAGCTTAGGTGCACGAATCAACAAAAGGAGCCCAACCTTTCTTTTTTTTGGGCCTCGTCCACATAATGCCACGCAAAGCCCATATGCAGGAATATGTTGCTAACATGTAAATATGTCTCATTTCCTTCTCGCGTGTAACCGGTCGAGACAAATGAAACACAAAACATCACAAAGTATAAGTTGAGGACTAAGCCAAATACTTTCCCATTATTTGTCCCTAAACATTGCGTATGGATGCAAGAAAGGGAGATAAAACATGTTAAAATTTGCTCCTAATTCACATTAAAATAATGTCTAGGCACCCTTGACCATCTTTTGACTTCATTACATAAAGGTTAACAAATTTGCTAGACAAACTTGGATTTGACACAACACACACACGTCCCTAATCCCAGCCGAACCATGCACGCCTAAAGACCCAAAATCAAGATCACATGTCTAATAATCCTAGAACTAGGAGAGCTAAGAGTTAAATAATGGGATGACCATACTTGAGCTAACCTTATAAACCTTCCAAGACTTAGAAGAAATATCACACACACTCATTTACTAAGCTACTCAAACTCTCACATTTCACCTCATAACTCGTCCACTATGGAATTTTGCTTCGAGAGAAATAGGAAGGAAAGAAGAAACATATCAAGGAAAGGGAACACTAGGAGGCTTGGGTTAATATAAGGATCACGGGTAACGTTATAAGGAGAACAAGGGTTCTTTTGGGTATCCATACTCTTGCTCACATCACCACCACTCCTAGTGAGTGTAGTAAGTTTCCTATCACAACTCGTTTCTTATTTAATACTCGTATATCACACGTTGAACATGTTAAACGTACCCTTTCATGCTAGATTGTAACTCGCGACTTGAAATAAGAGAACTCGACACATATTCACTCGCTAAATTACATGTTAAAACTTGTTTATCATATCGAGATAAGTCACAACACACTTAGCAAAGTTTCTAATAAACTCTCGTACACTTGAAAAACATACGGAAGCACTAATGGGCCTGAAGCCCAATAAGTAAGCCTGTTAAGCCCAAATAGAGTCCAACGAGAGCCCAACCTGGTCCAATGAGTTAATAATAAGTCATCAAGCACTAAAAGTAAGATAGAAATGAACTTGTAAATGTTTATGAAGTTTTTGTTTTCTAAGTATGTATTTCGGACCTAAATTGCAAATATATTAGCCCTTGGGTTAAAATTTAAACATTTTATAAAGATAAAGGGGTAGTTTGTACGTGAATAAACTTGCATGGGAAGTCTAAGGACTAAACGTGTTCATATGCGAAAGTTAAAGGTGTGTTATACGTGTGCATGTGTGCATGGAAACCACAAGGGTCGAATATGTAATTTACTCAAACTTGTATTAATAAACATTTGGGTTAAAAGTGTCTAGTTTGAAAAGTAAAGGTTTTAAGGCGTATAAAGCTAACTAAAGGGGCTGTTTTTGTAAATTTAGTTTTACCAAAGGATTGAAAATGTCATTTCTGAAAGTTTTGATATAAAATGTATTTCGGGTGAAAAGTGTAAACTTCTCAAACTAGAGGGACTAAACTTGTACTTTTTATAACTTGAGGGTAAAAAGTGTAAATTCGGGAAAAGTTTAGAAAAAATTATAAACCCATCATAACTTCGTAAAAACGAGTATTTTAATCATATGAGTATTTTATTTTCGGATAACGTTAAATGTATTACGTATATATATATATTTATAATATTATAATTATATATATAAATCTGATAAAACACACGGGGAATCTAAACACGTTAAAATACTCAACACATCCATTAAGGTCACAACGGGGGAAAACATTTCACTTATGCGTAAGTGAGGATCATTAATTAAGGTAATGTAGCACGTAAAATTTACTTAAAACGTTAAGCACGCACGCACACTATTGGATTGGACAATCCAAAGATCTATTGAATAAGAATATTCAATGCTCTATTATTTTTGTCGTGAACCAAAATGCTCATTTTACTGAGACTCGCCATCTCATCATTTTTAGGTTTCGGTTTGGAACCTCCGCTACATTGTGCTTGATCTATTTGTGCGTGTTCACTATCATCAAGGTGAGTTCATAGCCTCGTTTTTACCTTATTTTGCAAACCCTGTGAGAGAGATACATGCTCTAAACTAGAACGCAAGGTTTTTCATAAATGCTTTATCTTCTTGATTATTGGTACTGCCTAAGTATTAAGCCACAAGTCCCCTGATCATGAACCATTAATCACCGCGAGTGAACGTAGATATCGTGAATAGTACTATGGGGATTTACGACCTCGTTTCGGTTATAGAGAAATAACCGGGGCGCACCATATTGAATTTCTTTAGGTAATTGGGTATTACCTCCTTTGGGGCATACTTACGTACACTGGTAATTCGGTGTATGTAGTTGAGTTTTGGTTTCATGAGCTTAGCGCATAATAATCTGTGATTTTTCTTATGATATTGTTAGTTTACAATGATCATGATCTTATACTTTTGTTCAACTATTTTAAACTTATGGATTTCACTCAACAATTTTTGTTGACCTTTTTAAGCATGTTATCTCAGGTAATCAGTGAAGAGTATGACCAAGGCGCAGAACGGGACATGGCAAGGCTTATCCGGTGGTGTAAAACATAAAAGTTTTCATTTCTTTCAAACTCATGATCTTTCTTTTGAGAAAACCACTTGATCTATTTACAACGTTTTGTAACAAACTATGAGTTTTCGATGAATGATAACTATTTTAATAAAACGTCTCTTACGAGTCGATTTCTATAATTATTGACTATGATCTCCATTCAAGTAACACTCGAATTAGTCTTTCGCTGTCATTAAGATTTTTGGGGGTGTTACAGATTGGTATCAGAGCCATGTTATAGAGAACCAAAGAGTTTTTTAAAAACATTTTGAACTATAACCGCACTTTTAAAAAGGGACTATTTTACACCACTGCCTTACGCCCTTCTGTGACCGCTCTATGCATTTGGATTGGTGCATCACTAGATCATAAGTAAATTGCATTCATTTTAGTTAGGCATAAAGATTTGCTTGGCAAATATGTGTAGCTAACTAAAATCTTGTTAATTATATTATTTGGCATTTTACTTACATTAATTTATGGGTTGTTACAGTACCATGTCTGCATCCCACCCGGTTGTTCTGTCCTCAGACACTAAGATGGAACACACTATGTCGTCTACGACTGTCAATATGCCAGCTCATCCCAGTCCAGTCATACCAGCTACTGTTTCGGACGAGACTGAACTTTTTGAGGAAGGTGAAGTTGCCCGAACTCCCACTGTTCCAGCTATGATTGCTCGCTCTCAAGAGCACAATGCTTTTGCTTCTATGAACCTAGATCAGTACTACGAGTCACAACAATGGTTACCTGCTTCAGATATCTCTGTGGATGATAGATCATCCAAGTCATCCACGAGCACTGACTCTGCTTCATCATACTCTTCTGGACCATCTTCCCTACCGATCCGTCGTTGCCGATGTAGGATCCGTGTTCTTAAGCCTTATGAGCCTGAGCTGTTTGGAGTGCCTTACCGACTACATCGTAAAGGTACGACCTTCATGCATACCGCTAGGAAGCATGTGCGATCCATCACTATGACTCATGTGATACCATCAGCTCAGTCACCATTAGCTCAGTCACCATCAGCTCAGTCACCACCTGCTCAGTCATCACCAATTTTACCTACTGTTCCACCTACTGCTACTTCACCACTACCACCACCTATTGTGTTCTACCATCAGACTACTATTGTTCCTGTTTCATCACCGCCTACAGCATCACCTCCATTGGACACTTTTAGTGAGCCACTTATACCGCTTTGCATTAAGTGCTATTCATCATCACCATCTAATCCGTACATGCCTACTCAAGTGGATAATCAGACCGGACCAAGGAAGAAGGCCGGTGCTAGGCGATGGTCATTCTTGATGCCTGTTGGAATTACTCCTAGACCATAAATCAAGTGTTGGTTACTCATATGTAATAGGTAGTTAATTATGGCCTTTATGTTTGTTATTAGCCTTAAGCTTATGAAGAAGGCCCATGAGCTTAGGCCCAAGCCCATAGGAGAAAGGATGCGAACTAGGAGTGTTGCCCTAGCTTCCCTCCTATAAATACTCTTATAAACCTTCATTTGAAGGTTGGTTGTTAAAGTTATTCCTTTCATTCATACTCTACGCGTAACTGTCTTACTATATCGTGTGTGTGTGTTTGGTTTATTGTTCAATCGCCTTTATCTCTTTCTTGTAAGCTTTTGTTGTAAAACTAGTGACCTAACAGTGGTATCAATCGCCAAATAGTTGGGTGCACACTTTTGTTTTGAAGTTTTTTTTGGTTTTGGTCTTACGCGTAAAGATAACGTGTTCTTGGGTTCGCTTAAAAACTTGTTTTTTACACTTTTTAATCCAAGATTCTTGTACTTTCAACGTTTTAAGGTGTTAAAATACTTGTTTTTGGCAAAACGTTTCAAACTTTACGCGTGAATCTAAGTTTTTGAGCTTGATTTTGTTCGAGGGTGAAGTTCTACGCGTAACCCCGTTTAGCCGTTTTGGTTTATCAAGGTTCACAATTTTGTGTTATTTTGGTACTATTAACGCTATTCCATAACAAAAATCTGGTTTAGAAACAAATTTGGGCATAATATTTTTTACGAGTAAGATTACGGGTATCAGAACCCTAATCTTACGCGTAACTTTATCCGTGGTTTGATCTTCAGTTTCGTGGTTTACTCCGTGTTTTCTTGCTTAGATAAGCCTGAAAATACGTCGACTTTGGATATCTTTTGCACTGTGAAGTGTAAAAGATCACTTGGGATAAAACCCTAATCTTATGCATAAGCATAAAGCTTACGTGTAGAAATTCTACGCATAAGATTCATCTTACGCCTAAGCCTAGTCTTACGCATAAGATAATCCTACGCCTAACTTTCTACGCCTAACTTTGTGTCTACGCCTAATTTTAGAGTCTTTTCCTACTTACGCGTAAGCTAATTCTACGCGTAACTCTCGATTGTTACGCGTAACTTTGGTGTTTTTACGCATAAGTGCTACATGGATAATTGTGATTTCTACGCCTAAGGACACTTCTTCAACAAAGGTTCATTCGACTACAATGATCCATTTTTACCAACACAAGTTTTCAACATGTCACAACCACCATACTCTAACTATTTCCCTTACACTTATCCTCAACGACAACAACAACTAAGTCCACAACATCAACAATGGAATCAACAACAAGCAATTTATCAACAACAATTTAATCAACAACATACTCCACAACTTGGAGCAATTCTTCCACCACAAATGGTTCAAACACCGCCAAGTCTTCAAGTTCAACCCTACACAAATGACTTCAATCAACATCCATCAAGGAACACTATGAAGGAACCAACTTGGTTTGCAAAGATGTGTGAAGCTTTAAGCAGCCAACAATCAATTCATGAGGCTGGATCACTTGATAGACCTCCAATGCTAACTCCAGGAAACTACGATCAATGGGTGATAAGGTTATTTAGGTTTTGTGATCTGAAGAAGCCACATGGAAAGTTCTTAAAGAAGGTTATCTTGGAAGGTCCATTTGAGATGCCTACTGTCATTGTACCTGGAGATCCTAATGCTATTCCACCAAGAGATGAACAAACAAACATTGCTACTGTTGCAGATTTAAATCAAACAGAACTTCTACACTATGAAGCTGATGAGCTTGCAATGCAATATATCCTTTTAGGATTACCTAACCCAATTCTTCGAAGTGTTGATGCTCAAAAGACTGCAAAGAAAATGTGGGACCATATTCATCTTCTTATGGAAGGATCTGTACTCAATCAGGAGGATTTGGAATCCAAAATTTACTTGGCTTATGAACACTTCATGATTGAACCTGGAGAGACACTAGAGTCTTATCATCATCGATTTTCAGACATCATCAATGATTTGGATAAACACAACATCATCATGCCAAGAATTGCAGTGAATACTAAGTTCCTGAGTAGTCTTGGTCCTGAATGGGAGAAGTATGTCATTTTTCTCCGTCAAGCGAAGAATATGCATCATTCTACATATGGATTGTTGTACGATTACTTGAAGCCTCATGAAAAGGAAGTTGATCGGGAAAGGATTCTCCGTGCTCAAATTGCTCCACCTACACATCCGGAAAATCAACAACTTGCCTTATATGCTCAACAAAGTTATCCTCCTCAACAAGCAACTCAACCAACTGCCTCAGTCACACCTAACGATCAATCACAGCAACCTCAACAAAATCAATTGGTTCCTTACAACAACAACAATGATCAAGCACTTCATAGTCAAACTAATGAGGAATCCGATCCGTTCGAAGCATTGCAACAGGGATTTGTTATGATTGCTAATGCTTTTAGCCGTTATACAAACAAATCCAACAATCGTATTCGTTCCTTATCCAATACACGAAATCAGGATGTTGTGAACAATGGACGAGTTGCACTTCAGAATCGTGGTTATGGTCGTCAAATGGGAGGTGGTCAAGGGTTTAATGCTATGGGTAGGAATAACAACAGAGCTCAAGTGGTGGAACAGGGAAATGCTCAGAATGGGTTGAATGGTCTTCGATGCTACAACTGCAATGAGAAGGGACACCTGGCTAATGCATGCCCAAAGCCAAGGACTAGGGGCAGTGCTTATTTCAAAGAGGCTCTTCTTTTGGCTCTTAAGGATGAAGCTGGTGGATCTCTCACAAACAAAGAATAGAGCTTTATGGCAGATGCAGACTCAGATGATGATATGGAGGACTTGCAGGCCAATGCAGCTGTTATGTTGATGGCTAATATGCATGAGCTGCACATGAGTGAAACAGGCCCAGTATATGACACTGATGGCTTGTCTCAAGTACCCGAACAAACCATCATCATATCTGAACTAATATCTCCGCCAATATCTGAATCCGGCACGGCTCAGACTGTTCAAAATGAGTCATCTACATCTCATTCTGACGATTTTCAAATAAACCCTGTAGATACATTTGACGATCAAGATGACCTTATGGTTTCCTTTGATAATCAAATTGACTCCGTGGTTGTACTTGAGGATCTAAATAATGATCATGTTGTGACTCACGTTGAGCAACCCGAACTGTTGCCTCATCCAGATTTTGCTCGTTTAATTCAAGACCATCAAATCAAAATGGAGGAATGTTATGCATTAAATAAGGAATTAAAAAGCAAAAATGCACTGTTAACCAAGGATTTTGAATGCTTACAAATGCAACTCAACTTTTTCAAAACTCAAGAAAACCGTGAAAAAGGTTTTGAAGCCGCTTTTGCTAAATCTCATCAAAACGAAAAATATTTAGAGAGACAGATGCGTGATCTAGCCGCTTCGAAGAATGCTTTGTTGTCTGAAATAGAACTACTAGAACATAAAAAGCAAATTAACGCTCTCACCTTGGAAAATCAAAAAGCTAAGGCTGAGTTGTTAACTTGTCAAAAACAGTTCTCCGCTTACAAAAAGCATTCAACGAATCGGGTAGATGACCTTCTTGAAGAAATTATCGGCTTGCAAAACAAAATTAAAGAGTTTAAAACTGTTGTTTACAAACATGGTGAATCAGTAACAGCTATTGAAAAGTTTACTTTAAAACCCAATCCAAAAGGATATGGACCAAATCTAGCTGATTACAAACCAAAGCTTTCACTAAAAACATTCAAACCAAATCCTGAAATTTCCAGTGAAGAATATAAAATTAATGATACTGTTATGAGTGTTGTTGAATATCATCGTCAAGAGGAATTAGATGCAGAAGACGAGAGTCGATCAAAATTAAAAACTGTTGTTTACAACAAACCTTTTAATTATTCAAAACCGGTCACTTTCGTCACACCAACGGATTCTTCTAACACACCAAGGGTTATCATCAAAACACCTGAGTCTTCTAATGTTAATCTCCAACCAGATTATGCACAAATTTATGGTCCTTTACCTTCCATCAGTGAAGTAAATTCAAAACCTGAAAATCGAAAAATTCTTAGATATTTTGACATTTTCATGGCTGACCTCAAAATTTTACAACATGAGATAGAATATCGTTCTGAAATCAAAATTGATCATTCTCAATCGCCTCTGGCGCGAGAACAAAGAGACATTTTTCAGAAAAATCTTTTACCTAACGTTAAAAATTTGAAAAGTTGTGCATTAGCTTGGGAAAAGGATTTTCATAAGGAACTTGGAGTGATGAAGGTTGTTTTTGAGAAAACTGAAACATCTATTTCTAATACTAAACGTAAAAAGAAAATGTTGAGAAAAAATGTTGATCGACTCTTGAAAGATGTTATCTGTGCTGATATCCATAATGTTGTGTTATTCTATTCTTTGCCACATGCATCTGATTATATATCTGCTGATCATGTTGACTCTGTGGCAACCGTTGAGAATACTGATAATGTGCTTCAGATCGAGTCTATAAAAGCTGAAAATAAACGATTACTCAACGAACTTTACAATGCAAAACGTCGTCTTAATTGGTGTGAAAAAGATATTCACAATCAACAACTTAGGTTTCAAAAGAAAATCGCTCAGTTGCATGAAAAATCTTCTGATCCTAAATTTGCGCAACTGGATGATCAAAACGTGTCTTTGAAAGGTCAAATCTCAAAATATTAACAAGAGCTTGTAAAAGTTAAACAGGAATATGGTGTCATATTTGATTTACTCAACAAGACTCGCCATGAAGCATCAAACGAACTTGATCACTATCTTGCTCACACTAGAGAAGTCATGAATTTTGCAGGTAATATTCGTTCTGAAAATCAAGATTTGATTCACACTATCTCTAAGTTAAGAGAAATGTTAGGAAAGTATGAACAACTTCCGCCAACCATCATTAAGAGATTAGCACCAGTAACACTTAGTAATCGTGAACCTAGAATCTCTACTGCCAAATTACAAGTTGCTAACGTGCTTCCTTCTACTGAAACAGGAATAGTTGCGTCTTTTCCAAACGTCCGCACTTCACAGCCTAGGAGCACTCAATCGAAGAATAGGAAGTTGCGACCTAAGAAAAGATCAATAAGGAATGCTAAAGTAGAAGAACACCCTAGGACTATGAATAAGACTCACGTTGCTTCCACTATAGATATTGCGTCTGGCAAATGTAATAGAAATAGTGATGTAACGAATGCTAAATCGTTAAGTACTTTTGATATTCAGTCTGATGCACCTTGTGTTATTTGTCGTAAAAGTATGAATTCTGATTGTCATGACAAATGTGTTGCTAAAGCTATAATCTCTCGTTTACGGAATCCTAAGAATCGGAATACCTCTAGGCCCACTAATCATTCTAAGTCTGTGCTTGGTAGACCGCCTTCTTTAGATTCTACGTCATGCGTTGTTGTCCCTGTAGCTCCAGTTTCACCTCCTAAGAATGTAGTACCACCTAGTGCATTCACAAAGACTAAAGCAAACAGTAGTTATAGATGGCAGAAATGGATATATAACACATTAGGATTTAAATGGATGCCTAAAGTTATTAATGTGTGTATGTCTACTATCACTGCTTCGGAACCCTCTAACATTTCGGGTTCCACATCTACTTCTATTCCATCTGTGTCGTCTGTGTGTAATGCAGGTGATACAGATCATTCTCTGGATTGTTGATAGCGGATGTTCCCGACACATGACAGGCAACCGTAAACTGTTATCAAACTTTATTGCAAAGTTCATTGGCACTGTCAGGTTCGGGAATGATCACTTCGCAGCTATCATGGGCTACGGAGACTATGTCAATGGGAACATCGAAATCAGCAGGGTTTACTATGTGGAAGGCCTTGGTCACAATCTGTTTTCAGTAGATCAGTTTTGTGATGGAGATTTGGAGGTTGCTTTCCGGGAGAAAACTTGTTTCATTCGTGATCTACAAGGAAATGACCTTATGTCTGGCTCGCGTAATTCTAGTCTCTACACTATCTCTATGCAAGACATGGTTGCTTCATCTCCCATCTGCTTACTTTCAAAGGCAACATCAACAAAATCCTGGCTATGGCACCGTCGTCTCTCACACCTAAACTTTCAAACCATCACCAACCTTGCTCGACACAAACTAGTTGAAGGTCTCCCACGATTCCGGTATTCAAAAGATCACCTTTGCTCAGCTTGTGAACAAGGAAAAAGCACTCGTGCTCATTTTCCTTCAAAGGTGGAACACAGCTCTCAGCATGTGCTTCATCTTCTTCACATGGATTTGTGTGGCCCGATGCGCGTGCAAACGATCAATGGCAAACGCTACATCTTAGTAATTTTTGATGACTACTCACGATGGACTTGGGTCTACTTTCTTCAAAGCAAAGTCCAAGCTCCACAAATGATCATCACCTTTCTCACGAAAATTCAAGTTCAGCTCCGGAACACCGTCCGCCAAATAAGAACAGACAAAGGAACTGAATTTGTTAACCAAACCCTTCGTGAATTTTATGAGAAAGTGGGAATTCAGCATCAAACATCTATTGCACGTACACCCGAACAAAACGGCGTTGTTGAGAGACGAAACCGAACGTTAGTGGAAGCTGCAAGAACAATGTTAATCAATGCTAAACTTCCAGATTACTTGTGGGCAGAAGCTGTATCTACTGCATGCTATACTCAAAACCGTTCTATGATCACAAAACGCCACAACAAAACACTTTTCGAGCTTGTCCACAACCATAAACCGAATCTCAAACACTTTCATGTATTTGGATCCCTTTGCTATCCGAATAATGATCGTGATGATTTTGGAAAGCTCAAAGCCAAAGCCGATATTGGAGTATTTATTGGATACTGTGAGAATTCTAAAGGTTACCGGATCTGGAATTGTCGTACTAAACAGGTGATGGAAACGATTCATGCTCATTTTGATGAACTCACGGAAATGGCTTCTGAGTACAATAGCTTAGAACCCGGTCACAACCGTTTAAACTTCTCTCACCCCCATCATCAGCTAAACAAAGCCCCCAGCTAACTCGTCAACAAATGGAAAGGTTATTTGCTCCTTTGTTCAGTGACGATGTTGATGAACGTGCTCCATGTGTATCCGATGTTTCCGCTGCTCAACCTGATAATATTCCTATACCTGATACACCTGCTACAACAACTACTGTTGAAGATGCACCTACACCAGTTGACTCCAACACAACAGTTGAACAAACCGCTTCCAACAATGATGAACCGGCTAATGATATTCTGAATGAAGTACCCCCACCTGCAGATTTTGATCCAAATGCATTCTTTAACCCGTTTGCTAATGAGACTGCTGCACCAGATGTCGCAAAATCGTCAACAAACCATTTGAATCCTCAGAATATGCACAATGTATACCAACATCAACCCTCTACACATCGATGGACAAAAGACCATTCTCTCGCAAACATTATTGGCAACCCGAATCAACCAATCGTTACGAGACAACGTCTTCACACAGATGGTGAACATTGCATTTATGCACTCACTGTCTGCCAATCTGAGCCTAAAAACATTAAAGACGCAATGACAAAAGACAACTGGATTGAATCCATGCAAGAAGAACTCAACCAATTCAAACGTCTTGAAGTATGGGAACTGGTTGAAAGACCAACAGGGGTCTACGTCATTGGTCTCAAATGGATTTGGAAAAACAAATTGGATGCTGAAGGGAACGTAATCCGAAACAAGTCACGTCTAGTTGCTAAGGGTTATCGTCAGGAAGAGGGAATAGACTTTGAAGAATCTTTTGCTCCGGTTGCTCGTCTTGAGGCTGTTCGGATATTTCTCGCGTTCGCGGCTCATATGAATACGACGGTCTTTCAAATGGATGTCAAAACTGCGTTTCTCAACGGACAACTGAAAGAAACGGTTTATGTCAGCCAACCCGAAGGATTCATTAATCCAGAGTGCTCGAACCATGTATACAAACTGAACAAAGCTCTTTATGCTCTCAAACAAGCCCCTCGGGCATGGTACGATAAGCTATCATCTTTTCTCATTGCTAATAAATTCACCAAAGGTTCGGTTGACCCAACTCTCTTTATACAATATCACGGGGCACATATCTTAATTGTTCAAATTTACGTGGATGACATCATTTTTGGGTCTACACATAAAAAGTTTTCAATCGCTTTTGCAAAACTAATGAAGAAAATTTTTGAAATGTCCATGATGGGTGAACTTACGTTCTTTCTAGGACTGCAAGTTCATCAATCACCCCGTGGTATTTTCTTGAGTCAGTCCAAATATGCCCTTGAATTGTTAAACAAATTTAGAATGAAAACCTGTGATACTTATGCCACACCAATGACTCATACCAAGAAGCTAGACGCTGATTTACATGGGAAATTAGTGGACCCTACCAAATATCGAAGTATTATTGGGTCTCTCATGTATCTAACAGCTAGCAGGCTTGATATTGTCTTTGCCGTTTATCTATGCTCCCATTATCAGTCGCGACCAACTGAAACCCACCTCTCTAAGGCTAAAAGAATCCTCCGATACATCAAGGGAACCATTAACTTGGGGATCTGGTATTCGAAGGATTCTGGTTTTGAACTAATCGTTTTTTCAGACGCTGACCACACAGGATGCTTAGACTCAAGGAAAAGTACTTCAGGAGCTCTACAATTTCTTGGTGATAAACTGGTGTCTTGGCAATCGAAGAAGCAGGATTGTACATCGCTGTCATCAACCGAAGCAGAATATGTGGCCATGTCCGCGTGTTGTGCTCAAGTCATATGGATGAGAACACAACTCAAAGACTATGGTTACGTATTTGACAGAATCCTGATGTACTGCGACAATCGGAGTGCCATTGCGATCTCGTGCAACTCAGTCCAGCACTCGAAATCAAAGCACATTGATCTTCGTTATCATTTCATCAAGGACCACGTGGAACATGGTACTGTTGAATTATACTTCGTGGGTACTGAATACCAATTGGCAGATCTACTCACCAAAGCCTTGCCTCCCGCTAGGTTTAATGAGTTGGTCCACCGGATTGGTATGAGGTGTTTGACTCAAGAGGAATTGAATGACCTCCTAAAACAGTTTTAAAAACCTGTCAAACACCAAAATATCTTTTGTAAATATATTTTTCAAAAACAAAATACAAAAATATTAAACCTGATAAAACAACAAAAATATTCTTCTAATCTAATTTTTTCTTTCAACATGGCAAGTACATTTCTTCCATCAACAGTATAATCTTTCAAAATTCAGTATTTTTCCGATCAAGTGTTGAGGGGGAGAATATTATCACTTAACTGTTTCAAAACATCTGTGTACTTGCATGTTATCTTATCCCGGTTGTACCTTTTATCAATGGTGGTAAAATTTTTCTGGTTAAACTGACACTCCTCGGACTAAAATTTATAACCTTTCATCATTTATTAAGTCGAGGGGGAGTGTCGTCAAAGTTTCTGTCTTAAAATCTTCATTTGGTAACCAAAATGGAAGTTAAAAGGCTTTGTATGAAAAAAGAAAAGGTGGAGGGACCAAAACTGTCAAAAGATGAAAGTCATTTTCAATAAAACTCTTCCACCTAACTTCCAATTCACATTTATTACTCTTAACCTAACAATATCCTACGCATACAAATCGTTCAAGAAATCTGTGTTTTGGATCATCATTTTGTAAGTTGTTTCATAATCTTAACGTGTTTTTAAACATTGGTTTTGATTTTTACATGAATCCAACGGTCAAAATGTCGTATAATCTTGTTTTTGTGTTCTACGCGTATGCGTATGAACACATGATCAAGATTGTGTGTTTCTGGTTAAAAGGACAGTGTCAAAACGTTTCTAATACATAAATGATACCATTTTAATCATCAAAGCTCACCCAGAATCACGAATTGAATTATTTGTGAAATTAGGGTTTATGCGTAGTTTTGGGTGTTTTCAAATGAAAAGGTTTTTTGGTCATAATTATAGTTGTGTGATGTTGTTATAATGATGTATTGATGATATCTAGGCTTTAGATCTACCCAGAAACACTAATTGTTTGAGAATTAGAGATTAGGGTTTAATGTTCTTGAGAATTGGGTATTTTTGATTCACCACGAATTGGATGTTAAAACTTGGTTTATAGACTCTTACAACACCTAAGACCTACCAAAAAACGTTTGGTGCAAATCCTATGGTTAGAAATCATATGCGTAATTCATGAACCTTAAGGTTTTGACTTACGCGTATGACTTTCTACGCGTAAACTGTGTAATATGTTTCATGCCATAATCTGTTTCAACATGACTATACATGTTAAGATTGATGATATGATGGTTTTATTTCAGGCTTGCTACTCGTATAATTCAGAATCAAGGTCGATTGTTACTCTACGTGTGACAACTCGCAATTTCAGGTCATTTCTCAAGTTTCACAATTTCAGCATTTATCGTAAACTTGGTTTACTTGTTCCAAATTCGCGTAACCTTAAAGGTTTAGCGGCGAATTCATGATCATATCATCACGTACATTTCATATGGACTAAGTTTAGTCTACATTTCATTGACATCATTTGCATCATATTAGTTCATTCATAACATTTCATTTCACATTTAACGCGTACTTTTTATATTAAATAAACGTTATCGCGTGAGTTATTATTTTTAATATTTAATCCATTACTTTCAAAAATGATCCCGATGTATTTTTATACTTACATTTAGTTATAAAAACTATATTTTGAGTTTTTCTAGTGTTTTAAATTTATTTGGTACATAAATCGTTAAAGTTATATTATTACGACGTTTTTCTTAAAAACTACACTATAATTTTTATATCACTCAAATTTCACAAGGAATGTATTTTTACAATTTTTATTATCTCATTACATTCTATTTTGACCTATTAAAAACTTACTTATACCAAAACTTTCCATTTACCTTCACTTATACCTTTACCTACACCATTTACTTATACTTTATATCAAATATTTACACAAAATATATATACACATTTTATAAAAAAAAAAAAAAAATTATTTTGCCAAATCCCTCCCCCCTTGGCCGACAAGGGGAGGGAGGCATTAATGGAGGGGTATGGTAGTTGATTATATTGATTTTTACACTTATACATAAAGTCTTACATCTATTATTTATCTCATTCACTTCATTCTATCAATTTTCAAAGTGTTAGCAAGTTTTCTTCTCTCTTTTGTTCTTCCAAAAACCGGCCTTCAAGGGTTCTTCAAAGGGATCATCATCAAAAATTTTCTCAAGTGTTTAAACAATCTAGATAACACTCTTTATAAGGTTTTGAAATAAAAACCTAGAGTGTTTAGGCTAACCTTGTTCTTTGCACCTCATCATATTAGCTTGTAAGCATGTTTCTTTCATTTTTCATGTTTCTTTATCATTTCATATTTATCTCTTCATATTTGGTACAAACATGCAAGACATATGTTGTTTATACCATTTTTACATGATTTTTAGATATATATATATATAAGGTCATCCTATAATTATCCCCTTGGTATACTTTGGTCTTGATGATGTTTAGGAACCCATGACACCCTAAGAAGGTGTATGGTAGGATTAGATTAGCTTCGGAGTTGATTTGAAGGGATTAGAATAGGATTGGTACGAGAAAAACTATTTTCGATACGTATAAAATATGTTCTGTCCTTGTTTTGATTTTCTGGAAAAACCGACAGTAGGCACGACATTTTGGCCTTGATGTTTAGAAAATATACTTTAAAACGAATCCGTGGCCGCTTGAACGGATAAAAACGGAGTTATAACGAAGAAGTTATGAATTTTTAAAGTTTGACGACGAAATATATTTTTTCTGAAATTTCAGCAACATGTTTTTGTTTTATTCGAGTCAAAAACGAGCCTTAAGCTTTATAAATTATTTCGACTTATCAAAAATATATTAGTATACTTTGATACGAAGCTAAGGACGTATTATACGTAGAAAACGGATTTGAAACGACAAAGATATGCACGTTTTCATAAAATTGCCGTAACTATTATTTTCTGAAAAACTATATTATTTTTACGATACAAGTGTTACGGTAGCTGAATCGACTATGTTTGAGGCTGTTTTTAACCATGATGTGGAACTTTTTGGAACGAAATGTCTTCTAATAAAATTGAGATCATCGAGCATATTTTTCAAAACAATCAACCGTTTGTATAGCGGAGTTGTAATAAATTATTTATGGATGCTTAAAGTTGGCCGAAACTCACTTTTTACACAACAATTAGACAAAATCACTATCTTTAACCCTTATTATCTTTATGATCAAGACATTTATGTCGAAAACTCCTGAACTGAAACTTCTAGATTTTGATACAAACTTTCCAAAACCGTTGAGTTCGTTTCCTAACGTGCAACGTACACCATTTTACGACTAGTTTTTCGGAGCCATTTTTGTCATTTTCAAGAAATTTCCGACGACATTGTTTTACGGCGAAAAGTGAAAATTTCACTATAAATCATTACGAAACCATTGTAGGATGACATTTTGACGTAAAAACTTGTAAAGTAATTTTTGAATGGTCAAGACGTCAAAAGAGTATTTTTCGACGATAAGTATTATTTTCAAAACTCATAAATGGTATAAATAACATACGAAATGCATGCATAACGTTACATCATAACTCATTACGTATCATATCATTCATAATAGGTCATTTTCGAGATTCACGCAACATTTCAGTGTATCCACTTTTGCCATCGCATTATTGTCCAAGTGAGTCATAGCCCCACTTTTTCTCGTTTTAATTATTTATGAAACTCTTTGGGGGAGATGCATGCTCAATAATTTTTATTACATTCATGACTATTTGCAAACTATATGTTTATCTGAACTGAATGTTTAGTCATACGAAGTAACAGTTTTGCCATGCTTAGAATTGTCTTAGTATTATCATTGAGCTAATAGTCTTGGTATATTCATTGAGCTAATGGTCTTGGTATATTCATTGAGCTAATGGTCTTGGTATATTCATTGAGCTAATGGTCTTGGTATAATCAGTGAACTAATGGTCTTGGTATAATCAGTGAACTAATGGTCTTGGTAAAATCATTGAACTAATGGTCTTGGTACAATCCTGAACTAATGGTCATGGAACAAATTGAAACCATACGAATTATGTGTTATATTAAGTAACTGTGGATACATTAAGTTATGCACTATTATGTGAATTCATTTGACATCATGCGCTTGAGCATAAACTATATACATTTTGGCAATGGGTTGTGAATACACAGGTTGCAAGTTTTGTATGGGCGGAACTTGGAACTGAGTGGATTTACAATGCCTTTGCTGCATAAACGATTTTTAAAGGCTTTACATTTCAACATAAACTCTATGAACTCACTCAACCTTTGTGTTGACACTTTAGCATGTTTTATCTCAGGTTTCTATGGCATACACCTCATGGCATGCATAAGGACTTATCATAGAGTCGTGGTGACGACGCGTCTCTCATGGATTTATGCATTTTAAAACATCGTTTGAATTGTAACAAACTTAATTCCGCACAAGTTGATTTTCATTTGGGACCTATACTTTGTAAACTCTGATTGTTTTATTAAATCAAACGACGTTCTTTTCAAACGACACTTTAGGTCGTTCAATATAACTGTGATTGTGATGCTATGACAGTCAATCCCCAGGAATTTCATTCCGCTGCAAAACAGGTAATTTGGGGGTGTGACACTACGCATAAGGATCACCTTACGCGTAGGCAGTTATGCGTAAGAGAAATCCTACGCGTAACTACTACGCGTAAGGTTCTACAATGGGACTACGCGTATCCTGTGAAGGATATGCGTAAACAGTGACCTCTACGCATAAGGTCTACTCTTACGAGTAAGCCTTACGCGTAAGGTCTTTATACGCCTACGCGTAAGCCCTACGCATAAGGTCCCCTTTTCCTATGCGTAACATTTCTTACACGTAAGCTAGGATCCTACGCATAAGCTTTCGTCTACGCGTATATCACTTCTGTTTACGCGTAACTTTGCCAAATCTACGCCTAAGCCTTGATAGACCTTCATTATGAATTGTTACATGCACAAACTTGTTAATAAACAAATCATATCGTCACGAAACCAATAATGTCACTAATAAACTTAATCGTTTAATATGTTGTGTTAAATATGTGATAACATAAACTTTAAAACTTAAAGTTAACTAACTCACAAAACTTATCACGACGACAATGGACTATTGAACAAACAAGTGACTTTGGACTCGTAACAATCTTTAACACTGTACATTCAATAATTAGACAATAAAACCTTCTGTTGACTAACATTATGTCTTTCGATATGTTGGTTCTTTTGGCCAATGTTATTTCAGATCACGACATGGCTGCTCAAATGAATGTGGATGCACCAGAAGTTCTCACAATTGCTGACATCTTCCCCAATGGCTATCCTAGAAAGATTGGAAAGAACAACCTTAGGGTTGACTTTGAAACCCTCACCTGCTCAGAATCTTCTTGTCTCATTGCTGTGGATATTCTAAGGAATCATCCCTACCAGAACATGCTCTCACACTCTGCTACTGTACCGGAAATCTACATTCAGCAATTCTGGAATTCTATGCAGAGGATCACAGGTCAAAGTGCAGTGACAGTGACACTTAATCACAAACAAGTCACCATCACTCATGCAGACTTACGAGCTGTTCTTCTCATTCCTGAAATTGAGCCAACTGATTTCTTTGCCACACCTACTGAGGAGACAGTTCTACAATTCTTGCTTGATATTGCCTATGATGAAGCTTCAGGAGTTATCTCTAAGCATTCTCATGTGGAGCTTAAGAACATTCCTCAACCATGGAGAACCCTCTACATCATCATCACCAAATCGGTCTCTGGTCGTGATAGTGGATATGAGCATCCCAAGCTCATGGAACTACAAATTTTCTGGTCATTAATCAACAAAAAGGACATCGAAATTGAAGCACTGTTATGGGAAGACATGATGTCATTTCACAAGAAACTTGGCTCAAAGATTCCCTATGTCAGATACACAAAGTTGTTGATCCAGAGAGCACTTGGACTTCATCCCGATATTCCACAAAGACTCAATGACCTAGACAATCACGATATGTTGACTGAGCCTACCCTATCAGTCAGAATCAAGGAATCGTCTATAAAGAAACAGGGTGTTGTATTACCTGATCACCTTCTGTCTAAAGAAATCAAAAAGCTCGAGACAT
This sequence comes from Chrysanthemum seticuspe, assembly GCA_019973895.1. Taxonomy (NCBI): domain Eukaryota; kingdom Viridiplantae; phylum Streptophyta; class Magnoliopsida; order Asterales; family Asteraceae; genus Chrysanthemum; species Chrysanthemum seticuspe. The sequence goes on along the minus strand of BPTQ01000005.1, from coordinate 259,504,254 downwards.
ACAAAAGGTACCTAGTTGCAGTAAAAGAAGGCAAAGTTGGTCATCTCGATGACAAGTCTTCTGGAACACCTATAAGGAGAACCAGAAGAGGCAGTGCAGGAAGTGCTGCAAGTACTGAAAGTCATAGGAAGTTTCCCAAGAGGAATCCTCCTCGTAAAAGGACTGTTCCTTCTAAAGAAGTTGTTCCCATTCCCTTACCCAAACCTGAACCGCAGAGAAAGCTAATTAACGAGGACTCAGAAGGTACTGAATCAGAAGAAGAGATTACGTACTCTGAAACTGCTAAAGATGAAACCACAACGGTATCTAAACCTCCCAGTCCTCCAGCTAACATAGGAAAAGGAAAGACTCCTGTACTTGTGCCATATGAAGAAAGCTCAGAAAGTGATGAAGAGAAACTGGATAAATCCTACAGGAAGAAGTTTAAATTCGTTAGACACCTTCAAAAGGCTGAAGAATTTGCAAAAGACCAAATGGGTGGCCTCGGAGGATCAAGTGGTGCTGCCCACTCTTCACCAGATCCTGATGCGGTTAATCGACCCGATAAGGGATCTGGTGCCACCACTCTTGTGCAACAACAAACGCTTTTGGAGGAGTCTACTGATTTTAACATTGAGGAACCAGAAAAGGATAAGACTGAGAAAGAGAAAACTGATGAAGAAGCTAAGGCTCAGACGGAAGAAAAGGCTAAATCTGGACAAGATGACGAAGAGAATTATGATGATTATCTTCTCAACAGTCCAACTCGTTCCAAGGAGGATACTTCTGCACCTCCTAAGGACCCCGAGCCTCCTCATGTCTCCTTATCATCAGATTCTTCATCTCATTCCTCACCACCACCATCTAAAAGATGAACCAAATCATCATCCAAATCAGTGAAGAAGCCTACTCGATCTTGGATATCTCATGCTCATAAACGAATTGGGAATGCTGTCAAACAAGTCAGAAAGAAAGACATCCTCCAAAGGAAGATGAATTTCTATGCTGATCAGATACAGTATATTCATGATGATCTCGACAAGATGCAAGAGGAAAGGGAGTATGTCCAGAAGCTCATGAAAGATGATCTTCAAGGAAAAATGGATGAAATGATCAAAGGATACACTCAACAGTTCCTTATGGAGGTCGTTCCGAATCTGACAAAGCAGATGTATACCAGACAACTGTATCCAAATCTGTTGCATCTAGCCAAACAAGCCATGAAATCAACTCCGATGAATTTAAGCATCAATCTAGTTAAATCTACAATCTTCTCAGATGATGAATTGGTGAACCGGCTAGTTGCGCAAATGTCGACACGCTCTGCAATGTTTGCCTTACATGAAGCTAAACTGTTTGAAGCTCTATTGGAATACCAACTCAGGTCCTCATTCCGAGAAGAAGCTGTTAGGCCCAACGTTCAGGAGATGATGTAGACAAAGATCAGGATAAGGATAAAGAGCCCAAACGCACAAAGAAGTCTGATGTATCATCCTCTATTTAGTACTCGATGCAACCTCCACCACAACGGACTCTTACTCAACAAAGATCTTCTCCTCCATCTTCTACTGATAAACCTCAGGACTCATCTGAGTTACCGCCCGAGACTCAAAAAACCGATGATCACTTTGAGTATACGGGTGGTGACGATGAGGAAGTCCGTGAGCCCCTACAACAACCCACCTCTCCCAAACAAGTTAAGAAACCAGAATCCTCATCTAGGCCAAAACAAAAAAAGAAGAAGGCGCCAATGACTGACGTCGTATCATGGCTAGATGAAGATACAACACATGAGTTTGAATGGTTTTCTACACTTGTCAATTCCACTCCCTACCCTGAAAAAGGTCAAGATCTGGTAGACGGTAATACTTTGGAGCATGCTAAAATTATGCAAGAAAAGTTCCATGTGAAGAAGATGACGAAATCCGAGTTGAGACGAATCAAAAATGAAGCTTTTCAACTGTGGAAAGATAGCTCAGAAAGTGCCATCGAGGTCGAATATCACCTTGAAAACATTGCTCGAGCTATGTCTAACAACATGGATTGGCTTAACCCAGAAGCAAACATCGACTTCACCAAACGGGACAACCCTCCATATTATACCGACTCGTCTAAACCATTACCAACGATCGGCCAGTCAGCTGAACCTAGGATTCCATTCAGATATTTCTTCAACAAAGACTTGGAATTTCTTCTACACGATGGCGATGGATCAAGGAAATACACTACATCTTTGACACTTCCATTCCCAGCAGCCATATACTCAAACTGTATAGCTATCGAGGAAAGAGCTAATCACTTGTTCTCCAACAACGTGGAAGCATACGACCGAGATGCAATGTACGGGATTCATCATTGGCCGGAACACCGAAGAATCTACTACAGAAGCTGCCATGTTCAGAAGTCTCAACATGCAGTGTTCAGTACTAAGGATAAAGTTGCCATCAAACACGTTGATCTTTCGACCAAATGGGACTACACTTTTCTCAAAAAGATTGTGGTCAAAAGGCAAGATGAACGGGATTATGCATTCTCTGAAGCTGACTTTGAGAATTTGTCTCTCAACGACATTGAAGACATGTACCTTGCCAAAGTACAGGGTCGCATGAGGCAATTTTCAACTGAAGTACAACGTGAATTCATCAAGTCACTGCTCATCTTCATCAGAAGCATAGTCATCAAAGAACGTGTAGAAGATCTCCAACTGGCTGTTGAATCATATCAAACCCGTGTTAACTTCACTCCACCTCAGCTTGATCTTCCCGACATCAACCAGCTCTCACAATATACACTCATCAGCAAACCATTCGGCGTTGTTTACCGCAGTGAACTTTGACGAAATTGCTTAATGGCGTGTAGCGATCTTCACAAATTTAGGGATCACACTTTGAATATGGTTAGGGACGGATTGGCTTATAGGTTGAAGGATATACGTCAAATGATTGGGTCTCCTAATCGATGGAATTCTCAGGATCGAAGGGATGTGAGGAGAATTATCAAGATGATCGATGAGGGTTGTATAGAAGGGAACAATTCAGAAGATTAGAAAGCTATGTTGGTGGTCGACCCAGGATTAACATCACCGGCTTTCAACGCCCGATTCACACTCCTGGCGACATCTCTGGACTTCCTGGTACCCCTTGAATTGCTTCTTTCATTCTAAATTTGGATGTGTGATTATATATGTCTATGGCTTGTGCACACATTTCAGTGTACAACCCGTAATTGTCAAGAAAGGACCCTGTGGTACGCTTCAGTGCCACAATCCTTATACAAGGAGCGAAAGCTTCTTAATTTTTGAGTAAAACCTATCAAACCTTTCATTTTTCAAGGTTTTGCTCAAAAAGACAAGTACTTCCCCGTATGATTTTCAAAACCTCAACCGTTTATATCAATTGTTGAGGGGGAGTATTTGAATTCAAACTTTGTTCACAAATTGTTCATAATGGTCATCTTCCCGCAACACTCGAAATGGTCATATTTATTCTCAACTTTTCAAAAATAACATTTTATATGCCATTTTTGAGGGGGAGAAAATTATGTGATAAGAAATATGTTGTGTAAATACAAATGAATCTTTGTGTAATAGACTTAACCAACGAATTGACGGTACTAAACTGTTAGTAACTCGAAAAGACTTGTCCTGGACGGGTAATAATTTCAAGCTAGTTCGCTAGTAATGTAAACGTGTCTCGCAAAGGACTTGTCCGAGTAGAAAGTACCATTCGAGAAACTCTTGGTAGACATGAACTCTGACGGGTATGACAACCTTTAGAGGTTTGTCTACACCTTCAAGGTAGTTATTAGAGCTAGTTGTCACTTAAAAGCTGAAAATGTAACTCTTTAACTATACAACGTAACCGTGTCTCGCGGGGGAGTGTCTATCTTGAGTTGATCAATTCAAAAGTGCGCGCTCTTCCCACACAATGCAGATTTCCGTCAAAACTCTAAAACACATGTGGAGGGGGAGTATTTCTGCTAAAAGATAAAACTCTCACAGTGGTTCAAACATGTTTTTCATTTACAAACCTTTTGAGAGATTTTCTTGAAAATTGGTTTTATGGCAACATAGGTTAGTCATGGAGTGATAAGGTGACTAAGGTTAGGAATAACCGTCCTATGATCCGCCAGAGCCGGAGGGATCTACCCAAGGACATCACAAATAGTTAGTACTTAGAAGTCCTTAGGTATGAATATAAAAAAAGGGAGAAATTGAGAATCGGAGAAAGAAGGAGTTGAAGAATTAAAAAAAAAATGCAAAGAAAAGGGTGAAAAGAAATAGCCCTCCAAATTATTCAACTTAGGGCAGACATCGGGTTCAATTCATATGCTACTGGTTGTCACTTAGTGACGCCGGTATTGAAGATTAAAAGTCGTCATGGACCCAGTGACGCATGCACTAAACCTTCTTAGCCACTCAAGTTTCTCTCTAAAGAAGCTTGTTTCATTCTCACAGGGAACCCTACGTAAACTACTGGCTTTCTCTTAGAGATCGCTGGTATTGAAGAAGGAGACCCTCTCCCTAGTCTCCGCTCAGGAAAACCAAAATGCACTATTGAGTCTAGAGCCACGAGATTCATCAAAAGATCTGTTAGGTACACTTGACATTTCATCACTTGACGTTCAACAATAAGAATTTCAGTGGTACGTTATCGAGTCCTTCACAGATCTTAGCAATCTGTCGAGAACATTTATGAGAGGTTCATATCTGTGATCCTCAGTGGTTGAATGGAAACTCCTGCCAGGGTCAACATCAAACAGCCCTGACAGCAGGTCACTTCGGTAACTCCCCATGGATTACGCTTAGTGTGTCTCAAACGGTCTACAATCGTGAGGTGATGCTTCGGTGTACCTCAGCGACTCATCTGAACTGTAGATGTACTTCGGTACATCGCATTATCTCACTTGTGGGACTCCAGTTCAGGAACGGCCTTTGTGAGAATTAGAGTTGTGTTTTCACACTATGTTGTTAACACTCTCGAAGTTCAAACTTGTAAGTGCCGGAATCCGCTTATTACTAACCGTTTGAAATGTTTTCTTCTTACGGAAGCTCCGGAGTGGGATGATCGTGCTGATTCTTCTCATGCTCACGCCAACATCATCACTAATGGAAGTTCTATCCAAAAGCAACACAACAGTCAGAATGATTCTTGGTCAAATCAAAGAATCTACAAAGTTAAAGACTTAAGAAACTTCATTAGTACTGAATTCCAACGTCAAAGAGCGTGTGAGCATGTTGAAGAATGAAGTGGAGACACTGTAGCGGCGAAGTAGACCTGAGGCAGATTTGATGTAGACAACAACATACTATCACTTCCATCACAAAGAACAATGATCTAAGAACAAAGTTAAAGATGACGTCAAAGCATAACTGTTCAAAGACAACTATCTCTCTACACTGGGGAGATTGTTCGAATCAAGGCATTCCTTCTCACAAGAAAGAAGACTGTCAGAAGACGTCAGAGCTACTATTACATCAACGCCTTCACCGTTTTTCATCACCAACACTTGAGGGGGAGATTTTTATAATTACTCCTAGAACATAAATCAAGTGTTAGTTACTCATATGTAATAGGTGGTTAATTATGGCCTTTATGTTTGTTATTAGCCTTAAGCTTATGAAGAAGGCCCATGAGCTTAGGCCCAAGCCCATAGGAGAAAGGATGGGAACTAGGAGTGTTGCCCTAGCTTCCCTCCTATAAATACTCTTATAAACCTTCATTTGAAGGTTGGTTGTTCAAGTTATTCCTTTCATTCATACTCTACGCGTAACTGTCTTACTATATCGTTTGTGTGTGTTTGGTTTATTGTTCAATCGCTTTTATCTCTTTCTTGTAAGCTTGTGTTGTAAAACTAGTGACCTAACAATGCCTTTACTTCGTTGTTGGAGAGAAGAGGAGGGAGCACCTAGTTCATTCGAGCTTGGAGAGAGCTCAACCACTACACCAGCTCCAGTTCTGCCTATTACCGGTGAGCCTGTACACTACACCATTCCTCTGTTGGCTACGAGACTCATCAGGCACGAAGACCAGTTGAGTGAGCTCCTGGCGCATTATGATGAGATTCCACTGGTTAGGATAGAGAGCTTGGATGACGAGGTCGAAAACCTCACGATAGCTCACTACTCCATTGAGATTGTGTTTGATATGATGAGTACTCAGATTGTGGAAGCAAGAAAGGTCGTGAACCGATTGACTTAGAGGTTAGAGACTATAGTTCGAGATGCTAGTATGTTGAGAGACACTGCTTTAGGACGAGAGAGAGTCTTGCATCACGAGCTTGCATCCGCTCATGCTCACACTGCTATCCTAGAGGAGAGGATTGATGACCTCGAGGTGAGAGATCGAGCACGTGAGCAGCAGATCCGATATTTGACAGCCATGGTTGGGGAGATTCACCGTCGTCATGATGATGCATCGGGAGATGCGTAGATTCTAGCTATCTTTATCTTAGTATGTATCATAAAGCCGCCATATGAGGCATTAAGGATTGTATCCTTTTTGTTTGTAACTTTGGAACAAGAATTATGATGTTGTAACCCATGGTGTGAACAATACTATGTAATGATGTATTCTATGTATCCTATGGTTGTATTTCTTATATTCTTGTGTTGTGATATTATTCATCGGTAATGTATGCCGAACCGATCCTTATGTCCTTATATATATGTTATGATTTGTTGAGAAAAATCATGATTCACTTGTTATTCATAACGACATCATATGATTGATTTAAAGTGATGATCTTGACTATTATGATATTTATAATGTGTAATCACTTTTATTATCGATTGATGATGTCTTAATCTTGGTGTTTAATTCTTGGAAATTTTAGAAAAATGGTCAAGAAGAAGGCTACCTCATCCACCATCACTCCCGCAGCTATTCGAAAAATGGTCGCTGAAAGCGTTAGCGCTGCTATAGCACAGCATGCCGCTGACACTGCAAGAGCCGAAGCTGAACGCATTGCCGAAGCTGAACGAATTGCCCAAGAGGCACGTGAAGCCAAAGCTGCTACAAGAGAAGCTGAGATTGCAAGAGAAGCTGAAATTGCAAGAGAAGTTGAGATTGACCGAGAAGCGGAAATCGCTTGAGAGACTGAAGCTGAGCGTGTTGCCCAAGCAGCACGAGAGGTTGAAGCTGCTCGTCTTGCTGAAGAGAATCATGCCACAGAAGTTGCACGTCTTGTTGAAATGGCAAACTCAAATGCAAATAACACTCCAACAAATCAAAGTGAGTCCACTGTAACTCGTAAGTGTAGTTACAAAGAGTTCATGAACTGCAAGTCGACATTCTTCAAGGGTACTGAAGGTCCTATTGGTTTACTTCATTGGTTTGAGAGAACCGAGACTGTATTTCTGCTAAGTGACTGCACAGATGATTGCAAAGTCAAGTTCGCAACTGGAACTTTGTTAGAAGATGCATTATCTTAGTGGAAAGCTCATGCTCAAATAATTGGAGTGGAAGAAGCTTGTAAGATTTCATGGTCAGATCTGAAACAACTGTTGATGAAACAGTATTGCCCGAGAACTGAGATCAAGAAGCTCGAAGATGAGTATTACCACTTGGCTGCTAAAGAATGATCTCAAGACATACTTCAAGAGATTTCATGAGCTGAGAGCTCTGTGTCCTCATCTGTTTCCCACAAATGAAAAGCTTTTGGAAGCTTTGATTGGAGGTTTACCTTGAAGCATCGAAGGAGATGTCATCGCTTCGAATCTAAAGACTGTTGAAGAAGTTGTCATTGTATCCCACCGCCTTATGGAACCGATATTGAAGCTTGCAAATGCACAAGGATCAAGTGACAACAAAAGAAAGCTTGATGATCGGAAAAGCTCAAATTCCAACCACCATCAATCCAACAACAACAACAATCGGAACAACAACCATTACACCGCAACAGAAACCATCATCACAATCGGAAAAACCGAAGGCAAGATGCCGCAAGGGCTTATGTTGCACCCACTGCTGGAAAAGGGTATGTAGGACCACATCCCCAGTGTAACAGATGTTTGATGCACCATTCTGGACCTTTTACTGTGAAGTGTGACAAGTGCAACAAGGTAGGTCATCAAGGAAAGCGTTTCTGAAACCCTGGATGGGGAAACACTGTGGCAAACATGAATTGTTATGGATGTGGAGAAAAAGGTCATTTCAAGATTCAATGCCCAAAGTTGAATGCAGCTCAAACCAACAATGCGCGTGCAAGAGCGTACGTACTAGGAGATAGAGATGTGCCGTTGAACCCTGATGTTGTAACGAGTACGTATTCTCTTAAGAATCATTCTGCAAAAATCTTGTTTGGCTCTGGAGCCGATAAGAGTTTTGTATCTACTACTTTTGCACCATTACTTGAAATATCCCCGATCACCTTAGATACAACTTATGAGATAGAACTTGCCGATGGAAAGATAATAGGAACCAACACCGTAATCCATAATTGCACTATTTTGTTACAAGATCATTCGTTCCTCATAGATCTTTTGCCAATCAAACTTGGAAGTTTCGATGTCGTAATTGGCATGGATTGGTTGTCCAAACACCGTGCTAGGATTCTTTGCGACGAGAAAACCGTTCATATCCCGATCAACGGTGAAACTTTGGTTATCCAAGGAGATCAAAGTAGAAAGTACTTAAGTATCATAACCTGTGAAAAATCGATAAAGTACATGGAAAAGGATGTTATGCCTTCTTAGCTCAAGTAACGGAAAAGAAGTCGGAAGAGAAACGACTAGAGGATGTGTTAGGAATTAGAAATTCCCGGTATTAAAGAGTCGGTCACCTCAAGTATATGTAATCGTTAGAAAGCTCGTAGTCGTAGTTCTTTTAAATTAAGTAGTAATTTAGTTAAGTAACACCGTGGAGGACGGACGGGTCTTTACCCACTGTATGCCTGATCCACAGCCCAAAGTGTGGCGAGTTATGTAAGACTATAAATACTCTCTACCTTCCAAGGTAGAGAGTTGGAGCTCATAATAATATCTTTCACTTTCTCTCACTAAGTTCCCTAAACCTCAAACTTTCTCTCTCTAGAATTCCATCTTATACGCCACCTTGTGTTATGGTTTGATGTGTGTGTGAAAAGTTATATCTTACAATTGGTATCAAGAGCCATGGTTAGATCATATCTTGCACATCTTTGGATTTATAGTGGTTTTTAGGTGGTTTTTGAGTTTGAAAAAGTTTAGTGGTTTTTGCATCATTTGGTTGATCTCTAGTGTTAAAGTTTGAATTTTGTTGGTACTTTTGTGTTTTGAATCATCATAAGTGTTTAGGTTTTCATTTGGTAAGCTTGAATCATCTTGGTTGGGTTGTTTTTGGATTGAAAAGTGATGTTTATTTGGTTTTTCATGGTAGCGAGTTAGTTCACGGATAACATTTCTTCATAGCGACTTGCTTCATTATTTTGTAGCGACTTACAGTGTTAAAAGCTAGCGAGTTAGAGCTAGCGAGTTAAAGGACAAGTAGTGGACTCTCCACTACGGGTAGCGACTTGTGGTAGCGACTTGGTCATTAGCGAGTTGCTCTTTAGCGACTTGTGTCTCTAGCGACTTGTGTAGCAAATTGCTGCCAAAATTTGGTTAGCGACTTGGTCTGTAGCGAGTTACTACTTAGCGACTTGTCTTTCTGTTAGCGACTTGGGATTCTAGCGACTTGGGTGTCTAGCGAATTAATTGGTAGCGACTTAGTGAATTTGTTTCTAGCGACTTAGAGCTTTATCATCTAGCGACTTGAGTGATTGTTTACGGTTTTCTCTTGATTTAGTAAAATCCCGTGAAAGAATCTATTTCCCGGTTTAATCATTGAGTTATAAAATCCCGTATAATCTGATAACATGTCCACCAACGTCCCTACTGTCATCTCCACTGTTGCCGAGGATGTACAAGCAGCTGGATCAGATACTCGTCCACCCATGCTTGACAGAACTGACTACGATTCTTGGGCTCAACGAATCAGATTGTATTGCCTTGGAAAGGAAAATGGTGTCAATATTCTCAACTCCATTGATGAAGGACCATATCGAGTTGAAACGACTAGAGACATACTTGATACTAATGAAGATGGTACTCCTATTTACGGAATGGACAGACCTAAGATGTATGATGAGCTTGATGATAAGGAGAAAAAGAGATTTGATGCAGATATCAGGGCTTCAAACATTGTTCTACAAGGTCTTCCTAAAGATATCTACAAGCTGATCAATCATAACACTGAAGCAAAGGCAGTTTGGGATAATGTCAAGATGCTTCTCTCAGGTTCAGAACTAACTATGGAAGACAGAGAATCCCAACTCTATGACGAATTTGAGCACTTCAAGATGAAACCCGATGAGAGTGTCTATGAGTACTATGTGAGATTTCATAAGTTAGTAAATGACATGAGGAACATCAGAATGACTATGCCTAACATTCAGTTGAATTCAAAATTTGTGAACAACATGAATCCCGAATGGCACAAGTTTGTTACCGCTGTGAAGCTTACTAAAGGATTGAAGAACACAAACTATGAGCAACTCTATGCCTTCCTCCTTCAGAATGAGAGACATGCCATGTTTGAAAAATTGATTCTCAATCAGTTCAAAACCAACCAGGGAGAGACAAGTTCGTCTAATGACTCAACAGCTTTCTACTCAAACATTGGAATCACAACCAAAGCATCACAAGTCATTCCCTTGGGTAACGGTAATCACAAACTCATTCCTGATCCTATGTTCAAACAAGCTGATGCTGATGCACGCGTGGATAACATCGTTAATCAACTAGCTCTACTCATTAGTCAAAACATGAATTCTCTCCCACAAACCAACAACAACCTACGAACTGCATCTAACCCACATAATCAAGCCACTGTTAAAGATGGAAGGATCGTGGTGCAACCAGTTCAGGAAAGACAGTATGATCAGGGGAGAGGTGGAGCTGGGAGAGGTTATGTTGGAAACCAGAATCGAGGAAGAAATGGTAACCAAGGTCAACCTAAGCCAATCAAATGCTACAACTGTGGTGGTGAAGGTCACATTGCAAGGAACTGCACATCTCCAAAGCGTCCTCAGAATGCTGATTACTTCAGAGATAAGATGTTACTGGCACAAGCTCAGGACAATGGTGCTGCGTTGGATGAAGAGGAATTGTTGTTTCTTGCTGAGGGTAATGCCAAGACCTATGATGCAGATGTGGATGAGCAGCCTATTCAAGAGATAGGTCATAATCATCAGAACGCCTTTCAAGTTGCTGACTGTGATGCATACGACTCTGATGTAGATGATGGACCTACTGCACACACAATCTTTATGGCTAGCATCTCTCCAATGGTTTCTCCCAAGATCTCTTCTTCACCACTAGCTGGCCCATCCAAGGACAAACTCATCTCTGAGGTATTAAAGCTATACGATGATGCTGATGTGCAACAGATGCATGACAAAGTACAACCGACTGAAACTATTGAATCAAATGTTGAAAATATGGGTAATATCAATATTGTCCCATACGATCAATACGTGAAACAAAGTGAAAGTGAAGTTGTACCAAGTGATGCATCTTCTGCAGTCAACAATGACTATGTCTTTGATGAATACACTGCATGTGCTCCTAATGATTCCATAATTTCTGAACTAAATGCCTATAAGGAACGTGTTGCTATTTATGAACAAAGGGCAAAATTTGAGTTGACCACTCGTGAGCAGGAAATGGATGTCCAAGTGAGTACAATTATTAGAAAAAGTAAGTTTAGAGAAGAAGTATTGAAACAAGAATTAAATTCCCTGCAAGAAAAATTTTCTAAAACAGCTAAGCAAAAACAAGAACTTCAAGAAAATGTGAAAATGCTTAAGCAAGAATTTAATGCAAAGGAATCAAAACTCTTGAGAGATTTTTCTAATCTGAAAACTTTGAAAAACAAACTTGAAAACAAGTTGTATTTACAAGGAAACACCATTCAGACTGCTCACATGATCACTAAGCATAGAGTTCTAAGCGATAAGCATAGCGTTCCCCTTGTAGAGGAACCAAATCCAGAGGTAATTAAAAAGGCTAGAAATGCTCATAAGGTAATTTATGATGGTAATGAAGTCCTTAAGCCTAGGCAGAAACCTAGTTGCGTTGAGTGCACTGAGGAAGATAAGATTTTAAATGAAATCACTAGGGAAAAGATGAATAAGAAGCAAGATGATCCCAAATGCAAAGAGAAAAACATAATCTTCTCTCCTCATGATTACAAGAAGGAAAACTGGATTGCCTTGAACAAGTTTAAGCCTCAGACTTTGTTGACTCCCGAACAAGTCTTCTGGAAAATGGATTTAGATAAGCAGAAAGCTGAAAATATTGTAGAAACAAACCCTCCCCTTCGGAAAATGCCTAGAGCAACTGTGTATCCTCCTAATACACCTATGCATCTTGTACCTAGAACAATTGCCACTAAAAGCAAGACATTAATTAGCCAATACGTTATATTCCAACTATTTGTTGATTTTGAGAAAACTTGCAAGAAAAGGATCACTCCCACTGGTATAACTGAAGGTGAAAGAGGTTTTGAACAAATGAAAGAATGTTATTTAACTGAGGTCATGCCCTTCTTTAAACTTCTAAAAGATCACTTTGAGAGTCTTAAAAAAGGGGTAGAAGCTGATATTAAAGGTATGGAAAAGGAATTTGATGCAATGGTTGCTGAAGTTAGTGATTATGAGCGTGCACTAAAATATAATGAGATTGAGAGAAAGAACTTGCATACATTAAATGAGAATCTTATTACTGAATGTGTTGCTCAAGATGTGTTTTTCACTGCTTCAAATTGCTCTATTAATGCTTCCAAATTTCATGAATTATCTGTGGCCCTGAAAGTCTCCCATGATCGTGTCATTGAGCTTGAAAAAACTAATTCTAAACTAAATGAGAAAATTGAACTGGATGATCATGAAAATTTGGTTAAACATTTTTCTAAACTAGAAGTTGAGTATTTTAATCTACAACTAAAATATCAACATCTCAAAGAAAATGTCAAAACTTCAAATATCAAGACATCTTCAGATGCTCCAGAGTTTGATGCAGTTTTTCAAATTAACAAACGAGATGAACAGATTCAAGCTCAGTGTAACACGATCAGAAAGTTGAAAGCCCAAATCTCTCAATTAAAGGGTCAAACGAACAATATGACAGGCTCCCAAATGCCTCCTTCTTTAGATTCTCAGAATTCTCAAACGTTTCATCTTCAAAACCTAGTAAATGCTTTACAAAAGGAAAACGAAAGTTTTCTAGAAGAGAATGAAAAGGTTAAACGTCATTTCAATGAGTTGTTTGAATCAATTAAAGTCACTCGTAACAAAAACAACGAACAAATAACTTCATTGCAAAAGGAAATTGAGAATCTGAAGAGTCAGGTAAAAGGGAAAATGCCAATGATCAATGAGGAGAATGTTGTATCTAAGGTTCACTCTGGCAATAAATCTGCTTTATCTGTGACATATGTCCCCCCTCACCTAAGGAACAACAAACTTGCCATTCAAACATATTTCTCATCCCTCAAGGATTGCTTAGAATGCCTGCGTGAGATTGTTGAAGAGGATAAGCTAGAGAAACCTCATGATAATGCAATTGGACATGCATGCTCATATGCCAAACGATCTCAAGAAATCTTAGAATGCTTGATCACCATATGCCCAAAGACATTAGGTGAGAGAGTTAACCCTTTGATTCCATGCTCAATGCCTAAGGCCAAATATGAGATGCACTCGATTCCCAATGTTTTGAATGAGAGTCGTAGTGTACCCTTGAGTAGTTCAGATTCTAGATCTGTCAATGCTAGGAAAGTGAACTCTAATGTGCCTTCTAGGAGTACCAATCTCAGTACATCTAGCTTTATGAAAGTGAACCGTAGTGCACCTGCATGTAGTTCAGATCCCAGCACATCTAAACAGGTGGTGCAAAGAGTAGTAAAACAAACTAATGTTCCCATTCCCTCTACAGGAGTAATTAGTGACATTAAAGGGAGCAGGTCAAAGTCTCAAGACAATACAAGGAATGATAGGACCTCTCAAGCTAAGAATGTGCACTGGAAGAAAGTAGAAGAAAAATCTAGGAACCTTAAGTTTGAATCGAATAAAACGAATCGTGTTGATTCTAGTATTAGCCATAAGCGTACTGTAATTAATTCGAATTCTGATACTATTTGCAAACCTTGTACTGATGATTGCTTGAATTCTGTTTCTAATCATGGATGTGATGTCAATGCTTTGCCTAATGATGTTAATTGTCCAGTTAATATTGTTAATGCTAAAATTCATGCTAAAAAGGCTAAAAGGCAAAAGCGAAAGAAAGTTAGAAAACAATGGAAACCCACAGGAAGAACATTCAGCAGAATAGGTTCTTATTGGATACCTGTTGGTCATAAGACCAATCAGATAATGCCCACTAGAAAATGGATGCCTACTGGTAGAACTATTCCCTTAAGAAGTGGTCACACTGTAAACAGGACTAATACAGACACTAGTATTGCATCTACTCATAATGATTCCATTACCTCATTGTCTGATATGAATGCTTCTATTTCTGATGTGGGTGTTCCAACTGTTGCTACTAACCAAATGGAACCCATTCTTGCATGGGGATCCCAATTATCCAGTTATCCATTCTTGTCTGTGTTCAACTGCAGATCGTTCAAATCGTTCTGTGGTACCTGGACTCAGGCTGTTCCAAGCATATGACTGGTGACCGGTCACGGCTCATGAACTTCGTGAGCAAATTCATCGGGACTGTTAGATTTGGTAATGATCATTTCGGTGCTATTATGGGTTATGGAGATTATGTTGTTGGTGATAGTGTCATCTCCAGAGTGTATTATGTGGAAGGTTTAGGACATAATCTGTTCTCTGTTGGTCAATTCTGTGACTCTGATCTAGAAGTAGCCTTCAGAAAACATACCTGCTTTGTTAGAGATCTTAATGGTAAGGAACTGTTGAAAGGAACTCGTGGCTCAAACCTTTACACTATCTCTATCGATGACATGATGAGAGCTTCACCAATCTGCTTGTTATAAAAGGCTTCAAAAACAAAGTCTTGGTTATGGCATCGTCGTCTCAATCACTTGAACTTCGGCACCATCAACGATCTTTCCAGAAAGGACTTAGTTGTAGGTTTACCTAGACTAAAGTATGAAAAGGATCATCTTTGTTCAGCATGTCAATTGGGAAAAAGCAAGAAGTATGCCCATAAACCCAAACCTACTAACTCTGTCACAGAAGTTCTTCATATGATTCATATGGATTTATGTGGACCAATGAGGGTGCAGAATATCTTTGGGAAGAAATATGTGTTAGTTGTGGTTGATGATTATTCTAGATTCACCTGGGTCAAGTTCTTAAGGACAAAGGATGAAACTCCTGATATCATCATCAAACTCATCAAACAACTGCAGGTTAGACTAAACAAAACTGTCAGAATTATCAGAACAGACAATGGAACTGAGTTTGTCAACAAACAACTTAGTGAATTCTATGAAAGCGTTGGAATCAGCCATCAAAGAAGTGTTCCACGAACCCCTCAACAGAACGGTGTAGTTGAAAGACGAAATCGTACTCTTGTTGAAGCTGCTAGAACAATGCTGATCTACTCAAAGGTTCCAATGTTTCTCTGGGCTGAAGCAATTGCCACTGCATGCTACACACAAAATCGTTCCCTGATTCACACCATTCATGGAAAAACTCCATATGAACTTGTCCACAACAGAAAACCTAATCTATCTTTCCTTCGTGTGTTTGGTACCTTGTGCTATCCAACTAATGAGGGTCAAGACTTGGGCAAACTTAGAGCTAAAGCTGACATTGGAGTATTTGTAGGATATGCACCAAACAAAAAGGGATACCGGATCTACAACAAAAGAACCCGAAATATCATGGAAACAATTCACGTTACGTTTGATGAGCTGACCGGTCAAATGGCTCCTGGACACTCCAGCTCAGGACCCGCACTTCAAAACAGTCCTATTGGTTCATCCCTTGTTCCAAACTCCTCTCAAGAAACGCCATATGTACCTCCATCTGAAGATGATGTAAAGAAATTGTTTGATCCAATGTTTGATGAACTGTATGAGTCTACTACTAATGAGGTGCAGATCCCTACAACAGAGGATGCTCATATTACAGTGAATGAAGTCAATCCTTCAGTCTCAATATCTTTAAGCCAAGAAGCACCTGCTGCTGATCCTTCAGTCTCATCAACAAATCATCATTCTTCAAATGTACATCATGGAAATGTTTCTGACATCAATAATGAAGTTAATCCCTTTGCGACTCCTGAAGATGCTCCATTTGAAAACATATTTGCTACTCCTGAATCATCATCAGAACCATCTTCTTCAGAAGACATCGACTCAGCTACTTCAGTTCCTCAACAAATGCCACATGAACACCTCAGAAAATGGACTCACGATCATCCATTAGACAACATCATTGGTAATCCCTCTCGCCCTGTATCAACCCGGAAGCAACTCGCAACCGATGCCTTATGGTGCTTCTTCAACTCCGTACTATCTAAGATCGAACCAAAAGATGTTAAAACTGCTATGAATGAAGATAGCTGGTTCAATGCTATGCAAGATGAAATTCATGAGTTTGATCGTCTTGATGTATGGTAGTTAGTACCTGCTCCGGACTGTGCTATGATTATAGCTCTAAAATGGATCTTCAAAGTAAAACTTGATGAGCATGGTGATGTGTTGAAGAACAAGGCTCGATTAGTTGCTAAAGGATATCGTCAAGAGGAGGGTATAGACTTTGAAGAATCTTTTGCTCCAGTTGCTCGAATCGAGGCAATCAGAATCTTTTTGGCTAATGCTGCTAGTAAGAACATGGTGGTATATCAGATGGATGTAAAGACGGCATTTCTGAACGGAGATCTTAAGGAAGTTGTCTACGTAAGCCAACCCGAAGGATTCGTGAACCAAGAGCATCCTACTCACGTTTATCGTCTGAAGAAGGCTCTTTACGGTTTAAAGCAAGCTCCAAGGGCATGGTATGATACACTATCAAAGTTTCTTCTATCAACCGGATTCATCAAAGGAGCAGTTGATCCTACATTGTTCACCAGGAAGTCAGGCAAACATTTGATTCATGTTCAAATTTATGTTGATGATATTATTTTTGCCTCGACTGACCCAATGGAATGTGATCGTTTTTCAAATGAAATGAGTTCAAAGTTTCAAATGTCAATGATGGGACAAATGTCATTTTTCTTGGGATTACAAATTTCTCAAAGTCCCGGAGGCATTTTCATAAATCAATCTAAATATGCAACAGAAATTTTAAAGAAATTTGGATTTGATTCAAGTGACCCTGTTGACACCCCCATGATTGACCGAACCAAACTAGATGAGGACCTCTCAGGGATCATGATTGACCAAACTAAATATCGAAGTATGATTGGATCCCTGATGTATCTCACTGCTAGTAGACCAGACATTTTGTTCTCTGTGTGCATGTGTGCTAGATACCAGGCTAAGCCTACCAAAAAGCACCTTGAAGCAGTTAAACGGGTCTTTCGGTATCTCCAAGGAACCATCAATATGGGACTATGGTACCCGAAAGACACCGGTATGTCACTAACGGCCTATGCAGATGCTGATCATGCAGGTTGTCAAGATACACGTCGAAGTACGTCAGGAGGTGCTCAGTTTTTGGGTGATAAGCTTGTGAGCTGGTCTTCAAAGAAGCAAATGAGTACTTCTATTTCCTCTACAGAGGCTGAATACATAGCCATGTCATCTTGTTGTGCTCAAATCTTATGGATGAGATCTCAATTATCTGACTATGGCTTTGAATTCAACAAAATCCCTCTGTACTGTGATAATAAAAGTGCTATTGCTCTCTCATGCAACAACGTTCAACACTCAAGAGCAAAGCATATCGACATTCGACATCATTTCATCAGGGAACAAGTGGAAAAAGGTGTAGTGGAACTATATTTTGTGAGGTCTGAATATCAGTTAGCGGACATCTTCACCAAAGCTCTTCCAAGAGAACGTTTTGAGTTTATTCTTCCACGTCTTGGTTTGAAAAGCCTTCAACCAGAAACTCTCAAACGTCTTCAGGAGGAAGACGAGGAGTAAAGGTCTATCTTCATCTATCTCTTGTATATATCTATTCGAAAATCAAAATACAAAATTATAAAACTTTCAAAATCCATAAAAATCTGAAAAAGTCGAAAAATCTTCAAAAAATATTGTCATTTTTGTCATGTTTCTTTCCGGTTCGATTATATCTACGGTCTTTGAGCTGTCATTCAAAGAATGACACGGGATTTTAGATGTTGTTCGAATTTAAAAAAAAAAAAAAAAAAAAAAAAAAATCAAAAAATCAAAAAATTATTTTTGAGAGAAAGTGAAAATGGTTTGTTGTCATTTCAGGCAATAACCCGGTTTTAAAGAAAGAACAGAGCCATGTTTTATCATGTTTTCAAAATTCCATGCTCTGATTCTATAAACTTTTATCTGCTGAAAACTAAATGCTTTGAAAAATAACTCGATCTCTATTTTTGAAAATCATCAGGACCTATTTGTCAAAATTTCTATCACTCAATCAACAACCTATGTCATTGATTGAGGGGGAGAATGATTTCAATTAAATTAAAAAGTTATTTGGCATTAAATTGTTTTCAAAAGATATACATGCATGTTTTAATAAATGGAGTTTAAAGTCTTTAAATCCGATCCGTATCAGTTAAAACACTCTTCAATCAAGTCACTATTCTCCTTAAAAGCTTTCAAAATCAATTTAAATCTATACGAGATCACAAATCTCAAATGATTTGATAATTGTGATCGGGGGAGAATGTGTGATTTAAATTAGATTTAAACTGATGATTCGGTAAATGGTTTTATAAGAATGTACATGCTGTCCTTCTCACATGTGACAAACGATTTCAATTTTTTAATGCACATGTTGAGGGGGAGCACCTATCTTAAAACCTATGATTTGAAACGTGATCATTTATCCCAATGTGCAGGTTCTCTCTAAGTATGTGCAAAACTCTTTCCTAACCTCGAGGCACATATTGAGGGGGAGCGAATTTATGGAAACCTCATCCTTCCCGGAAATGCTATTTCTACTTGATCTGTTGAGGGAAGTGATGATGATATCTTTTAGAAAATGGTAATCAAAGAAGTTAATTCTTTCTCTTGCCTCCATGTGCAAAACATTTTCAAATACTTGATGCACATGTTGAGGGGGAGTTCTCGTTCTAAAAAAAAAAAAAAAAAAAAAAAAAAAAAAAATCAAAAACAATTCAGGTACAAAATGCTTTGATTATATATCACAAGTATCTGAATTGATTTTCAAATGGTTTTCAATTGGATCCAATGGCAGACGAACAATACCAAATAGACCGACCAACTTTACTTCATGTACGGTGATATAAGGATGATAAGGTTAGGTATGTGTTCCCATGATCCGCCAGAACCGGAGGGATCTACCCAGGGACAATCCACTAGTTAGTGTAGAAGTCCTTAGGTATGATGATAAAAGGAGAAAAATGAGATATGGGAAGAGTGCGGACTAAGACTGAGCTAGCACTGGAATAAACCCAACAAGGTTCTAGCTATGAAGTCTTGATAAGCACGGAAGGGGTTGAAGAATTAAAAAGAATTGAATGAGAAAAGGGTGAAAACAAATAGCCCTCCATTTATTCAACCTTAGGGCAGATACCGGGTTCAATTCATATGCTACTGATGGTAACATCGGTATTGAAGACAAGACGTCATGGACCCAGTGACGCACTGCACTTCAACTTTCCAAACCACTCAAGTTCCTCTTAAAAGGACTTGTTTCATTCTCACGGGGAACCGAAATTATCTATCGACTTTCTCTTAGAGATTGTTGATATTGAAAAAGGAGACCCTCTCCCTAGTCTCCGGCACAGGATCCAAATATGCACAAATTGAGTCTAGAGCCACGAGATCATCAATAAATCTCATTAGGACACTTTCAATGAAGACTCTCTGTTTCACTCAATGTGGAAAGAGAGATTATATCATGAGTCCTACGCATTACCCTTGTGGTATTGCCAGAACATCTGAGTGATGTGTTTACACACTCACAATGAAGATGGAAAGCCTTCTGGAGCCAACATCAAACAAGCTCCTGGTAGGTGGCATGTGTGATCTATTATATGGATCAACCATGTGACAACTGAACAGAAACAATGGGGCGATTCAATTTCTTGAATCAATCCTGGTTCAGGTTAGGGATTGACGGATACCTTTGAAAAACCGGTCTTTGTGCTTATAAACTCTTTTCTTTAGCACATCGACCGTGTACTCATTTTTCAAACCAAAAGGTATTTTTATGATTGATAATTGATTTTCAATAAAACCTTCGTTGTATTGCAAAAACAATTTCTATTGAGCAATACACGATTGTTTTTCAAATCTCTTTTCATCAATCAGTGGACTTAAAATTCGCTGGTTCACTCACTCCGTGTTGTCTTCTTTGAGACGTTCCGGTTTGAGAACAGCTAGAACAGCTGCGAAACCCTGTCAAGGAGATTCTTAGGAATCCTACCTGATCACAGGCAGTACTTGTACTGATCAACGGGGAACCGTGGGCCGTGTACCTCAATTCATCGAAAGTGATCAAAGACACTTTCGTGCGATTTATTGCTAACTGTTGTATGCAGGTACGCCCGACGTTTGCAGCTGATCAGAATGAAGCGGTCAATCCACAGCCGCATGCTCACTTAACACATTCATCTCAAAAGAAATCATGATTAGTGCATCAATGACTCTGATATTTTCACACCAAGCTTCTGCTACGCTGCTGCCAATATCATGAATCAACTAAAGCTTCCGCTACTCTGATGAGAAGATATCATGATCCAGAATGTGAGCATGTCGGTCCCAAAGTCACAACACCACAATGGATGTCTCAGAGATTTTTGATAGCTGATGATCTCCAAAGATGGCTCAAACTTATCATCACGTGGATCAGTAAAAGACCTCCACTTGGAATAACCAAACATGCATTGTGAAGAATCAATGACTACGAGCTTAGGAGCAAAGGACTACATCAAGAATGCAAGATCAATTGTTAAATGTTATATCTATTTGTATTCAATGTAATTTTGGTACATTATTGAGGTGACCTCCCTTAGGGGGAGATTGTTAGGAATTAGAAATTCCCGGTATTAAAGAGTCGGTCACCTCAAGTATATGTAATCGTTAGAAAGCTCGTAGTCGTAGTTCTTTTAAGTTAAGTAGTAATTTAGTTAAGTAACACCGTGGAGGACGGACGGGTCTTTACCCACTGTATGCCTGATCCACAGCCCAAAGTGTGGCGAGTTATGTAAGACTATAAATACTCTCTACCTTCCAAGGTAGAGAGTTGGAGCTCATAATAATATCTTTCACTTTCTCTCACTAAGTTCCCTAAACCTCTAACTTTCTCTCTCTAGAATTCCATCTTATACGCCACCTTGTGTTATGGTTTGATGTGTGTGTGAAAAGTTATATCTTACAGGATGTACCTGTAGTCAAAGAATTTCCTGAGGTGTTTCTAGAAGATTTGCCTGGAATCCCACCTGCTCGACAAGTCGAATTTCAAATCGATCTTATCCCTGGAGCTACTCCAGTAGCACGAGCACCATACCATTTAGCACCCACGGAAATGCAAGAATTATCCAAACAACTAGAAGAGCTATCTGAAAAGGGATTCATTAGACCAAGTTCCTCACCCTGTGGAGCACCCGTTTTATTCATAAATAAGAAAGATCAATCATTTCGGATGTGTATCGATTATAGAGAATTGAACAAACTCACAATCAAGAACCGTTATCCCTTACCAAGAATCGATGATCTGTTTGATCAGTTACAAGGCTCGAGTGTATACTCAAAGATTGATTTAAGATCTGGATACCATCAGTTAAGGGTAAAAGAAGAAGATATACCCAAGACCGCATTTAGAACTCGATATGGCCATTATGAATTCCAAGTAATGCCATTTGGTTTAACTAATGCACCTGCTGTATTCATGGACCTCATGAATAGAGTCTGCAAACCATATCTGGATAAATTCGTCATTGTGTTCATCGATGATATTCTTATCTACTCTCATGATAAAGAACAACATGCGGAACATCTGAGAACTGTCCTGAAGTTACTCAAGGATGAAAGGTTGTATGCAAAGTTTTCCAAATGTGATTTTTGGATTGAGACAGTCCAATTTCTTGGTCATGTGATCGACAGTGAAGGAATCCATGTAGATCCCGCAAAGATCGAATTAGTAAAGAATTGGCCAGTACCTACCAACCCCACTGAGATTCGTCAATTCTTAGGACTTGCTGGTTATTATCGAAGATTCATCGAAAGTTTCTCGAAGATAGCCAAACCATTGACCGAGTTAACCCAGAAAACGAAGAAATTCGAATGGGGAAACGATCAAGAATCAGCTTTTCAACTCCTAAAGAACAAGCTTTGCGAAGCACCTATCTTGGCACTACCGGAAGGAGCCGAAGATTTTGTAGTATATTGCGATGCTTCACACATGGGTTTAGGCTTTGTTCTCATGCAAAGGAACAAAGTGATTGCTTACGCATCACGACAACTCAAAACTCATGAGAAGAATTATACTACTCACGATCTAGAACTTGGCGCTGTGGTATTTGCACTCAAGTTATGGAGACATTATATGTACGGAACCAAGTGTATAGTGTACACTAATCACAAAAGTCTTCAACACATATTAGATAAAAAAGAACTGAATATGCGTCAACGTTGCTGGTTAGAATTGCTCAGTGATTATGACTGCGAAAGGCGAACGTTGTTGCCGACGCCTTGAGCAGAAAAGATCGCCCTAAGACACTTAGAGTGAGATCATTGGGAATGGTAATCAATTCACCCCTACCATCGAAAATTCTTGAAGCTCATATCGAAGCACTTAAAGAAGAAAATAGGCCGAATGAGAAAAATTTTGACATGCCGGAGAATGAGAATGGATTCATGAAGAGATCGGATGGAACGTTATGTTTCAAAAATCGAAGTTGGATTCCACTCTACGGAGGTATCCGAGAACTCATCATGCATGAATCGCATAAATCAAAGTATTCCATACATCCTGGTCCCAACAAGATATATCAAGATCTAAAGCTTTTGTACTGGTGGCATAACATGAAGGCTGATATTGCCGAGTACGCCAGTAAGTGTTTGCCGAGTACAACCAGAACTTCCCGTATGGAAATGGGAAAGAATCACAATGGATTTCATCACGAAGTTGCCGAGAACTTCTAACGGTTTTGACACCATTTGGGTTATTGTAGACCGTCTTACGAAGTCCGTTCATTTCTTGCCAATCAAGGAGAACGACGAGATGATTACACTCGCTAGACTGTACATCAAAGAGATTGTTTCTCGTCACGGTGTACCAATCTCTATCATATCTTATCGTGATAGCCGATTCACCTCGAGATTTTGGCAAACACTTCAAAGAGCCATGGGTACCAACTTGGATATGAGTACCGTGTACCATCCTCAAACAGATGGACAAAGTGAAAGAACGATCCAAACTCTAGAAGACATGCTAAGAGCATGTGTGATTGATTTCGGAAAAGGATGGGATAAGCACTTACCTCTGGATGAATTCTCTTACAATAACAGTTATCATGCCAGCATTAAAGCTGCTCCTTTTGAAGCACTCTATGGAAGAAAATGTCGATCGCCAGTTTGCTGGGCAGAATTTGGAGAAGTACAACTCACAGGCCCTGAAATTGTCCAAGAGACAACTGAAAAGATAATGCAAATTAGGCAACGAGTGCAAGCAGCTCGAGATAGAAAAAAGAGTTACGCAGATGTTCGAAGAAAACCAATGGAATTCCAGGTCGGAGACCGTGTAATGCTCAAAGTATCACCCTGGAAAGGGATGGTCAGATTTGGAAAAAGAGGAAAGCTCAAACCTCGATATGTCAGACCGTTCAAAATTCTGCAAAGAATTGGTCCAGTGGCATATAAACTCGATCTTCCCGAAGATCTAAGTCGAGTACATGACACATTCCATGTCTCGAATCTTAAGAAGTGTCTATCGGATGAAACTCTAGTCGTACCAATCAAGGACATCCAACTCAATGACAAACTTAACTTTGTCAAAGAACCCGTCGAGATCATGGACAGAGAAGTCAAGAGGATTAAGCAAAGTCGTATTCCTATTGTTAAAGTTCGATGGAATCACAAGAAACGAGGTGCAGAGTTCACCTGGGAGCGCGAGGATGTAATGCGTTCCAAGTATTCCCACCTGTTCATCTAGATCACCCATGACAACCTTTGTGAGTTTAACCGCGGGACGTGGTTCTTTTAAGGGGTAGGTACTGTAAGCTCCCAGAAAATTTCAATGTAATTAAAGCTTTAATCAGAAATTAAGCACAATCTATTTTGTCATGAAATTTTCTAAACGTCATATTTGCATATCATTTGGCATATGCATGATCAACGCAGCTTGAGCATTCATAAATATACCATTGTGATCAGAACGAAATTCCCCACGATCCTGATAATCTTAAAATATGTAACGAATGCGTAAAAATTTATAAAAATACGAAATAAATTATAATAAAAATATATTAAAATTCGTATTGGGCCTCGGAACTCATTGGACTTTTCACCACTCGACCCAACACTTAAATGGGCCTCATGGCCGGATCAAGCCCACACCATTAAACCTTTGGGCTTTGTCTGAGCTCACGGACCAACGAATTAAGCCCAACACCCTAATAAATACTTTGGGCCTAGCTTAGGTGCACGAATCAACAAAAGGAGCCCAACCTTTCTTTTTTTAGGCCTCGTTCACATAATGCCACCCAAAGCCCATATGCAAGAATATGTTGCTAACATGTAAATATGTCTCATTTCCTTCTCGTGTGTAACCGGTCAAGACAAATGAAACACAAAACATCACAAAGTATAAGTTGAGGACTAAGCCAAATACTTTCCCATTATTTGTCCCTAAACATTGCGTATGGATGCAAGAAAGGGAGACAAAACATGTTAAAATTTGCTCCTAATTCACATTAAAATAATGTCCAGGCACCCTTGACCATCTTTTGACTTCATTACACAAAGGTTAACAAATTTGCTAGACAAACTTGGATTTGACACAACATACACACGCCCCTCATCCCAGCCGAACCATGCACGCCTAAAGACCCAAAATTAAGATCACATGTTGATCGGTGCCAAACCGTCAAGTTATCTCACACAAGCTAGCCACTTGTGAATGGCTAACCGTAAGAAACTTAAAATAGTTCAGACACCAATGCAATGAAGATCAGGAGAGTATAGGGTTTCCCCAGGTCGTTATGTCCCGACGAGCTGTGCGATGAATCACCAAACGAATAGTGATCGAGAGGATTTGAACGGAAAAGAGTTTGATTTGATTATAACTAAAGAAAAAGTTTATAAATTACAGGGTCTTAAATGCAAATTAAAGAAAATTAAAAAGATAAAATATATTAAATAAACGCTATCACTATTTTTAAAATTATGTTTTTGATTTTTCTTTTATAAAACTTAAATTAAAAACTACGTGACGTACAAAAGAAAATGTGAAACTTAAACAATATTAATCCTAAAAATATAAAAATGACATTTTTACAAACCTAATGATAAGAGAAAATTTTTAGAAAAAGAAAATTATTTTTAAAACTATTTATCTAATTATTATTAATTAAAAACTATTTTTACTTATTTAATAATAGCCTAAAATACAAGAAAATATGAAATTAAGCTAGAAAAATGAAATTATGACTTAGAAAAATCTAAAATAACTAAAGAGAATTTTCAAAACTAATTTTATATTTTTCTGATTATTTTTCTATTTTCTATGAATTAAAAACTATTTAAAACTACTTAAATTGCTTAAAAATACAAATTTAACTAAGAAAAATCTGGAAAAATATTTTTTTGACTTTTTATATTTATCTTAACCTAGGAAAAATGAAAAATTATTTTTTTTGAAGTTTTTCTGATTTATTTGTATTAAAAGCTAATTAAAATGACTTAAAAACTGATTTAAATGAAGAAAAATAGCAAACTGACCTAGAAAAATCTGAAAAATTCAGGAAAAGTCTAAATTAATATTATGAATCTAAGAAAAATATAAAAACAGTGGCTTGTGTGTAAGAAAATAAAACTGCAATGCAAAGTGCTTATGAATAAGCACTTGAAATAAGCAAATGAACACCAAAGACCACCAACTGAACACAGAAGCTATAATAAGCTATAAATACTTAAAAGCAACCAATTACAACTATCCTAAAACTCTGAATTGCACCCTGCACAGATTTGATGATTTGGCTTAATGTGCAAAAACAGATTTTTACCACTACTTTTAAGCTAAAGAATAAGCTACCCAATAAGCTGAGACTTAAAACCAAAAGTTGGAACCTAAACTAGACCTGGCTAAGAACTTGTAAACCAAAAATGAGCCTTGGACAAGCTCTTATGAGCTTGTTACAAGCCCTGCTCAAGACCTGTGCAGACTCAGTATTAACTGAGTCAGTGCACAGGGCAAATGTGCCCTAATTGACAAGCTGTTTTAGGGCTTGTAGAAAATTTCTAAAATTCAATAAAAATCATAATAAGTAACTAGACCAGCTAAACTAGAAAAACCCCAAGTTTTACTTGATTTGATCCAAAAATGAATCAATGAAAAATCATCCTAGTTAGGCTCAAAATGACTTTTTCAATATTTTGACTTTTGAAACAGTTATGATATTTTGACTTTTATGAACTTTAAGACCAATTTATCAACTGAATGTGATGTTAAATGATGAAATGAAACTACTGCAAGCTATACCTATGATTTCTAAACACAAAACAAGTTTTTGATTTTTAAAAATCCTAACAGTTAAGTAATTAAGACAGATCCTAGATCATTTTGACTTTGGGTGAGTTTTGATGACAAGTTATGGCTAGAATGATTCTAATGGCCTATATTGAGACTGAGCAGACATGTGTTAAACACAAACCACAGCCCAAACTCAAATGATCCTACTGAACCAAACACACCTTAACACACTGTTTTGCAAATTTAAACTGAACTAACCACTTAACTAGCTAATGCTAACACTGCAACTGAATGTAATTATCCTAATTACCACTAGATAAACAGATTTAAACTATTAATAACCACATATACACATACAAGCACAATATGCAAACTGGATTGAAAATGGAAATTGAAATACAAACTCATAGATGTCCAGCTTATTTTGCAGCTTAAACCAAACCCATAACTACTATTCTAATCCATTTCTAACCCCAAACCAGCACTGCATCAACCCATATCCAATTCCATCTCCATTTTGGCCCAGTTTGACTTTTGTTGACCATGTGACAAAGTTGCTTGAAACTTAATTGTAAGCTTATCAAAAGCTATAAGAAGCTTCAATAAACTTGTTTGAGCTTAAAAATAAGCTACTAAAAGCTTGTACATAAGAATTTGAAACTGAAATTTGTAACAGTAAACATGAAACTTGAAACTTATATAAAAACTTGGATTAATACTCAAAAGCACATTACAATGATGATTTAACTTAAGTTTGATACATAGAAACTGAAATTACAACCTTTTGACTTAAACTAAAACATTTATGTAAAAAACGACATAAAGGAAAATTTTTAAACTAAGAACTACTCTTTCTCTTGCTTCTTCTTCTTCCTTTTATACACCCAAAGGTTTCTCTCTCCAAACTGAGTGAATCCCACTTGCTTTGATAGCCATTGGATCAGTTGGGATATTTTTGGCCGTTTGATCAAATTTGGCGCCAAAAATGGTTTTAGCAGTGTGGGTTGAGTGCAAATGTTGAAGAAGCATTAAATGTCTTTTGGAGGGTTGTTGAGGTGGGGGGAACAAGGAAAGGTGAGGGTGAGCTAGATGGATCGGAGGATGGAGTGTCGTAGACGAGTTGGTAGGGAAGAAAGAAAAAGAGAGGGAAAACGGGGGTGTTTATTTGACTAATTTGACCAGAGGAGTATTATTGGAAGGGGGTCAAAAAGCAGGGGGTCAAAAGGATTGGCAGGGGTCACAATGGGTTTTGATAGGGGCCAAGGTCCATGGGCTTAGATAAAACAAGGACCTTTTGTGTAATTTCTGAAAAATGAAGGACCAATTCTGCCATTTAGCAAAGTTGTTTCAAGGGACCACAATTGACAAGTTTCCATAGTATAAGGACCAAAATAGACATTTTCAAATTTCCAAGGACTATTTTTGCCAAATTTTAAACTTGAAGGACCAAACTTGTAATTTCTCAAAACTTTTGATATTTTTCACCAAAGGACTAATTTTGACAACTTATGATTTTAAAAGGACCTTTGGTGATTTTTCTTTTGAAATTAAGTGCTCAGGGACTATTTTTCTGACAATTTTTTGAAACTTGGGGGACTGAAACTGCCAATAATGCAAACTTAGCTCATTTTTCATATGATTTTAAACATTTTGCATCTGAAACATATAAAATGCAATTTTGAGATATTTTCAGTATTTTGATGCATTTCTGAGCATTTTTAAATGTTTTGCAGTTCAGATTTAACCAAAAATGATGAGTATTTACACACTCATCAATCCCCCACACTAAACTATTGCTAGTCCCTAGCAATCTTTTGAGAAAAACTTAATGGATTTGAATCTCTTTACCAAAAGCCATTACTTCTGGAGTAGCCAAATGTTTTAGTTCAAGTAAGAACTATGGTACACTGATAACCATGTGATTTTGAGCAAACCACCAGCTTCTAACGGATTTGATTTGTCTTTACCAGAAGCCGTTTGCTCTGGACTAGCCAACTCTTAGATAAATTATCAGTATTATCTTTGGTGAGCTGATTACCAATTATGGTTTTCCACTGCCTTTACCACAAGCCATAAACTTGCGGGCTAGCCAACTCTTCACTTTTAAGGATATGGTGAGCTGAATACCATACAATTTTGGGCAAATTGCAAGCCGTCAACGGTTTTGAGATATCTTTACCAAGAGCCGTTTGCTCCTGGATTAGCCAATCCTTTTGTTTATTAGACATGGCGGACTGATAACCGTAAGCTGAGTAAGTGCAAAACACTTACTCCAAAAAAAAAATTTTGGCCAAAAATGGGGGAATTAGGCGGTATAATTACATGATAAAATTCGTGAGAATTCCCCCCACACTAGAAATGAATATTGCCCTCAATATTCAAAGTACCGGCGGTTATGCCGAAACTGATAACGTAAAAGGGAAATACTACGGCCATTATCTTGAAAGATTTTTTTTTTTTTTTTTTTTTTTTTTTTTTTTTTTTTTTTTTATGGATATATATATATATATATAACAGCGGGGGGCAACTCCCCCACACTAGGGTGGTACACACGGGTGAAAACCCATGTTTAACTACTATTTTTGATTACCGAGTCGCTAGCTTGACTCGACCCCAAATTAACTTGTTCATGGGGAAGTAAGTGGAAGTGACAATCTCCATCGGACTTTCATTCAAGATGTTTGGACAAACATTTGAAGCACGTGAAAGTTCCATACCGATGAGATATACATAGAACCGGCTCAAAAATGATAAATGAAAATGCCGGGGTCAAAGATAGTGTCTTCATTCCCGAAGGAGTGAAGATGAAGAGAAATCTCAAGATATTTGAGGAAAGGAAGAAAGATTTTGATAACAATCAAGATCCATTCTTCATCCTCAAATGTAGACATATCGGGAGGAAGGGTGAGGGTAGTATCATTAATAGGCAAACTCGTATGATAGAGTACACCTTCCTCCGAGCCAATATCATCCTCAAGATCAAAATAGAAATGATCATGTTCCGGAGGAGATATGTCATGAGAGAGTTCACCGGAGAACTCTTCATGAAAAGAATCATTCACATGAAGTGAAATTGTGAACTCTTGTTCCATTGTGGGCTCATCACTATCCTCGGTCTGAGTATCAAAGAGTAGATTCTCAGAGATTAAAGTGAATTCAGAGTCGAATTCAAATAGAGGATTAGTGAGAGTTGTTTTGAATGCTTCAGGAACAAAGTGATCAATATTCTCTATTGGACTGTTGGGATAAGAAGTGAGTGAACGATCATTATCAAGGAGACTTTCAGTCTCTCCCAGATCGGCTTCGAAATCAAAGATAACATCGTTACTTTCTGATGAAAGTGGATTGATGTGAGTGATTTCATCGGTGAACTCCTCAAGAAGATGATCAGCATCAGATTGTGGAAGTGATGCCTCAACATACTCGATGTCTCCATATGATGCACAATCTTCGCTACAACTGGAGAAAGTTTCAAAATGATCTTTTGAACACTCAAGAGGGGTAGGGATATCACACAAATGCTCGAGAATTCCCTGTGACTCTCTTGGGATTGGGACAAGGTTCTCGACACTAGACTTTATGAATTCGTCCAATTCCTTTTCAGGAACAGTGTCAAGATGCTCATCCCCCATAATAAGAGAGTGAGTGTGAATCTCGGGTGTGATAACAACAGACTGAGGGAGTTGAGAAATATTATCTTTAAAAGGATAAAAACTCTCCTCGTCATCATCATACATGTTGGGAATTCTGTGAAACAGTGATTCTGCTGATCGGGAAACAATTGATTATGCTGAAGAAGAGTTTCTACTGAAGTATTATAAACGAACAAAGTAGGAATTATGCTGAAGTTATTCTACTGAAGTGGATTCTGCTGAAGTACTGAAGCTGTGGATTCTGCTGAAGTACTGAAGCCGTGGATTCTGCTGAAGTACTGAAGCCGTGGAATCTGCTGAAGTGGTGAAGCCTTGTTTCTGCTGAAGCCGTGCAGCTGTGTAGGGCGTGCATTAGTTTTATTATTTATATGTTAGCCCATCTTTATTATTGTACTGCCCGAGGTTAGCTTTAGTGGACTGCCCAAAGATAGCATGGGCATGCGTATGGGTTTTATATTTATTATTTGGTTGCATGCTTGTACTTTATTTGCATGCTTGTTCTTTTCCCAAGAAAGGGAATAGTGTTCCTTGTCTATAAAAGGAACTTAGGTCTATTGTATTGAAATAACTTTTCCAGAAAAACATTCAAGAAAAACCTCTATAGAGAGGGTATAAAGATCCATAGAGGATCATTAGTTTTATTAGAAAACCTTGTTGGTAACTTTGATTGTGTTCTTATTATTCCGCTGTGCATTCGATCAATCATTGTTACTATAGACTCTAGTTGAGTCCGGATCTTAGGATTTTACAATTGGTATCAGAGCGGGTGGCTCTCGATCTTGAGTTTACAAGGTTTTTCGAAGACGATACAAAATTCGCAGTTCTTTAAAAATTCGTAATGTTTCTGCAGCACAGTTTTCAAACGATCATAACTTTTTCGTGAACCGTTGGATCAGGCTGAAATTTTGGTAACTTTTTCGATCAATCATTGTTACTATAGACTCTAGTTGAGTCCGGATCTTAGGATTTTACAATTGGTATCAGAGCGGGTGGCTCTCGATCTTGAGTTTACAAGGTTTTTTGAAGACGATACAAAATTCGCAGTTCTTTAAAAATTCGTAATGTTTCTGCAGCACAGTTTTCAAACGATCATAACTTTTTCGTGAACCGTTGGATCAGGCTGAAATTTTGGCTGGAGCTTCTCTATATACTCATCTAACTTTCCACCGAAGGGATTGTTGATCTGAGGTCTCAGTCAAAAGATACACGTGCCAGAAAACTGCTGCAGACACCATCATGTATGTTGAATTCTTCAAGTTTTTTTAGTGACACCAAAAAGTGTCACTAAAGATCAAAAAGTGTCAACTAGAGTCTATAGTAACAATGATTGATCGAATGCACAGCGGAATAATAAGAACACAATCAAAGTTACCAACAAGGTTTTCTAATAAAACTAATGATCCTCTATGGATCTTTACACCCTCTCTATAGAGGTTTTTCTTGAATGTTTTTCTGGAAAAGTTATTTCAATACAATAGACCTAAGTTCCTTTTATAGACAAGGAACACTATTCCCTTTCTTGGGAAAAGAACAAGCATGCAAATAAAGTACAAGCATGCAACCAAATAATAAATATAAAACCCATACGCATGCCCATGCTATCCTTGGGCAGTCCACTAAAGCTAACCTCGGGCAGTACAATAATAAAGATGGGCTAACATATAAATAATAAAACTAATGCACGCCCTACACAGCTGCACGGCTTCAGCAGAAACAAGGCTTCACCACTTCAGCAGATTCCACGGCTTCAGTACTTCAGCAGAATCCACGGCTTCAGTACTTCAGCAGAATCCACAGCTTCAGTACTTCAGCAGAATCCACTTCAGTAGAATAACTTCAGCATAATTCCTACTTTGTTCGTTTATAATACTTCAGTAGAAACTCTTCTTCAGCATAATCAATAGTTTCCCGATCAATCATTGATAAAACACAAGATCCGAACTCAACTAGAGTCTATAGTAACAATGATTGATCGAATGCACAACGGAATAATAAGAACACAATCAAAGTTACCAACAAGGTTTTCTAATAAAACTAATGATCCTCTATGGATCTTTACACCCTCTCTATAGAGGTTTTTCTTGAATGTTTTTCTGGAAAAGTTATTTCAATACAATAGACCTAAGTTCCTTTTATAGACAAGGAACACTATTCCCTTTCTTGGGAAAAGAACAAGCATGCAAATAAAGTACAAGCATGCAACCAAATAATAAATATAAAACCCATACGCATGCCCATGCTATCCTTGGGCAGTCCACTAAAGCTAACCTCGGGCAGTACAATAATAAAGATGGGCTAACATATAAATAATAAAACTAATGCACGCCCTACACAGCTGCACGGCTTCAGCAGAAACAAGGCTTCACCACTTCAGCAGATTCCACGGCTTCAGTACTTCAGCAGAATCCACGGCTTCAGTACTTCAGCAGAATCCACAGCTTCAGTACTTCAGCATAATCCACTTCAGTAGAATAACTTCAGCATAATTCCTACTTTGTTCGTTTATAATACTTCAGTAGAATTCTGCTGATCAGCACTAATTCTGGGAATTCTGTGAAACAGTGATTCTGCTGATCGGGAAACAATTGGGAATTCTGTGAAAAAGTGATTCTGCTGATCGGGAAACAATTGATTATGCTGAAGAAGAGTTTCTACTGAAGTATTATAAACGAACAAAGTAGGAATTATGCTGAAGTTATTCTACTGAAGTGGATTCTGCTGAAGTACTGAAGCTGTGGATTCTGCTGAAGTACTGAAGCCGTGGATTCTGCTGAAGTACTGAAGCCGTGGAATCTGCTGAAGTGGTGAAGTGATGAGTGTCTAAATACTCATCATTTTTATACTGTTAGAATGCCAAAAACATCTGAAAACACTCAGAAATGCATCAAAATGATAAAAATATCACAAACAAGTGTTTTATGTGTTTTAAATGCAAAAATACCAAAATCAGATGAAAAACGTATCAAGTTTGCATAATTGGCAGTTTTAGTCCTCCAAGTTACAAAAGTTGTCAAAATTAGTCCCTGGTAATTCAAAAACTTGTAAAATATCATTTTAGGTCCTTGGGATTCACAAGTTGTTCAAAATAATCCTTTGAAGTTTAAAATCACAAAATTACAACTTTGGTCCCTCAACTTTGCAAAAGTGTCAAAAATAGTCCTTAAGGTTTTAAAATTGGAAATTGATCAAAATAAACCTTGTACTATTAATAAATGACAAAATTGGTCCTTATGGTAAACTTTTGTAAAATTACAAGTTTGATCCCTAAAGTTTCAAAATTGACAGTTTTGGTCCCTGGACTTATAAAAATGGAACTTTATACAAATTTGGTCCTTTGGTAATTAAAACTTGGCAAGTCTAACCCTTGTATTAGCTTTGGAATATTTGCAGGTTTAGTCCTTAACTTTCAGAATATTACAATTTTGGTTCTTTTGTGTTACTAGCTACAAACCAAACGGATCCTATATATTACCCAAGTCCAAATATCCAGCCCAATACCCAGCCAAGCCCAAACCCAAAATTTAAAAAACAAAATACCGCCAGTACTGTAGCTCTTTCTCCCCCATAGCTGTTAAAGCAAAACCAGTGATGGTTTTCTCATCACCCTTATCCCCCCAGCTGTCTATCCACATCCCTCCACCTCCACAACATCCCAAAACCAATTAATATCCCTATCACTGCTTTACTCAACCCCAACAGTCCACAAGACTTTTTGGCGCCAAAAAGGTAGAATCAACTGCTGTGATCACTTTGACCTATCCAATGGTGGGAAATGATCAGAGAAGTGTGAGGATGCTTTTAGAGGTCAATAAAAAGGAAAAGAAGCAGAGGAGAAAGATCAAGTAGTGTAGTTTTAGTTTAGTTTATGTCGTTTTATGTAGTTTTCATACTCTAGTGTAATTTTAATCTTCCAAGTACTTTTGTTATCAATTTCAGTGTATATTAATCCTTTGTCAATAAGCAATTTTAGTTTTAAGTTCCATTTCAAGTTTATGCAAAAATTCAAGTTTATGCAAAATTTCATGATGATTCGAATGTTGTATTTAGTTGTTGTTTTAGACTCTTAAGCTCTCATTAAGCTCTTAAAAAGCTTTTCTAAAGCTTTTAGAATCATTAAACTCAGTTTAAATTCAAAACTTAAAAATACCAAAAATTATCTAAAAATTAGTTAAAAATAAAAAGGCAAAGGAAATGAAGTTCAAGGACTGAAGCTGGTTGATTATGGATTGTTTACTGGTTTAGAGCTTTGTGGAAAGCTATAGGTTGTGTTTCATTCCTCAGTTCTCAGTCTACATTGGAATTCAAATTTGTAAGCCATTTATTGAAAACTTGCATTTCCTAGTTTCAGTGTTTAATCCTTGTTACTTATAGCTTAATCTTGTTTTAATATAGTTAATATTAGTTAATCAATAGGTAATTTGGTTTAAAAATTTGTTTTAGCATAAAAAGCTTAAAAACTGTCTCATTAAGGAGTGTTTGTTTTAACTTGGTAAACTGCATTAGAAAGTATTAGAACCTTTGTTATTGTTTGTGGCATGTCTCATTAGGTTATATTAACTCATACAAACAAGAAAAACCAGTACTTATTCAACAAAAAGTCAAAATCTTCTTAATCCCTCTTAACAGTTCACTGTTGGGAATTTTGAGTTGAAAAATTCATTTTACAAGCTTAAAAGTTGTTGGTTTAGCTTTAGATAATCTTATAATAGCTTATTATAACATAAGTAGTTAGTAAAATCAATCCTAAGTTCATATTAGTCAAACTGCATGTTCTTGTAAAAAGTCAAATTTCTCAAATAGCTGTTTTTGAATAAACCTTAGAATTTTACTGTGTACTTAATATTAAGATTTAGCTTATAATCTTCTGGGATATAAAACTTTAGTTGCTCTATAAAATTAGAAAAATAATAGTTTATATCAACTTAGCTTATTAATAGCTTAATCATTAGCTTCTTTTGAGTACAGTTTCTGAAAACTCCCCTGTGCACAAGTTTTACCACCTTTTTCTCAAGCTCACAAAAAGCTTTCTAGTTAATCTCAGCCTATGATACTTGTTTCTTTGGATAGCCAACCAAGCCATTTCAATGTCCCAAGTTCATTTTTTCATTTTGTAGCTTTTTAGTTAGGGCTGCTAGTAGCTTTTGTTTTGTCCCATCTCTCAGCTCCAACTGTCTCAGCTGATGCTGAGCAGTTAACTGGTCCCCTTTTCAAAAGCTTGTCAAAAGCTTGTTAATAAGCTCCACAGTAAGAACTTTGGCTTTTTAGAAAGCCAATCAACCCAACTTGTTGACCCAACCTTTATTTTGAGCTTAAGAGCTTTTACCCATAGCTTAAATTGCTTGTCAAAGTCTGCACAAGTCTGTTTGATTAATTAGTTCAGTCTTAAGTGCTTATTGCCTAGTTTCAGCTTATTAGTGTGCTTAATTGTGCTTTCGAGATTAATATAAGTAGCATTAGCTTATTTGTAGCCTATTTAACCTTTGTTTTCAGTTTTCAAGTTTGTTTGAGCTTATTTCATCAAAATAAGCTCATTAGTCCACTGTAGCTTATAAGCTCATTTAAAAACAGATTATTTTTAGTTTATAAAATTTTTGTTTTCATAAAAGTTGTTTATAATAAGTAGTTAAGTAATTTTATAAAATAAAAACAACAAAAACATCATTTTAATATTAGTGATAGCGTTTATTTAATAGAATTTAACATTTTAGATTTTTCTTTTTAGCTTATTATTAAGCAAACCTTGTTTTTATAGTTTTCCTAGTATTCTGTCATTATAAAGTATTTTTAAAAAAATTTTCATATTTTTCTCTATCTGTTTAGTATTTATTAAAATTATAAATAGTTAATAAGTATTAAATAATTAGTAATAAATAATTAAAAAGCATAAAAAATATATTTTCAGTTTTAAAATTAGTTTTATAATATTTTAGATTTTTCCAAGTTAAATTTTTATTTTTCCAGGTTAATTTTCTATTTTCTAGTATTTAAGTGTATTATAAATAATAATTAATTAATAATAAATAGATATAAAGTGTGAAAAATATATTTTTAGTTTTAAAATAAGTTTTATAGTATTTTAGATTTTTCTAAATCATAATTTGATTTTTCTAGCTTTATTTCCTATTTTATCATATTTTAGGTTATTAATAAGTAGTTAAAAATAGTTTTTAATTAATAATAATTAGAAAAATAGTCATAAAAATAATTTTCTTTTTCCAATAATTTTTCTTTTGTTTTTAGGATTCCAAAAATATCATTTTTATATTTTTAGGCCTTTTATTTCTTTAAAACTCACGTTTTGTTTTATAAGTTACGTTTTTAATAAACGTACGTATTTACGTTTTCTTATCTGATTATTGTGCTTATCAATTGTGTATCTAAATATCATATCAATCAATCAGTAGTGTAATTTCTTATCCAAAACCCTTATTGATCACTATCCTTAGTGATCATTCTATCATCTGATCAAGTGTTTATACACCAATTCATCCTCCGTGGGACTTAACGACCCAGGAATCCACTACATTCCTCTGATCTTAATTGCATTTGTGTTTTAAGCAGTTTTAAGTCTGTTACGGTTATCCATTCACAAGTGGTTAGCTTGTGTGATTAGACTTGACTGTTTAGCACCAATCAAATTTTGGCGCCGCTGCCGGGGAGGCTGTAAGCGTGTTTTAAGCATTTCCAGACCCGTACTTGCACATATACCACCTTTTTGTAAACAGTTTTCAAAATCAAAAAGTTCATTAACACTTTTTTCTAAAGTGTTAACAACGCCAAAAATATTTTCATTCTTTGTTTTTATGGCATGTTTTTCAAAAATCCAAAAATATTCATCTTTATCTTCTTACCCTTTTTGATTCTTTATTCCTTTACCCTCTATCCATTTGATTCTAACTTCTTCTATTCTCATGGAATCTCTCGACTACGACGAAATCTAGAACGAAGTTGAAAAACTTCCTATTTTATCACAAATGTCAAGAATTCGTGTTGTTCGTAATGATCCATTTATTCTGCGTAGGGAAATAGAACGAGAAACCGGGGTGACAAAGGACCAGGTACTTCCCTCTAACAATGGAGGTGCTAAATACGTCCAACCTACGGTTATCCAAAGATCTAATCCCTCGATTGCTCCTAAGTCGTCTAAAATTGATCCTACACTTTCAAGAAAAACCTCTATAGAGAGGGTGTAAAGATCCATAGAGGATCATTAGTTTTATTAGAAAACCTTGTTGGTAACTTTGATTGTGTTCTTATTATTCCGCTGTGCATTCGATCAATCATTGTTACTATAGACTCTAGTTGAGTTCGGATCTTGTGTTTTATCAATAGCACCTCTCCTATTGCCATGCTTCAGCAGGAATGATGAAAGCCTAGCATACCAAGCTCTTGGAGCCTGATGTAAGCCATAGAGAGCTTTAACAACTTTGTAAACATGATTTGGGTGATCTGGGTCTTCAAAGCCCTTGGGTTGAGTGACATAGACCTCCTCTTCAATCTCACCATACAGAAAAGCACCCTTGACATCCATCTGATACACCATGAAACCCATGTATGAAGCATATGCCAAGAAAATGCGAATTGCTTCAACTCTGGCAACAGGTGCAAACACTTCATCATAATCAATCCCTTCCTCTTGTCTCAAGCCTTGAGCTACTAATCTTGCTTTGTTTTTTATCACAACACCCCTAGCATCTCTCTTATTCTTCAAAACCCATTTTGTCCCAATGGCATATTTGCCATCAGGTAGTGGTACCAAGATCCAAACCTGCTGATTGTGAAATTGTTGCATCTCTTCTTGCATTGCTTCTAGCCAACTTGAATCATTAAGAGCTTGAGATACACTGGTTGGTTCCACTTGAGAGAGAAAACAAGCAAACAGACAATGTTTGAAGTCTGTGTGATTGTCTCTTTGCTGGTTGGAGATATAAGAGAGAAAAGCAATCTGTCCAAACTGAGGACTGGTGATAGCCCTTCGAGTTCTAACAGGTGCCAGAAGATCACCTATGATGTTGGATTGAGGATGAGCAATGTTGATCCTCTGAGTAGCAGTGGGGTTGACTTCAATGGATGAATCAAGATTAGTGATGGTTGGCTCAAATTCAGCATCATAAGAGGGTGAGGTGAAGATGCCAGCTTTTGGTTGATGATTTCCAAGATCTGAAGGTTTTGGAAAGTGTGTATAGGGTTCACCAAAGTCTGAAGATACTTGAGAAGGAACAGCATAGTCTTCAGCAGATTTGGGGAAGGTAGGTGTGACAGAATCAACTTCAGCAGAAACACGGTTTCACCACTTCAGCAGATTCCACGGCTTCAGTACTTCAGCAGAATCCACGGCTTCAGTACTTCAGCAGAATCCACAGCTTCAGTACTTCAGCAGAATCCACTTCAGTAGAATAACTTCAGCATAATTCCTACTTTGTTCGTTTATAATACTTCAGTAGAAACTCTTCTTCAGCATAATCAATTGTTTCCCGATCAGCAGAATCACTGTTTCACAGAATTCCCAACAATACATAGCTGCCTTAAGAAATTGGGAACGCCTTAGAGCTGCATGCTCTAGGACTATTAATTCTTCCCTAGATTTGCGAGCCTCTCGTTCTTCGGCTAGCAATTCTCCCATGGTCTTTTCACCACTCACTTGATTCTTAAAGTTACTAATCATATCATCAAGTGTTTTCATTGCGGTTTCAAAATTTTGGGAAATTTCTTGGGACAACGGCTCAGGTGGAGTTTGAACCATATGGTGCTGTGGAGGTTGGAAATTGTCAAACCTGTGAGAGTCATGATTGTTACAAGGAAATGGATTCCCTATTTGACAATCAGAGCTGAAATGGGGACCTCCACAGTTCTCACAACAGTAAAACTGTTGAGTCTGGACTGGTGAATTATATGGATATTGGTCATAACCAAAGTTCTGAGCATCACCGGAAAACTGTTCATAGACAAATGTGTTTCCGGATTGACACTCAAATCCTTGGTGAGGGCCTCCACAAAATTCACAGTAGTTATGTTGATTATCTGAAGATAAGTCGGGCTGTGGTGGGTAATTGGAAAAGTTTGAGGAGTCGTTAAATGAGTTCGAATTATGATAATAATCAAATGAATTCCTCGAACCACAAAACAAACAACTCCCGTTCCGAATATCATTACCACACTGTACACACGTACACCAGCGACATGGTGAACCAAAAAGAGGCTCACCACAACCAACATAAGGAATAAACGATTTCATTTGAGAGTAATGAGAAGGAATCAGTTTATTCAAAGAATCAACAAAACCAACATGGTGATCCGAATGACTATCAAGTCTCGAAGAACATTTTGAAAAATCCGGAGGTGGGACAAGTGGTGTGCTCTGAGAGCTAGCAATTTCCACCACTTCCGTTATGGTCTCTGGTTCTGGTTTTTGAGAAATGTGAAGTTTAGGCAAGTCATTCTTGCTAGTCACCGGTCTAAATTCTGCATGTTTGCTTTTAACCGTAAATTATGAAAGTTTAGGATCAATTTTAGACGGCTTAGGAGCAATTGAGGGGTTAGATCTTTGGATAACCGTAGGTTGGACGTATTTAGCACTTCCATTATTAGAGGTAAGTACCCGGTCCTTTGTCACCCCGGTTTCTCGTTCCATTTCCCTACGCAGAATTAATGGATCATCACGAACAACACGAATTCTTGACATTTACGATAAAGTCTGAAGTTTTTCAACTTCGTCCCAGAATTCGTCGTAGTCGAGAGATTCCATGAGAATAGAAGAAGTTAGAATCAAATGGATAGAGGGTAAAGGGATAAAGAATCAAAAAGGGTAAGAGGGTTAAGATGAATATTTTTGGGTTTTTGGATAAACATTTTGTAAAAACAAAGAATGAAAATCTTTTTGGGTTTTTGATTTTTAAGATGTTTTTGGATTTTTGGATTTTTATACAAAAATATAAACATATATGGATGGTATAAACAAGGAGTGAATATTCAAATCACTAATCTGCTAAACGTAAGATAATTAGCACAGCTCCCCGGCAGCGGCGCCAAAAATTTGATCGGTGCCAAACCGTCAAGTTATCTCACACAAGCTAGCCACTTGTGAATGGCCAACCGTAAGAAACTTAAAACAGTTCAGACACCAATGCAATGAAGATCAGGAGAGTATAGGGTTTCCCCAGGTCGTTATGTCCCGACGAGCTGTGCGATGAATCACCAAACGAATAGTGATCGAGAGGATTTGAACGGAAAAGAGTTTGATTTGATTATAACTAAAGAAAAAGTTTATAAATTACAGGGGCTTAAATGCAAATTAAAGAAAATTAAAAAGATAAAATATATTAAATAAACGCTATCACTATTTTTAAAATTATGTTTTTGATTTTTCTTTTATAAAACTTAAATTAAAAACTACGTGACGTACAAAAGAAAATGTGAAACTTAAACAATATTAATCCTAAAAATATAAAAATGACATTTTTACAAACCTAATGATAAGAGAAAATTTTTAGAAAAAGAAAATTATTTTTAAAACTATTTATCTAATTATTATTAATTAAAAACTATTTTTACTTATTTAATAATAGCCTAAAATACAAGAAAATATGAAATTAAGCTAGAAAAATGAAATTACGACTTAGAAAAATCTAAAATAACTAAAGAGAATTTTCAAAACTAATTTTATATTTTTTTGATTATTTTTCTATTTTCTATGAATTAAAAACTATTTAAAACTACTTAAATTGCTTAAAAATACAAATTTAACTAAGAAAAATCTGGAAAAATATTTTTTTGACTTTTTATATTTATCTTAACCTAGGAAAAATGAAAACTTATTTTTTTTGAAGTTTTTCTGATTTATTTGTATTAAAAGCTAATTAAAATGACTTAAAACCTGATTTAAATGAAGAAAAATAGCAAACTGACCTAAAAAAATCTGAAAAATTCAAGAAAAGTCTAAATTAATATTATGAATCTAAGAAAAATATAAAAACAGTGGCTTGTGTGTAAGAAAATGAAACTGCAATGCAAAGTGCTTATGAATAAGCACTTGAAATAAGCAAATGAACACCAAAGACCACCAACTGAACACAGAAGCTATAATAAGCTATAAATACTTAAAAGCAACCAATTACAACTATCCTAAAACTCTGAATTGCACCCTGCACAGATTTGATGATTTGGCTTAATGTGCAAAAACAGATTTTTACCACTACTTTTAAGCTAAAGAATAAGCTACCCAATAAGCTGAGACTTAAAACCAAAAGTTGGAACCTAAACTAGACCTGGCTAAGAACTTGTAAACCAAAAATGAGCCTTGGACAAGCTCTTATGAGCTTGTTACAAGCCCTGCTCAAGACCTGTGCAGACTCAGTATTAACTGAGTCAGTGCACAGGGCAAATGTGCCCTAATTGACAAGCTGTTTTTGGGCTTGTAGAAAATTTCTAAAATTCAATAAAAATCATAATAAGTAACTAGACCAGCTAAACTAGAAAAACCCCAAGTTTTACTTGATTTGATCCAAAAATGAATCAATGAAAAATCATCCTAGTTAGGCTCAAAATGACTTTTTCAATATTTGACTTTTGAAACAGTTATGATATTTTGACTTTTATGAACTTTAAGACCAATTTATCAACTGAATGTGATGTTAAATGATGAAATGAAACTACTGCAAGCTATACCTATGATTTCTAAACACAAAACAAGTTTTGATTTTTAAAAATCCTAACAGTTAAGTAATTAAGACAGATCCTAGATCATTTTGACTTTGGGTGAGTTTTGATGACAAGTTATGGCTAGAATTATTCTAATGGCCTATATTGAGACTGAGCAGACATATGTTAAACACAAACCACAGCCCAAACTCAAATGATCCTACTGAACCAAACACACCTTAACACACTGTTTTGCAAATTTAAACTGAACTAACCACTTAACTAGCTAATGCTAACACTGCAACTGAATGTAATTATCCTAATTACCACTAGATAAACAGATTTAAACTATTAATAACCACATATACACATACAAGCACAATATGCAAACTGGATTGAAAATGGAAATTGAAATACAAACTCACAGATGTCCAGCTTATTTTGCAGCTTAAACCAAACCCATAACTACTATTCTAATCCATTTCTAACCCCAAACCAGCACTGCATCAACCCATATCCAATTCCATCTCCATTTTGGCCCAGTTTGACTTTTGTTGACCATGTGACAAAGTTGCTTGAAACTTAATTGTAAGCTTATCAAAAGCTATAAGAAGCTTCAATAAACTTGTTTGAGCTTAAAAATAAGCTACTAAAAGCTTGTACATAAGAATTTGAAACTGAAATTTGCAACAGTAAACATGAAACTTGAAACTTATATAAAAACTTGGATTAATACTCAAAAGCACATTACAATGATGATTTAACTTAAGTTTGATACATAGAAACTGAAATTACAACCTTTTGACTTAAACTAAAACATTTATGTAAAAAACGACATAAAGGAAAATTTTTAAACTAAGAACTACTCTTTCTCTTGCTTCTTATTCTTCCTTTTATACACCAAAAGGTTTCTCTCTCCAAACTGAGTGAATCCCACTTGCTTTGATAGCCATTGGATCAGTTGGGATATTTTTGGCCGTTTGATCAAATTTGGCGCCAAAAATGGTTTTAGCAGTGTG
Organism: Chrysanthemum seticuspe; assembly: GCA_019973895.1. Lineage (NCBI taxonomy): Eukaryota > Viridiplantae > Streptophyta > Magnoliopsida > Asterales > Asteraceae > Chrysanthemum > Chrysanthemum seticuspe. The sequence goes on along the minus strand of BPTQ01000005.1, from coordinate 259,461,161 downwards.
GGTTGAGTGCAAATGTTGAAGAAGCATTAAATGTCTTTTGGAGGGTTGTTGAGGTGGGGGGAACAAGGAAAGGTGAGGGTGAGCTGGATGGATCGGAGGATGGAGTGTTGCAGGCGAGTTGGTAGGGAAGAAAGAAAAAGAGAGGGAAGACGGGGGTGTTTGTTTGACTAATTTGACCAGAGGAGTATTATTGGAAGGGGGGTCAAAAAGCAGGGGTCACAATGGGTTTTGATAGGGGCCAAGGTCCATGGGCTTAGATAAAACAAGGACCTTTTGTGTAATTTCTGAAAAATGGAGGACCAATTCTGCCATTTTGCAAAGTTGTTTCAAGGGACCACAATTGACAAGTTTCCATAGTATAAGGACCAAAATAGACATTTTCAAATTTCCAAGGACTATTTTTTCCAATTTTTAAACTTGAAGGACCAAACTTGTAATTTCTCAAAACTTTTGATATTTTTCACCAAAGGACTAATTTTGACATCTTATGATTTTAAAAGGACCTTTGGTGATTTTTCTTTTGAAATTAAGTGCTCAGGGACTATTTCTGACAATTTTTTGAAACTTGGGGGACTGAAACTGCCAATAATGCAAACTTAGCTCATTTTTCATCTGATTTTAAACATTTTGCATCTGAAACATATAAAATGCAATTTTGAGATATTTTCAGTATTTTGATGCATTTCTGAGCATTTTTAAATGTTTTGCAGTTCAGATTTAACCAAAAATGATGAGTATTTACACACTCATCACATGTCTAATAATCCTAGAACTAGGAGAGCTAAGAGTTAAATAATGGGATGACCATACTTGAGCTAACCTTATAAACCTTCCAAGACTTAAAAGAAATATCACACACACTCATTTACTAAGCTACTCAAACTCTCACATTTCACCTCATAACTCGTTGATGTGCCCGGTTGGTGCAAGTTTTAAATTTATAAAAGGTGAATTACCAATATTACCAATAACACATATGAGCAAGTATACTCGTCCGTTATAGCAAGATTATGAAGGTAAGTCGGGATCGTTCGCAGGGATTTGAGTGAATCAGAGCACAAGTTTGAATTAACGGAGTCTATCAAAAACATATAACAAAGCAAATAGATATAATGAAATTCAGATGATTAAAAACTACACTTGCTTAAACTAGTATCATAACATAGATTACTGTGATTGTGTTAACTACTTAACATGTTGGTTGTGATAATTAGTTAAAAACTAATCTATTCTTCTTACAAGTTAAACCTTCATCAAGATTTTAGTTCATAAAAACAAGCTTTAAGTTTAACCAATCAATTCAAGATCAATTCAAGTTTCATAAGTCTATATCAATAAACTTAAACACAAAAACATCCGCTTGCTCATCAAATTGCTTAAGAAATGGTCAATACAAAAGGTAACCGATCATAGACAAAAGGCTATAATTGATTCTCAACAACTAATCTTACGACCATTTAGATGTTTCCAACCAATCCAATTTGATAATCAAAAAGCGTTTCTATTACAACCACACCTTAGTTCCTTTGTATAATCAAGAATAATGGGTAAAAACAATCATCCATAGACAAAATGATTATGACTAGTTGAATAACACGAAGTTCTTTCGACCCCAACGATTACTACCAATTAGCCAAACTTGATTAACAAATGTCACTATGAAACTTTAGCACAATTGGATCTTAGAATTAACTTGAAATTGAATTAAAACATGTTAACACAATCACTAACTAATCATATGATATTCAACATCATTTAAGCAAGTGTATAAAGAAACTAGCCACTCATAGCAAACATGAACATAAACTCATAACTTTGATCATTAGAAAACATGATTAAAAGTCTTACAATGCTTGGAATAAGATTACAAATGATGAAGTAATGATTCCCAAAGGATCGTGGTGGACTTCTCGGTGTTTTGGCCTCCAAAGGTGAAACTTCTGGAAATCCAAACTTCTCTGGATTTCTAAGGACGAATTTTAAGAGGTTAAGGCTTGGTTTGATGAGTAGAGAGCTTTGTAATTGAGGTGGTGTGTCATATGCTCACAATTAGCCTCTATTTATACTAATTCTAAGGCCTAGGGTGTTAAATGCTTAACTTGGCCTCCAAGGAGTAAGGAAGGGACTAGAATACACCAAGAGAAGGACTTAGAATCGTTTGGATGCAAAGGGGAAGCTTAGTGATGAAGATTTGACAACTGCAGCTTCTTCAACCGGATCGGTCATACGACCAACCGATCCGGCTGGTCTTCAATAATAACACACCGACCGATCCGGTTGCGGGTTGCGACCGATCGGTTGGCTATGGCAAAAATACTAATTCCGACCAACTTCCAACCGATCCGGCTGAATGTGTAACCGGATCCGGTTGGATCTTCTGAGATACAAAACTTGATCTTTCTCTTTACTATGTCTTGTAGAACTTGGTTCTTCAATCACTAAGGTCTTCAAAGGTACTTGAGATTTAGCTTTACTGAAACGTGAATCTTCGATTAGCTGCATATTTCCACATTTTCCTCCATTTCCCTGCACTTGGTTATAAATACTAGACAAACATCTCTAGATACGATTAAGTACTAAAATCACGCAAATATAACCAAATAACAGATATAAAAGTACACACAATGCTACTAAAAACATGCATAATCTGAGTGTTATCAAATTCCCCCACACTTAAACTTTGCTTGCCCTCAAGCAAATCTAGGACAAACATCCACTGGTACCAGATCGTGATTATGAAAAATGTGATGCAAATCAACCAAGTATAAATACGAGAGAAGATTCATCAATTATGCTTATAAAGGTGAAACATCAAGATGTTTGACAATATCCAATGATTTTCTTGCATGATAAACATTTCAAAACACCTCACGAAAAATAATGGAATATAATTCACTCAATCACTCATTTTTAGTGGAGTAACAAGATAAATCACACTCATTGCTCAGTCGTGATTAGATTATTACCATAAGCTTGTACAAGAAACAAAACTCCACCGTTGTGGCGTGAGCACCAAGTAAAAACATCTAAAGAGGGCTTTTATTTGGGTTATAATGATAGGCTTAGGTTTAAGGGTATGGATAAGGCATGGGAATGTTAATGAAATTGGTGTTAAAATAGAAAATGAAATCAAGTCTAATACCCATGTTGCTAGCTACCAAACATTCCACGAACCAAATAAACGATTATAGCTTTGCTTTCTTCTTTTTCACTTTCCACAGCTTTTTGCTTTGCCATGACAATTGTTCTTCGAACATAGCACATTGGCTATTATTTCCATACTTTCAACACAACTTTTTTTTTTTTTTTTTTTTTTTTTTTTTTTTTTTTTTTTTTTTTTTGAACAATCTTCACTTTCCAGGCGACTAGCAACCAACCGTTAGACATTGACATGGGATAGGCTAAGGTTTAAAATGTAAAATCTTTTTGTATTTTCTGGGTGAAGCAAAAATGAAAGGGATGGCTCAGAAGGTGTAACTAGGGGTATCTAGTGCTAAAAATGAGCACTACAAATGGGTCCATGTGGGTGGTTAACTAACCAATGAGGCTAGCTAATATATCATTAGATGTAAAATGGAAGGCCATTTGGGTTAAATCCTAAGGTGCCTCTTTATCACACGAATTCACTTATATCGCACGAATGCAATCTCACTGCGGTCTGGTAATGATTTACAAGCACAAGTTCTAGAATAAATAAAATCACCGGCACACTCATAACAAAAGTTCTAAGCATAAAAGATGTATGCTAATAAGACATAGGCTCAAATCCTCACAATTTAGTGGAAAGGGTATAATATGTGTTAGCAAATGTTATCGATCCCAGAATGGATTGCAATAGTAATCGGAACACATCTCGAAATTTCAAATATTACCAATTTTACCAGTGGAATGATCCAGTTATTCTAATAGATAATCCTAAAAGTGCGAAAACAACTTGATCACAAGGGCAAACAAAATTTAAATTTAAGCATGAAAACTCTAATTTTTCCTATTCACCCCTCCCCCCCCACACTTAAGTTAGACATTGTCCTCAATGATAAACGAACTTCAAAGTATAGAAATAGGGAAAATAGAGATGAAACCAGATATGTCAACGAGTTTATCAGCTTAAAATCTTCTTCATTCCTGGCGTCCACTAGAGAAATCATTACCTGCACACAATCTTATAAACAAACAAAAGGTTTTATTAAAAGGTTGGCACCCCCCCACACTTAAGTTCAACCAAAGGTTTAAAACTTTGGGGAGTGACCACAAAAAATCAAATCTGAAACACACGGGTTGCCTCCCGAGAAGCGCTTGTTTTATTACAAAGTCATCAGCCTGACTCGAGTCTTCCCGAATTTATTCAGCTGCAAGGGCAGCTTTGAACATTTTGTAAAGTTCGGGGATGTACAGGAATTCTTCACCAGTTTCTTCAATATCGTTCCAGACGAACTCAGCAGTTGGTTTCCATGGAACAGTTTGTGGGATTCTTCCAGGAAATGGTGCTACAAAGGTAATAGTTTCGAATTCATTCTCATGGTGTCTCCAGGACATTGTCGCAACTGAAACTTCATTCGTTTGCTCCTTGTCGTAGTATAACTTGATTCGGTGTCCATTAACAATGAAACTTCCACCTTGTTTGTCATAGAGCTCGACATACCCAGATGGATATCCATGTTTAACGACATATGGTCCAAACCATTTTGATTGTAACTTAGGAGCTTTGAATTTGAATTTCATGTTAAAAAGCAGAACTTTATCTCCGGCTTTGAATTCTTTTCGGATTCGTAGCTTTTTATCATGATAAGCTTTTGTTCTGGCTTTATACAGTTTGGAGTTTTCATAAGCTTGGAGTCTTAATTCATCGAGTTCGTGCAATTGCAGAAATCTTTTCTCTCCAGCTATTTTGAGATCGGTGTTACATTTTCTGAGCGCCCAATAAGCACGATGTTCAACTTCGAACGGCAAATGACAAGTCTTCCTATACAAGAGTCTGTAAGGAGTTGTACCAATTGGTGTTTTATAAGCCGTACGAAATGCCCACAGAGCATCATCAAGTTTTCTTGCCCATAAAGACGGATTGTCTTTTACTGTTTTTTCCAGTATTCTTTTGAGAGCTCTGTTGGTATTTTCGACTTGACCACTAGTTTGTGGATGATAAGCAGTCGCAAATCGATGATGAACTCCATATCTTTTCATGGTTTTTTCCATTTGTTGATTGCAGAAATGAGTTCCTCGATCGCTTATGAGTGCTTTGGGAGTTCCATAACGAGCGAAAAGCTTTTTGAGAAAATTAATGACGACACGAGCATCGTTTGTCCGTAAAGCTTCAGCTTCTGCCCATTTGGACACGTAATCTATAGCAACGAGAATGTATTCGAATTTGTGGGATTTAGGGAAAGTTCCCATGAAATCTATTCCCCAAATATCGAATATTTCACACACTTGAATGCTTGTTAATGGCATTTCATCCCTTCGAGAGAGATTGGTGGTTCTTTGACAAGCGTCACAGTTTTGAACAAGTGTATGTGCTTCTTTGAATATTGTTGGCCAATAGAATCCAACATCAAAAACTTTCTTAGCTGTGGTGGAAGGACCATAATGTCCCCCAGTTGGGCCATGGTGACATTCGTTAAGAATTTTACGAGTTTCGGAGCCAAAAATACATCTTCGGATCATCCCATCGGGACACATTTTGAAAAGATATGGCTCTTCCCAAAAATAGTATTTGAGTTCCGAAAAGAATTTGCTTCTTTGAGCATGAGTTAGTCCTTTTCTGAGAATTTCTCCGGCGAGGTAGTTTGCAAAGTCAGCAAACCAAGGATCGTCATTTCCGTCGATGGTCATAAGAGTTTCATCGGGAAAATAATCATCGATTTCTTCTTCTTTTAACTCCTCAAGATTAGGATTTTCGAGACGGGATAAGTGATCAGCAGCAAGATTCTCTGCTCCTTTCTTATCTTTGATTTCGATGTCAAATTCTTGGAGTAACAAAATCCATCGAATAAGACGTGGTTTAGCGTCTTGTTTGGTGAACAGATACTTGAGTGCTGAATGATCGGTAAAAACGACTGTTTTTGATAGCACAAGATATGATCTGAATTTGTCAAAGGCAAAAACGACAGCGAGTAATTCTTTTTCGGTGATGGTATAATTTTGCTGGGCACTATTCAGTGTCTTGCTGGCAAAATATATAGGCCGAAAGTGTTTTCCTTCGCGTTGTCCTAAGACAGCTCCAACAGCAAAATCGCTTGCGTCGCACATAAGTTCGAAGGGTAGTGACCAATTAGGTGAAACCATGATCGGAGCACTAGTAAGTTGAGATTTCAGTGATTCGAAAGCTTTTATGCAATCAGCATCGAAGTCAAAAATAGATTCTTTCTCAAGAAGTTTTGTCATCGGACGAGATATTTTGGAAAAATCTTTGATGAATCGGCGGTAAAAACCAGCATGTCCTAAAAAACTCCTAACGGCTTTGACGTTGGTTGGTGGTGGAAGTTTTGAGATGACATCGACCTTTGCTTTGTCGACTTCCATTCCGGCACTAGAGATTTTGTGGCCAAGCACAATTCCTTTGGTTACCATAAAGTGGCATTTCTCCCAGTTGAGAACAAGATGTGCAGCTTCGCATCTTTCGAGCATTTTATCGATATTAGAAAGGCAAGCTTCGAATGAATCTCCAAAGACTGAAAAATCATCCATGAAAACTTCCATGGAGGTTTCTAGCATGTCTTGGAATATGGCGATCATACACCTCTGAAAAGTCGCGGGTGCATTACAAAGACCAAAAGGCATACGCCGATATGCGTAGGTTCCAAAAGGACACGTAAAGGTGGTATTTTCTTGATCGTTAGGATCGATGGGAATTTGGAAATATCCTGAAAATCCGTCGAGGAAACAAAAGAATTTATTTCCCGCTAGTCTTTCAAGCATTTGATCCATGAACGGGAGCGGAAAGTGATCCTTTCTGGTGGCTTTGTTTAACTTACGATAGTCAATACAAACACGCCAACCGGTGACAGTTCTAGTTGGAACTAGTTCATTTCGCTCATTAGTTACAACCGTCATTCCTCCTTTCTTAGGAACACAGTGAACAGGGCTTACCCAAGGACTATCCTCAATTGGGTAAATGATTCCAGCATCGAGAAGTTTAATGATTTCCTTTTTAACAACTTCTTTCATGTTGGGATTTAATCTACGTTGACGTTCTACCACAGGTTTAATCCCTTCTTCAAAATTGATTTTGTGTTTGCAAAAATTAGGACTAATTCCTGGGATATCAGATGTTTTCCAAGCAAAAGCTTGTTTGTGATTTTTGAGCACGGAAACTAAACTTTCTTTCTCATCATCCTTGAGTAATGAAGATATGACTACTGGAAGAAGTGAGTTCTCCTCCAGATAAGCATATTCAAGATGATTAGGGAGAGGTTTGAGTTCGAGATCCGTGGGTGGTTCTTCGTTAGAGGATTTTATTCGCATCTTGTCATTGAAAGTAATTTCCTCAAAATTTTCTTCCTCTTCCTCCATTTCTTCTTCTTCTGAGTTATCTCCTTCGAATTCTACTTTCATGAAATGCATCTAATTCCTCATCATGAATGGATCGGATTCGTTCAGTAATGCATCTAATTCCTCATCAGTGACTTCATCAATAACATTGACGTTAAAACAAGTGTCATCACTGGAATGTGGGTAGCGCATTGCTTTATCGATAAGAAAAGTGATTCGATCTTCCCCAACTCCAAGGTTGAGTTCTTTTCCTTTAACTTTGATGATTGCGTCGGCGGTATTTAGGAAAGGTCTTCCTAAAATGAGTGGGACTTTACTATCTTCTTCCATTTCCAAGATTACAAAGTCCACGGGAAAAATGAATTTACCGACTTGAACAAGCATATTCTCAGCAATTCCCACAGGATATTGATAGGAATGATTTTCCAATCGGATGCTCATTTTTGTTGGTTTCAGGCTGTTGTTGCACAACTTGGAATAGAGTGAATAAGGCATCAAATTGATACTTGCGCCAAGATCGGCTAAAGCATCACATTTAACGTTATTCCCGAAAGTACATGGAATCAGAAAGCTCCCAGGATCTCCGAGCTTTGGTGGAATTTTGTTTTGAACTATAGCTGAGCATTCTTCGTTAAGAAAAGTTGCTGATATTTGCTCAAGCTTGCTTTTGTTATTAAGAAGTTCTTTCAAAAATTTCCCGTAATTGGGCATTCCGGCTATAACATCAACGAGAGGAACATTGAGTCTAACCTCTTTGATTATTTCGATAAACTTCTTATAACGCTCTTCCATCTTTTCTTTCTTTAGGCGTTGAGGATAAGGAATTTTTGGTGTATACGCCTTGACGGATGGAATGTCTTTCTTTTTGGTGGTTTGAGTTGTGTTTGGTTCTTCGTCCTCACTATCAACGGTGACAGGAGTATTAGGATTAGGTGGTGGATCGTACGAGAGACCACTTCTTGTGAAAACAGCATTGATATGTTCATTTCTTGTTTGGGGTGGACGGTACGTCTTATCATTTGATGGTTTTGGATTGGATTGAGTGTTACTTGGCAATGAACCAGATGGTCTAGAGGAATGTTGGTCAGAAAGTCTGCCAAGCTTGTTTTCAAGATCTTGGATAGATGCTTGATGATTTTTCTGTCCTTGCTCAACTTTGGCTTTGAGATTGAAAAATTGATTTTTGATAAAATCATTTGCGGATTTTTGACCAGCCACGAATTCTCTCATGGTTTTTTCGAATTCGGTTTCTTCTGTCTTTTTGTCGGAACTTTGGTGTGGTGTATCGTCAGTTCGTGGTTGAGAATCACGGTTGTCATCCCTTGGTCGGCGATCTTGCCAATTTCCAGAATTTCGACCGTAATAATTACTACGATATCCTCCTCCACGGTATCCTCCTTGAGCGTAATTTGCTTCTCCTTCTTTCGGTCCACCCATAGGTTTATCGTCGCACTCGGACGATGGGTGATTTCCTCCACAATTGTTGCATCCATCTCGCATGTCTTTCATTTCATCTTTGATATCCTTGTATTGCGAGTTGATTTGTGAGGTTAACGCTTCCATCTTCTCCATGAGTTTTGAGGTATCGGTGTTTTCGACAAAAGCAACGGTTTTTCGGAGAGGTTTGGTTTTGGAATCTTTGGACCAATCAAGTTTGAGAAGTACTCGATCTTCGAGTAATTGATGTGCATCATTAGGAGTTTTATAGAGAAAAATTCCTCCAGCATCAAGGATGCCTTGAGAGATTTCATCTAGTCCATGGTAAAAGATTTGGATAATGGTTCCTTTTGATAATCCATGTCCATGACAACTACGAAGCAAATCTTTCATTCGAAGCCAGGCTTCGACAAGTGATTCGTTTGGGTTTTGGTTGAAAGAACGAATTTCTCCCATTAATCGATCAAACATGGCAGGTGGAAAGAATCGGCTCACAAAAGCTTGCCTCATCTCCTCCCAAGTATTGATGATTCCTGGGGCTAATTCATTGTACCATACTTTAGCATCTCCGGCGAGTGATGATGGGAAAAGTTTGAGTTTAATGGCATTGACATCAGTGTCGCCATAACGGAACATGCCGCAAATTTCGATGAATTCGGCAATGTGCTTATGCGGATCGGCCCGCGCACGGCCATCGAATTGTCGGTCTTTGATCATAGAAAGGTGATGTCCCTTCACGGTGAAGTTGTCACCAAGGTTAATAGCAACAATAGCACTTCCGGGAGTTGGTGCTACGGTTCGATTTGTTCCCCACATGGGTTGATCGTCCGCCATGGGAAAAGGTAAATTGGTGAAAGGATTGTAAACAACTTTGGCTTCAATGAGGTTATCAAATGGTGGGTTAGGTACTCTTGGCACACGATTTTCTAATGGTATGAAACGTGTTCTTCTTCTTCTTCGAATCAAACGTTCGGGGTTGGTAAGAGGTGCAATTGGTTCTATTCCCGCTGCTCGAGTGTTCATACAATGTCCTAGAGAATCCAGGTAATATCTAAACACACGGACAAACAACGAAAAAAGTTTTCCTGAGACAGATTAGCTAACCGGATCGGTTGCGGGTTGCGACCGATCGGTTAGACCAGCTGAGTTATGGGTAAAAATTGTAACCGATTCGGTTGAGGGCCAACCGGATCCGGTTAAGGTTTCTGTGAAAGAAATTTTTTTTTTTTAGTTGAATCGGCTGAGGGAAATTCAAAAACTTGTAGAAACACAATCAAATCCCCGGCAGCGGCGCCAAAAACTTGATGTGCCCGGTTGGTGCAAGTTTTAAATTTATAAAAGGTGAATTACCAATATTACAAATAACACATACGAGCAAGTATACTCGTCCGTTATAGCAAGATTATGAAGGTAAGTCGGGATCGTTCGCAGGGATTAGAGTGAATCAGAGCACAAGTTTGAATTAACGGAGTCTATCAAAAACATATAACAAAGCAAATAGATATAATGGAATTCAGATGATTAAAAACTACACTTTCTTAAACTAGTATCATAACATAGATTACTGTGATTGTGTTAACTACTTAACATGTTGGTTGTGATAATTAGTTAAAAACTAATCTATTGTTCTTACAAGTTAAACCTTCGTCAAGATTTTAGTTCATAAAAACAAGCTTTAAGTTTAACCAATCAATTCAAGATCAATTCAAGTTTCATAAGTCTATATCAATAAACTTAAACACAAAAACATCCGCTTGCTCATCAAATTGCTTAAGAAATGGTCAATACAAAAGGTAACCGATCATAGACAAAAGGCTACAATTGATTCTCAACAACTAATCTTACGACCATTTAGATGTTTCCAACCAATCCAATTTGATAATCAAAAAGCGTTTCTATTACAACCACACCTTAGTTCCTTTGTATAATCAAGAATAATGGGTAAAAACAATCATCCATAGACAAAATGATTATGACTAGTTGAATAACACGAAGTTCTTTCGACCCCAACGATTACTACCAATTAGCCAAACTTGATTAACAAATGTCACTATGAAACTTTAGCACAATTGGATCTTAGAATTAACTTGAAATTGAATTAAAACATGTTAACACAATCACTAACTAATCATATGATAATCAACATCATTTAAGCAAGTGTATAAAGAAACTAGCCACTCATAGCAAACATGAACATAAGCTCATAACTTTGATCATTAGAAAACATGATTAAAAGTCTTACAATGCTTGGAATAAGATTACAAATGATGAAGTAATGATTCCCAAAGGATCGTGGTGGACTTCTCGGTGTTTTGGCCTCCAAAGGTGAAACTTCTGGAACTCCAAACTTCTCTGGATTTCTAAGGACGAATTTTAAGAGGTTAAGGCTTGGTTTGATGAGTAGAGAGCTTTGTAATTGAGGTTGTGTGTCATATGCTCACAATTAGCCTCTACTTATACTAATTCTAAGGCCTAGGGTGTTAAATGCTTAACTTGGCCTCCAAGGAGTAAGGAAGGGACTAGAATACACCAAGAGAAGGACCTAGAATCGTTTGGATGCAAAGGGGAAGCTTAGTGATGAAGATTTGACAACTGCAGCTTCTCCAACCGGATCGGTCATACGACCAACCGATCCGGCTGGTCTTCAATAATAACACACCGACCGATCCGGTTGCGGGTTGCGACCGATCGGTTGGCTATGGCAAAAATACTAATTCCGACCAACTTCCAACCGATCCGGCTGAATGTGTAACCGGATCCGGTTGGATCTTCTGAGATACAAAACTTGATCTTTCTCTTTACTATGTCTTGTAGAACTTGGTTCTTCAATCACTAAGGTCTTCAAAGGTACTTGAGATTTAGCTTTACTGAAACGGGAATCTTCGATTAGCTGCATATTTCCACATTTTCCTCCATTTCCCTGCACTTGGTTATAAATACTAGACAAACATCTCTAGATACGATTAAGTACTAAAATCACGCAAATATAACCAAATAACAGATATAAAAGTACACACAATGCTACTAAAAACATGCATAATCTGAGTGTTATCACTCGTCCACTATGGAATTTTGCTTCGAGAGAAATAGGAAGGAAAGAAGAAACATATCAAGGAAAGGGAACACTAGGAGGATTGGGTTAATATAAGGATCACGGGTAACGTTATAAGGAGAACACGGGTTCTTTTGGGTATCCATACTCTTGCTCACATCACCACCACTCCTAGTGAGTGTAGTAAGTTTCCTATCATAACTCGTTTCTTATTTAATACTTGTATATCACACGTTGAACATGTTAAACGCACCCTTTCACACTAGATTGTAACTCGCGACTTGAAATAAGAGAACTCAACACATATTCACTCGCTAAATTACATGTTAAAACTTGTTTATCATATCGAGATAAGTCACAACACACTTAGCAAAGTTTCTAATAAACTCTCGTACACTTGAAAACACACGGAAGCACTAATTGGCCTGAAGCCTAATAAGAAGCCTGTTAAGCCCAAATAGAGTCCAACGAGAGGCCAACCCGGCCCAATGAGTTAATAATACGTCATCAAGCACTAAAAGTAAGATAGAAATGAACTTGTAAATGTTTATGAAGTTTTCGTTTTCTAAGTATGTATTTCGGACCTAAATTGCAAGTATATTAGCCCTTGGTTTAAAATTTAAACATTTTATAAAGATAAAGGGGTAGTTTGTACGTGAATAAACTTGCATGGGAAGTATAAGGACTAAAGGTGTTCATATGCGAAAGTTAAAGGTGTGTTATACGTGTGCATGTGCGCATGGAAACCACAAGGGTCGAATATGTAATTTACTCAAACTTGTATTAATAAACATTTGGGTTAAAAGTGTCAAGTTTGAAAAGTAAAGGTTTTAAGGCGTATAAAGCTAACTAAAGGGGCTGTTTTGTAAATTCAGTTTTAACAAAGGATTGAAAATGTCATTTTTGAAAGTTTTGATATAAAATGTATTTCGGGTGAAAAGTGTAAACTTCTCAAACTAGAGGGACTAAACTCGTACTTTTTATAACTTGAGGGTAAAAAGTGTAAATTCGGGAAAAGTTTAGAAAAACTTATAAACCCATCATAACTTTGTAAAAATGAGTATTTTGATCATATGAGTATTTTATTTTCGGATAACGTTAAATGTATTACGTATATATATATATATATATATATATATATATATATATATATATATATATATATATATATATATATATATATATATATATATATATATATATATATATATATATATATATATATATATATATATTTATTTATAATTATATATATAAATCCGATAAAACACACGGGGAATCTAAACACGTTAAAATACTCAACACATCCATTAAGGTCACAACGGGGGAAAACATTTCACTTATGCGTAAGTGAGGATCATTAATTAGGGCAATGTAGCACGTAAAATTTACTTAAAACGTTAAGCACGCACGCACACTATTGGATTGGACAATCCAATGATCTATTAAATAAGAATATTCAATGCTCTATTATTTTGGTTGTGAACCAAAATGCTCATTTTACAAAGACTCGCCATCTCATCATTTTTGGGTTTCGGTTTGGAACCTCCGCTACATTGTGCTTGATCTATTTGTGCGTGTTCACTATCATCAAGGTGAGTTCATAGCCTCGCTTTTACTTTATTTTGCAAACCCCGCGAGGGAGATTGATGTGCTACGTGTGTACAAGTTTTAAATTTATAAAAGGGTTACTAATATTACCAATAACACATACGAGCAAGTGCACTCGTCCGTTATAGCAAAATTATGAAGGTAAGTCGAGATCGTTCGCAGGGATTTGAGTGAATCTAATTAACAAGTTTGAATCAACAGAGTCTATAATGAAATTCAGATGATTAAAAACTACACTTGCTTAAACTAGTTTCATTTCTTAGATTTGTGTGATTGTGTTAACCTCTTAACATGTTGGTTGTGATAATTAGTTGGTGTACTAATCTTATGTTCTTACAAGTTAAACCTTCGTCAAGATTTTAGTTCATAAAAACAAGCATTAAGTTTAACCAATCAATTCAAGTTTCAAAAGTTCATTTTCATAAACTTATACACAAAAACATCCACTTGTTTCATCAAATTTCTTAAGAAATGGTCAATACAAAAGGTAACCGATTATAGACAAAAGGCTACAATTGATTCTCAACAACTAATTTACGACCTTTTAGATGTTTCCAATCAATCCAATTTGATAATCAAAAAGCGTTTTTATTACAACCACACCTTAGTTCCTTTCTTTAATCAAGAATAATGGGTAAAAACAACCATCCATAGACAAAATGATTATAACTAGTTGAATAACAATAAGTTCTTTCGACCTCTACGATTACTATCAACTAGTCAAACTTGATTAAAAAATGTCACTATGAAACTTTAGCACAATTGGATTTTAGAATTAACTTGAAATTGAATTAAAACATGTTAACATAGTCACTAACTAATCATATGATAATCAACATCATTTAAGCAAGTGTATAAAGAAACTAGCCACTCATAGCAAACATGAACATAAACTCAGAACTTTGAACATTAGAAAATATGATTAAAAGTCTTACAATGCTTGGAATAAGATTACAAATGGTGAAGTAATGATTCCCAAAGTATTGGGGTAGACTTCTTGGTGATTTGGCCTCCAAATGTGGAACTTCTGGAACTCCAAACTTTCCTGGACTTCTAAGGATGAATTTGAGAGCTTAAGAGCTTTGTTTGATGAGTAGAGAGAGTTGTATTGAAGTGTGTGTCTCATATGCTCACAAAAGGCCTCTATTTATACTAGTTCCAAGGCCTAGGGTATTAATTGCTGAACTTGGCCTCCAAGGAGTTAGGAAGGGACTAGAATACATCAAGAGAAGGTCCTACAATCATTTGGATTCAAAGGGGAAACTTAGTGATGAAGAATTGGCAGATACAGGTCTTCCAACCGGATCGGTTACACGACCAACCGATCCGGTTGGTCTTCTACAAGGAACCAACCGTTCTGGTTGCGGGTGGCAACCGAACGGTTGGGATGGCGTCTTATGCACTTTTTGGTCATTTTCCAACCGATCCGGTTGCAATGGCAACTGATCCGGTTGGATTTCCTGAGTTACGGAAAATCAACTTTTACTTCTATTTGTCTTGTAGAACTTGGTTCTTCAATCACTATGGTCTTCAAAGGTACTTGAGATACTGATTTGTGCTTGACATGCTCCACTGAAACGGGAATATTCTATTTGTTGAACATTACTTTACTTTTCCTTCCGTTTCCCTGCACTTGGTTATAAACACTAGACAAACATCTTTTGATACGATTAAGCACTGAAATCACGTAAATATAACCGAATAACATATACAAAAGCACACATAACGCCACTAGAAACATGTACAATCTGAGCGTTATCAAATTCCCCTACACTTAAACTTTGCTTGCCCTCAAGCAAATCTAGGAAAAACATCCACTGGCACAAGATCATGATTACGAAAATATGATGCAAATCTACCAAGTACAAGTACGAGAGAAGATTCATCAATTATGCTTTATAAAAGTGAAACTTTCAAGATGTTTGACAATATCAAATGATTTTCTTGCATGATTAACATTTCAAAACACCTCACAAAAAAGGAACGGACTATAATTCACTTAATCACTCAATTTTAGTGGAGTAACAAGATAGATCACACTCATAGCTCAGTCATGATTAGATTATTACCATCTAAAGAGGACTTTTATTTGGGTTATAATGTTATGGCTTCGGGTTAAGGGTATGGATAAGGCATGGGAATGTTTATGAAATTGGTGTTAAAATAAATAAAATCAAGTCTAATACCCGTGTTGCTAGCTACCAAACAATCTACGAACCAATAAATGATTAAAGCTTCATTTTCTTTTCTTCGGATTTCCACAATTCTTCGCTTTGCTTCGCCATGATAATTTTTCTTCGAACATAGCACATTGGCTAATACATTCATACTTTCAACATTTATATATATATATATATATATATATATATATATATATATATATATATATATATACTAGTGTCAAAACCCGTCCGATGGAGGGGTATGACTTGTGGTTTTTATTTTTAGGATTTACTAGAACAAATATATACTAAAAAGTAATTAAAAGTTAAATGAAACGGTTAAGATCTATAATTGATATTACCATAATCCATAAAACGGCTAAAAGCAGGTAAGTATTTTGATTGTTGTTTTTTTTAACTTTAGGATTTAGTAGAACAATTATATACTAAAAATTAATTAAAAGTTAAATGAAACGGTTAAGATTTATAATTGATGTTACCATAATCCATAAAACGGCTAAAAGCAGCTAAGTACTTTGATTTGTGGTTTTTATTTTTAGGATTTAGTAGAATAAATATATACTAAAAAGTTATTAAAAGTTAAATTAAACGGTTAAGAACTATAACTGTTGTTATTTAATGGAAATTCATTTTTAAGGACGGGGAGGTTAACTAATATTTTGATGTAATTAGTTTACGTTAAATATTTTTTAAGAAAGGTGAACTTGATGTACATTTTAATTGTTAATATATATATATATATATATATATATATATATATATATATATATATATATATATATATATATATATATATATATGTGTGTGTGTGTGTGTGTGTGTGTATATATATATATATATATATATATATATATATATATATATATATATATATATATATATATATATATTGTAAAACTTCTTGAACAAACTACATATTTATGTAGCACGATGGGCGGACATGACTTATAATTATCGTTGCCATATTTTACTATAGCAAAAGAAGGCAGGTAAAAAATGGCTAGAAAAGTGTCCAATGAATAAATTAAGTAATGGTTAATGAATTACGAACATCGTAAAATAAATAAAGCTTCTTGTATACAACGCTTGTTGTTTATTTTGCTTTGGCATTGACTTTTATTAATTGTCTTTGCAAAACAGATCGAAAATATCTCTTCAATCATCATTTTCTCTATATAAATCAATTAAATAGCTAAAACTATTATTAAAACAAAAGAAAAAAGAAAAGGTAGTTACTTTTGATATGACATTTTTACAACCTTCACTCCGTTGGCATCCATGTCCATCGATTCATTTGCCACGTTCCTAAGTGAGCCTGTGTTACTCTGTATATGAAAGGCCCTGTATCACATGGGTAAACAATATAGGTAGTAGCTTCTGTAATCAAAAATTAATTGAATTTGAAACTACAATATAGGTAGTAGCTTCTGTAATAAAACTAAATACATTGAGTCGATATCAATATCATTGACTCGTTTTAAAACTATAATGGACGAAAAGGGAACTTGTGTACAACAACTTGACTTGTATTTCTAAACTTATAAGAATTAAGCAAGTGTAGTTACTTTTTCTTTTACAAATAGCTATTCCCAGTGTAGTTCGCTTTTGGTGCTCAATCTCACAAAGGAGCCTAATATATCAAGATAAGCAGTGCCATGAACACTTATTTTGGCTTATCACTCCACAATATACATTATTACTGAAAAACTTTCTTTTAAGAGATACTCAAAAAGTGATGGAGTGTTTGGTTAAAAAAATTTGAATGGTGGAAAGGTGGGAATTTAGATGTGTTTACAATAGGCGAGCTATTAAAACATGATGCCTTTAATTCACAATCAGCGGATAATAAAAAGTGGTGGCAAGTGGTGGTGTGGGTATTAGTTTAAAAATCATAATCGAAAAGATCAACATGCAATATGTATTAGTTTAAAACCTTTTGGATAAATTTTTACAATTAACTTTTAATAAACTGCCATCAAATAGAGTGAATTGCTTAAGAACATAACAAATAAATAAATAATAGAATGACTTATAAATATCGTTGGCATATTTTCCTATAGCGAAAGAAGGGTGATAACTAATTGTAGGCATATTTTATAGATTGGCATAATAGTTGTTATGTTTTTGGTTGTCTTTGTAAATGAATGTAACGTTTAGGCTTTATCATTTAGGACAATTTGGGCTTTTTCCCCATTTGATGACTTGCATGGACATATATACCTGTTAATTTTATTCCAATATTTAGTGTTTTTTTTTTACAAACAATAGATATGTGAAATACATTGCAAGTATTTAGAGGGTTTGCAATATCAAGAGGAGTAATGATTAATCCTACTTATATTATTAATACTACATATAACACCACATGACCAAATCATTAAACCAAAACTACTTAGACTACCAAGTGAAGGTATTTTTCGCGTGTAGACTTATGAAACACACATACTAATTTACTGAATGCATTAATGATGCGCGCCAAATAGTCAAGTTCTCTCACGCAAGCGTAAGAGAACCTAAAACAGCTTAAGCACGAAATCAATGAAGATCTGAGGAGTATAGAGTCTCCCCGGGTCGTTATGTCCCAGCGAGCTATGCGATGATTTATCAAACGTTTAGTGATCGAGGAGTTTGAACGGAAAAAGGATTTGGTTATGATTATAACTACGGAATAAGCCAACAAATTACAACGGCTTAAATGCAAATTAAAGAAGATTAAAAAGATAAAATCTATTAAATAAACACTATCACTATTTTTACAATGATGTTTTTTGTTTTTATGTTTTTATAAAACTGAATTTAAAATCTACGCGACGTACAAATTAAAAAAGTGGAACTAAAGCAATATTAACCCTAAAAATATGAAAATTATATTTTTACAATCCTAATGATATAAGAAACTTTTTAGAAAAAGAAAACTATTTTTATAACTAATTAATTAATTACTATTAATTAAAAACTAATTTTAACTATTTAATAATTAACCAAAATGCAAGAAATTAGGAAACAAAGCTAGAAAAATGAAATTATGAAATGGAAAAGTCTAAAATATCAAACTAGAATTTTCAAAACTATTTTTGTATTTTTCTGATTATTTTTCTATTTTTTATGAATTTTAAACTATTAAAGACTAATTAAATTACTAAAAATTACCAAATAAACTATGAAAAATCTGGAAAATTACTTTTTTCACTTCTTATATTTATCTAAACTTAACAAAATTGAAAAATTATTTTTTTGAACCTTTTCTGAATTTTTTATATTAAAAGCTAATTAAAATTGATTAAAAACTACTTTAAATTGAGAAAAATAGCAAATAAAGACCAAAAATTATTAAATCTTCAAGAAAATTCTAAAATGAGGTTATGAATCTATGAAAATTGGAAAACAAGCAGCTTATGTATGAGATTAATGAGCTGCTGTGTAACTGATATTGAAATAAGCTAGGAAAATAAGCAAATAAGCTACTAAGCTATCCAAACAGTTACAGAAGCTCAAGAGTACTGAAATAAGCTAGTTACAACTGATTATTACTACTCCTAACAAACTACAAGCTCAGATCAATCAAATAAGCTAACTGCTTATTCAATCCAAACAGTGGTTTACCCCCACTGTTCAAGCTTATGCACAAGCTTATAGGATAAGCTAAACAGAAAACCACAATTGCAGTCCTATAGACCACCTGGCCAACTACACTTTCACCAAAAACCAGACCTTAACTCTTTGATTTGAAGATTGTACCACAGTTACAAAAAGGCCTGTTTCACACTCAGTATTAACTGAGTGTGAACAGGGGAATTGGTACTGATTTGAAGTGCTTATTTGAAGCTTGATTTGACCAAACCAGATGAAGCAAAAAGAGATTATCAAAATTAGACCAGTTAAACTTGTGAAATCCAAAGTTTCAAACTCTAAAGCTCAGTTATGAAGTAGAAATTTGATCCACAAATTTGTTGAAAAACTGCTTTTGAGAGATTTTTGACTTTTAAGAACAACAAGCAACTTTGACCAAAATGGTTTTTGATCCAATATTATGAACAGAATATGATGTTTTAACACTACTTATGATTACTAGAAGCTAGATCTAACAATATCCAACCAATTTGCAGCTATTACACCAACTGATATCAACAGATTCTGAAACTAGAGCAGATACACTATGATTTTGACTTTAATGAAGTTGCAGACCCAAAGTGATGATTCAAGTGAGCATGTTAAGACCAAACAAACATGAAACCACAAACATGAACTACTGCACAAGCCTATAAGGCAGATGGATTGACAGATCCAAACACCCCTTTATGACTTGATTTGGACTCAAAACTGATCCAAACTTTTAACCAACAGGTAATTATGATCACATTAACTTATATTAACCTAAACATTACTATTAGAACAGGTTATAACAGATTTAAACTACATTTGCAGATTATGCATGAAACCTTAATGTTGACTTACAAATAGTCCAAGCCACAATGGCTAGCAAAATGTGAACCAAGGACCACTAAACTATATAATCCAACCCAAATCACTGTAAATCACCCCATTTCCAAACCTGCATCAACCCTGTTCCATTTCTGCACCATTTCTGCTTGAGTTGACTTATATTGACCAAGGCCCAAAAATGACTGAAACTGAAGTTTAAGCTTATACAAAGCTTTAATAAGCTTCTATAAGCTAGTTTGATACTGAAACTAAACTTTTAGAGGTTTAAACACAGGGGTTTGAAGATGAAAATCTTAACAGTGGACATGAAATATAAATATTGAACATTAACTAAAATTGGCACTTGAAATAAGTTGTAAAACACTTAAATATCTTTGTTGAATACAAATAAGCTTACAAGTACAAATGAGAACTAGTTTAAGATAAGTTAAGCTAAAAACGACATTTATGATAAAAAAAAATAAAGACTCTCCCTTCCTTGATGCATCCTCTTGGCTTTTTATACATCCCAAGCTTCATCTCTCCTCTCTCTGGAAATTTCCCACCACTAATACTGACCATTGGATCACCCAAATCAATCTTAGCCATTTAAAGTGTTTTGGCGCCAAAACCAGTTTTAACTGTTTGTGAGGTGGAGTGTTAGGTACATGGGCATTAAATGAACCTTGGCTCTTTGTGTTTGGAGGGGGGGGAATAGGGATGATAATGGTGGAGGTTGAGTGTGATCAGGAGAGATTGCAGGTTTGTGATGATGAAATGGTGTATCTCGTGAAGGAGAGGGAAAAGGTTGGTCAAATGGGTTTGACTGGGAATTGTTTAATAACAGGGGGTCCAATATTCAGTTGGCAGGGGTTCAAAAATCTGTGGCAGGGTCAAAACTAGGCATGACAAGTCCAAGTGGTGCTAATAATGACAAGGACTTAATATGCAATTTCTGAAACTTTAGGGGCCTGTCCTGTCAAATCTCAAAGTTGCTCCAAGGACTAAATTTGACAAGTGCTAATATTACAAGGACCAAAATTGCCATTTTCACATTTTCCAGGGACCAATTCTGCCAATTTTCAAACTTGGAGGACCATTTTGTAAATTTCTCAAAACTTTTTATATTTTCCACCAAAGGACCAAATTTGACAAGTTATGATTTAAAAAGGACCTTTGATGATTTTTCTTTTGAAATTTTGACTCAAGGACTATTTTTGACAATTTTTTGAAACTTGGGGGACTGAAACTGCAATTTTTGCAAATTTGATATGTTTTTCATCTGATTTTGATATTTTTGCATTTAAAACACATAAAACACTGATTTGTGATATTTTGATCATTTTGATGTGTTTCTGAGTGTTTTCAGATGAATTTGCAGTTTATTTTGTACAAAAATGATGAGTATTTAGACACTCATCAATTAACAATGAAAAGAAACAGATATTCATTCGATATGAAAAAAAAGTTATTAAAGTATTGGCAAGAACAAAGTATAGGTTATGAAGAAATTAAAAAGTTTTTGTCATTTCTATGCAACTGATTAAAAAAATATATAATAAAAAATAAATAAATAAATGAAGTGCACCTTGTGTAGTCTATCTAGAAGATAGGTTTTGAATTGGAGAACCAAGTGTCCAATAGATTTAGGATCCATCTTGTGGGAAGTGGGAACTCTCAAATGCATGAAACCAGCCTAATACAACAATTCAAATACATGTAATGTTGTTCAAAATTCATTTCTTTCACACAATATAATGTTATTGGAAAACCAAAATCTTAGTAATCAATTAAAAAAAAGCTGATTGTATATAAAATATTTTAAGCTTATGGACAAAAGATGTTTTTTGTCAGCCTGACCCGTTTATAATTTATCGTATTTGAAAGTTTCAAAGTGATACGCAAGAACAAAGTATCAAAGCATACCCCGTTCGATGGGCGAGAAAGCCATATAAATATCGTTAAAAAACTTAAATTAACAAACAATAAGCTATGGTATAACCAACACTTGAATGAGTCTTTCCAGGATGTGCATATCTGGCTATCTGAATGCGAACCATTCCTCCTGGTACTTGTTGCGTCTGTATCCCTTTGTTCTTCTAATTCAAGCTTTACTGTGATGTTTCTACTCTGTGCATTCACACATATTTGTTATTATGGAGTAATAAATTAAAACAAAAAAAAGTAATTATAGGTCACAATATATATTTCAAGTAGATTGTAAATATTTATAGTGCTTGCATTATCTTAAAAAGCAATAAGTACATCTATTTTATAGGTTAAATTACTTAAAACTTATTACACATTTAAATAAATTTGATCAAATAGGTTTTTATCAAGAGATCATGCTGACAATGTGGTTTCGAGTAACATATGTGTTGAACGGATCAATCGGACCAAAATTATGACCAATTTCTGTTGATTTTTTTCTGTTTACACCATCAAACACTTTCAAATGCAGAACGAACTAACTTGCCAACTTGCCCCTTTTATATTATGAATCTAATAAATCCAATTTACCCCTAAGTTAGAAATCAAATCTTAAATCTAGAAGAAAACATATCACAGATGCATTATAACTACGTAAGCTAGTGATGAACTGTTTGAATGAGTTCAATACAACACATTCCACTCACTATTACTGATATGATATAAGCAGTTTATACAGGCAATCGCAAACATCCCAGAAACTACGTACTTGTCTCGTATCAAATTACAATAAGCAGATAAAGCAGTTCTAGAAAAGCAACACTAAATACCACTAATAAACTTGGTAAAGGGCTTGTGACTATCACTCTTAAAAAATTAACCACTTAAGGGTGGCCTAGTAACAAAAGGGCTGGTGACTATCACTCTAAAATGTGTGAGGTCTCAAGTTCAATTCCTGCTAGGTGTAAACAACCTTAAGTGGCCATGCCAACCTCCTTAAAAGGGATGGCTTTACCTAGTTTGATTATGTGTGACAGTGGGTTCAAAACCCCGTGAATTAGTCGGCTAAAAGGTCGGAAATCATGGTTACCAAAAAAATAATAAAATAAAATAAAACTTGCTAAAAATATTTGGAAAAAGTTGACTCGTTAACAAAATTTTGAATACACTTGTTTAAGTCACCGTTGTATCTTGTCATACCACCGGATAAACTCTTTCAAGACCTCGCTGCCAACCAAATCTGGCCACGAGAATACTTTACGAATAGAAAGATATGTATATACAATTTTGTATTTTTGTAGTTTATTAATATGTTCTACAATGAAATTATATTTATAATAGGAAAATATTAGTTTTTTATTTATGTTATTTTATTGTTGTTTTTAAAAGAAAATTTACAACGTGTTAGTGTTATTAAGTTTTGGGACATCATGACAAAGTTAGTTAGATACGAATATCGTTGTATAAAGACACAGTTTGTGCTATATCTTTTTTTAAAGTCTGTATTGTATAATTTTTTATGTTCATTTATATTAAAACAATGTGTTAGTGTTATTAAGTTGTGACATAAAATTTTGAATACACTTGTTTAAGTCGTCGGTGTATCTTATCATACCACCGGATCAACTCTTTCAAGACCTCACTGCCAACCAAATCTGGCCACGAGAATAACTACTGGATTTCGAGATCTGGAGTGTTAAATTTATAAAATAACTGATTCTACTGTTCGCAACCCTTATAGACAAAACAAACATTATATAATTCAAAAGGTTACAACTTCACCTCCATATTTGAGAAGGGAGATTACTTATATGTATATTTGAAAGTGTTACATAAGATATTACTATGTACTATTATAGTTTTTGTTATGATTCAGTCCATTGATAAGCACGCTTAGCAGCTTCAACTGTATTGGAAAGTAGCATGGAGATAGTGACAGGCCTAATACCACCAGGTACAGGGGTGATTACGGATGCTTTAAGCATTTTTACTTCATAGCAAACATCTCCAGTAACACGGGAACCATGTTAACTATTGTTATCCTATTTATAATCAGAGCATAAAGCCATTGATACATATAGAACATAAAAAATTGCATATGACAGAAATGAACCAAAAGAGAATGGGGGCTAAACTTTGATATTATGCACAAGTGTCAGTGACCAATCAAAAGGCCCTAACATTGCAGTGACTATACGTATTAAAAAATAAGCTATTGAGTGGGTTACAGGTAAAACCAGATAATGCTTTGGTCAGTTTGCATCGAAACACTTTTTGTTCAAGTTTTTTTTAACTTTATAATTAGTGTGGCAAATGTGATATTCGGCAACTTTCTACCCGTTTTCTAATGGCTATTTTTTATTATATTTTACCCGTTTTAACCTTTATAGATATAACATAACACTAACTTACCCATTCATAACTAAATGGGTCAGAATTGCCATCACTTGCCATAAGTCCTAACATGTGTGTGGCACTTTGTATGGACTCCCATTAGTTAGTCAAGCTAAAGGTGAATTAGGAACTATAAGAAGAGACATATATATAAATGATCGGTTTTCCCAGAATCAGTTCTCCTTCGTCTTCTTTTAATTATCAGGCCTAAGAAAGGCAGGCCTTCTAATACCAAGCAAGGGGAAATTCCTCCACCCAAAAAGGGTAGAGCCTTGGTGACCCATGTGTCGGACATGCTGATTAAAAAAAGAAGAAATGCAGGAGATAAGTGACGGACATAATAAGTAACATACAGATTCTGATGACAAATACCAGTTGCTTTAGCAAATGCTTTACTAATGCCAAAAAAATTCAGTGATAGGAGTTTCATCAGTCTGCTTATGGTGGCCACTATGATTTCAGATTTAAGATGAAAGCGTTCATCCTGAGTTATCTTTCGTTGTTCTTACTTTACCTAAGTTTAAAAGAAGAACTTATATATTTCCAAATTTTACATACATTAATGGGGTGTTTGGGTGAGCTTATTTTTACGCGTTTTTTGTGCATTTCAATCCTGCCATCCAGTGACAGACTAAAATGAAAATCAAAGGGTTATAAATCAGTTTAACACTACTACAAAAGTGTAAGTGTTCTTTTAAAATATTCATATAATGATCAATTTGACCAACACTCGATTCAATTGTGATAACACTAATCTCAAAGGGCAGAAATGGATCTAAACGCTATGTCTTGCAGCCCATCATGTTATCTTTCCCTACTAATTTCAACTATTCTATCTATTATTTCAACCGCCTCTGAGTGAGATGCCACCTACTGAAAAGAAGAAAACCTCTAAAGGAAAACTATCTAATTATACGTATTGGATTATCGTAGAGTTACTTTGTAAAAGCACATCCAGACACCCCCTATATCATGTAACGACACGTTATATTAATGAATCATGAAATTATACTGAAAGAACATAATCAGAGTTTGAAAGGAACTCTTAGGAAAATGTGCTTGTGATCCAATGGCCAAATAAACATGAGCTTTATACTATGACAATGCTAATTTTATAAATTAGCAAATGTTACATTAAATTTGTGTATGAAATTATGTTCAATATACGCACCTGTCCACCATTCTTATGCATAGATAGACTTGGACTATGGCGCGTCCCCTTTGCCTCCAAACCACGCACCAACTGTGTCCCTCGGCCTATCATCAATCATCAAACCCATCAAACAACAAAAAGATTGCAGTTCCCATAAGACTATTGAATATATATGGTTGCAAAGTAGTAACGTGTTAGTACCTAAATTACATATGCCAAATTATGGAATATTAAGTGTACTGGTCTTTAAATCTGTTATTGTACTGTCAGCCTGACAATGTTACAGCAACCACTATTGCAGCAGCAATACCAGTAGTGTAACTTTCCCTTATTGCAGTCGAGAGAAGCTCCAAGTGACCCATAATTCCACCTATATTATTGCAATGGAGAGAAGCTCTAGTTTCCTAATACAATAATTGCAAGACGATCAGTCACAAAGTTTTAAAAACTTACAGATTTTTACCAATGGTGTATATATTACCTTTTCCAATTGCTTTTGAATATATTGGTAACTAATTTAAAATATTGCTGATTGCTAATACTTGTAATTACCTAATGTTAACAGCTTAGAATTGTTTCCCTGTGAGCGCATGCGACTTGTTCCAGCACCTGTGGCAGCATCTGCAACAAATAAATGAACAAATGTTAGTATACCACTATTTTCAGCAATCCAAGAAAACAAAAAAAACAAAGGTGAGAACGCGCAAGCCCAAGTATATAGACAACGGTGATGGTGCGTACCTCGAGGGACCTACCGAACACGATCATTGTTTGTTTCTGACCTCATGCTACTTGCCCCAGTGTTGCTACTAATACCTATGATAAATAATTCAGGAAAGGCTACCATAATTTTAACCATCAAGCGATATGATTAAGCATTACCGACAAACATGCCTTTCAAATCGTAAGTATATAATTATCCATTCCAAACTAATACTATGACGAGTGCAAAGTCTGTTTAGAATAATCAAGAAAAGCTAAAGGATATAAGCATGAGATGTCACCAAAACTCATTCACTAAAACTTATGGTCCATCCAACTTCCAATATCATTTTTAACTGTTCAAAGAAAGATTTAACATTTTCTACTACTGGCACGAGTTTCGTTAAGCTTGAGGAGGCTATCCAATTTAAAACCAACAGCAGCACCTAAAAAAACTAAGTTATTTTATTTTTTGCAGTTACAAATGGCAATGAGCTTAACATACTTAAAAGTCATAAAGACTCACTTCTTACAGTACCCTGGTTCAAATCGTTTCGAAGGGAAAGTCTGCCTGCATGATTCTCCTAAACTTGACAGAACTCCTGATTTGATATTATCAAAAAGAGTACAAATTCGTATATTTGACTGCACCTACATTTTTATGATGTTAAAAGATACTTGACACTTCAACGGATTGGGATTCATCCAATCTGGTCACTTTGCATAGATAATGTTAGCACTTCAAGAAAAATAATAGATTTTCCCTTTTCAGTCATAAAAAGATGCTGCAGATGTTAATTTTTTTGGATAACCAAATGTTCTGTAAAAAGTATTATGAAAAACGTAGACACTGATTAGTTGGGTGATGGAATACATCTGTTTGACCCTATGAACTTGTGATAAAATTAGTTTCAATTTACGGTGTTGTTCAATATTGGAGTTTTTCTGACGAGAACGTGTTTTGTTATTTTGCATTTAAGTGTATGAATGGGTTCTTTGGGTATTTCCTAAGGTCTGTATGTCATAATAGTTCTTCCTGGTCTAAGTTCACGACTAAGGATGACTATATACACTTCACTGTTTATGCAGCTTTATTAAATTATGTAATCTCAATTTAGCACGTTGTATGGTAAATGTTGATGTCATAATCTATACTTAGCTTGTGACTTCTTTTCTACAGCTTACTTTGCCAGGAGAGTATCGTGCTCGTCTGATTAAATTGGGTAGTATTTATTTAACTTCTATGTTCATGTTTGTTTGATATGTCTTGTGCACGTTTTTAATATACATTAGCCTATATTCTATAAGATAAGAATAACGGTGTGTATGATGGTGAGTACATGCTTGAGGTTATATGTGTGAGGTCAAATGAGACTCTTATAAAGGTAGACATGGAATTATACACCTGTGAGAGTTTATGGCTCTGTTGGGATTTCTTAGTTGAGATGAGGCCATTGAATGACATGTGATGTATGAAGAAAGAAAGCTAAAACAGTGAAAACATAGGGCAAGAAAATAACAGGCTCAGAAGGTTATTAAGTATATGCTCTTTTGTACATCTGTGCATAGCAAACCCCATTATAAAGACAAGAAATATAATAGAAGTTTCATCTAGTTAGTCTCCCACCTCGCAATAATCTATATATTATTTATTCTCATGATTTATCATGTTTTGGCTTGCACTATGAATCTTGGACCAGAGGGTTGGGCTTGCTCTTTTCATTTTAGACTGCGATGGCACCATATGTACGATAAAATTGAGTGAATTTGTTTAAGGTTTTACCACTGTAGGCAATCGAATTATACTTTATTTGCCAAAACATGTTTGTTAATGAACCAATTTTCTTGCATGTTAAACGGGTGTAACTTAACACTCCAAAATCACGGCATGTAGTACAAGCTTAAGAAAATAGCTAAGTGTTCGTCTTTAGTGCCAAATAGCCAATATAATTTTGTTATTCCAGAGCATAGTTACGACTATTCCAGAGCATAATTACAACTATTCCAGAGCATAGTTATGACTTAAATAAAGTCAGTGAAATCTTCCACTCTTGTCATTATTGCCAATGTAATAATGTATGTTTTTCGCTGCACATGAGCTCTGTAATAAGTGTAAATGCCATATTTTGGTTGTTGCTGACAATCAGCTGGGATAGTAACAACACCAGCAGCAAAGTCAAGGGTATGTGCAGCAGAACTACAGCCTCCGGATACAGTTGGTTGAGAAACATATTGGGTGTACACTTGTGGTAACATACCTTCAAACACGTTAGGGGAAAGTAAGGCTAACAGGCGTAATAAGAAAGCAAAATACAAAGAGGTAAAACATTACCTTGTAGCGCAGCCACTTCAGCAACATTATTAGGACCTTCATTTCCCTCAAAACTCGCAGCAAACGTTGAATAAGACCCATCAATAGTGGGAACCTGTATTGACGGCACATCTAAACCATAGTAGTGAGGAGGTTCATCAGGTGGACAAAGTATACCAGACCCTGTAACTTGCTCTCAACACATCATCTTCTTTTGTACGCCTTATCGCTATGTTATCCTCAGACCTCAAGGCACATGCCATTAACATGCCACAACTGGTGCATTGTGTTTTCCTTTCCTTTGGCCTTCATTTTGTTGTCATCATAAAGTCCTTCTGGATGAAAGTTAGGCCTCATCTATATATACCAAGTAAAATCACAAATTTAATTCTCTATAAAAACAATGAAAATTTATAAATTTTTCATATAAAAAATAAGAACCTGAATTTTGTGGTCTTTAAGGAATGGATAATCAAAAGCTGGCTGGTGAGAGATGTGTACACAATTAATTTTATCCTCATCAAATCCTAAATTTATATTTTGAGAGTAATTATAATCTCATTTTTTTATTAGAAAATAACAATTATAATCTTGTTCTTTTTCCTGAAAAAGTTATACATAATCTTTCAGAATTCTTACCAGCTTCAATAACATTTCTTGCAGCAAGTCTAAAATCATTAACGACAAGTGGAATCTCCTCTGTATTTAACTTCCTTAAAGGTGAAAGATGTGAGATATCAATCTCACGGCTGTGGGTAACTTTTTTGTTTGAGGATGATATTGGGGCTTGCCCGTTTGGCTGAAAATCTGTTTGACAAATAAAAAATTTGAATATCTGAAGAGAATGAATTCAAACATAACAACCCTATTCAATGACGAGATCATTCCCATGTGAAAAAATTAAACATGGAATAATTTTCAGGCATGTAGCATTGTCGAATATTGGCACTTTTGGCTTTGACTTTAGGAAAGTATTATAGGCAAGTCACCATGAAAGAAGTGAACAAATTAAAAAAGTATATGTACCCGTATTTGAAATCCTTCCGACGTACCACAGTTGACAGAAAAAGATTCCACCTTTTGCATGAACAGCATCGACTATTGGTTTCCAGGCCTCAACTTGTTCCTTGGTCCATATACCTGGTGTATCTGGATACCTTCGACAACAAAGAAATGACTCGTTATCAAGAAAGCTATAACTACTCCATAATGTTTAACTGAACTTCTATAATATAGTTATAACTATTTTGTTTAACGTCATAAATACCATTCGATAACTGAAAGATCTTGTAACTATGATAAGAGATAATGATCAATGGAACACTTGCAATTTTAAGGGAACTGAGTTATTTATATATACCCTAAGGAGGTATCGGAAACACCAGCGGATTCTGAAATTAGAAGGCCTCCTTTGGTTGCTCTTTGTGAATAAAATAAGATTTCATGCGGCTGAGGGACATGTCCAAAAGCTCTTTGCATTGTTAACGGTGCCAAAACAACTCTGTATAAGATCCGTATGAGATGTGTCAAATTTACAATTACTGAAGTTCAACTCACAAGATAAGTGGATAGAGTGTAACCCGTGTAACGCTCTATCCCCATGTATGTAACTTCTTCTAGCTTCTTGCTAGTTTGTTAATATATATTCTCTTGCAGGTAAAAAAAAAGTAAAAATGTTACGCACCTGTGGGAAAACTCATATTTTCCCATCTTGTAAGGGGTCAGAAGAGGCATTTTCTTGGACATTTTGGGTCCTGCTGATCTTTATTCGATGATTTATCTGAAAGAAAGTTACATTATAAAACAATTATTATAAATTTATTCTTCTGAAAGATGGTTGCTTTGGCCCTTCGCTTTTAATAGCAAAAAACTCAATTAAGCTATATAATCTGTTTTAACAGAACTAAAATGTAGTGGTCGAGCATTAAATTCAGTACTCTATGCAAATAAATAAATAAAATTATAGACCCTACAGGTGGAGCAATTATGATGGGAACACTTAAAATGCATTATGTTCAGTATTATATGCAAAGAAAAGGTTAATAGACCCTACCGGTGGAGCATTTACGATGGGAGCATTTAAAACGCTTCCAATCGCGGAGCCGGATGCAGTGAAATAAGCTGGCCATTATGCGTCTTCTTGGCGGTTTCAGCAATGTTACCCTGTAAGAAAACACACGAAACAGTTACTCAGAACTGTGAGAAAAATTTGATGCCACTGGTTATACCAATAAACTAGTCCATATGTTCCAAAAATAAATTACATTGTCACAGGTTTCCTTTCTTGTTTAAGTATCAGTGAAATGTTACCTTTTTACCTATTGCTACATTATATTGTCAGTGGAGATGGAAAAATACATCGGGCGGGTTGGTTAGCAGTTAACACCTCAAACAATGGTATGTATCACCCTCTATATATATGGTCTCAGGCCTCGGGTTAGGTTGATCTAGAAAGCTTTTTTCTCAATATTCAAATTTTTAATCAAATAATTACTGTGTTCGATAACTTTGATTTTACAATATAATACTTCAATAACCAATTAAGTTCTGATATAAATAAAGTTAGGAGGTTTTTATGCATTAAAGTACAAACTTTGGGTGACTGTACCCATATGAACTGTTTCCTAGCATCAACCTGTTCCACATATATATACATCCGATTCTTATCGTGCAACAAAGCTAGAACCATCATATAAAGGGCAACTAAACCAACCTTTGTATCAGCAAACCAAAATGAATATTTAAGTGAAAGTGTCGAATCTCTAACCTGAAATTAGAGAATCTCAAATTTAGTAACACCTATGTCACACCCCCAAATTACCTGTTTTGCAGCGGAATGGAATACCTTGGGGGATGACTGTCATAGCATCAAAGTTACAGTTATATCGAACGACCTAAAGTGTCGTTTGGAAAACACATCGTTTGATTTAATAAAATAATCAGAGTTTACAAAGTAGGTCCCAAATGAAAATCATCTTGTGCGGAAATAAGTTTGATACAAGCCAAACGATGTTTTTAAAATGCATAAAATCCCAGGAAAGACGCGTCGTCACCACGACTCTATGATATGTCCAAATGCGTGCCATGAAGTGAATGCCTTAGATACCTGAGATAAAACATGCTAAAAAGTGTCAACACAAAGGTTGGTGAGTTCATAGAGTTTGGTTAACAAGTAAAGCTTTTAAAGAGCGTTCATGTAGCAAAGTCTAAGTTTTTGGTCATATAGAATAGTTTGCAAGCAAAGGCATCGTAAATCCACTCAGTTCCAAGTCCCGCCCATACAAAACTTGCAACCTGTGTGTTTACAACCCACTGCTAAAATATAGTATGACAATCATGTAAATGCACATTAGGATAGTTAAAAGTATCAATGTTACCACAAGGGTCTTCCAACACTTGTGTTGGGATGTTCCTCCAACGCTCACGTTGGGATGTATCCAAATTAATGGCCTTCCAACATATAAATATTGGGATGTTCCTCCAACGACGCACGTTGGGCTGTATCCAAATTAATGGCCTTCCAACATATAAATATTGGGATGTTTGTTTAAGTCTAGTCGCAACACGCACCAAGTCTAAAGTATAAGTAATATTGTTTAGCAATAGAGTTTAAATGTTTTGATAAATAAGCATGTATCTCGCCCCAAATAGTTTATAAGAATTCAAACGAGTAAGAGTGGGGTATGAACTCACAGTAGTATGTCAAAGTTTAAAGTACTTGCGAAAGTAAATGAAAGTAGTTTGAGCATGTATCTCCCCCAAAAGTTTGTAAGACAAATAAGTAATAGAAAGTGGGGCTACGAACTCACCTGGTGTGATTGATATGCTAACAAAATGAAATGCACGAAAGTGAGGCCCGAAACTATCCGCGACCTAAAATGAATGTTATGACTTGAGTTATGATATGTTGTCGTGAATGCATGATTTTGAAAACGTATCACCCAATATGCTACATGAAAACTAGTTATATAAAAATATTGTTACTTGAATGTGTGACGGTTTCATGTCGAAAATAAATACTTTTGAGCTAATGGTGAAAAATGTAGTTAAAATATGTAACGGTTTTAGTAATTGAAAAATCAGTTTACGTCGGACTTGACGTAATATATACACAGGAAAACTAACTCGTTTTTAACGTCCATTTCCCCCGAAACGTCCGTTTAGGCCCTCAAAAACCTTGATTAAAATCCTGACAGCTTACTAAAGCTGTGAATAGTGTTTTCAGCACGTTTTTGACTCAAAGTTCGGTTAACCATAAATCACTCGTTTTAAGTCCGTTTTTCAAGTTCTTTATATCCACGCGAAGGTAATGAAGAGTACTAATATATTTTTAAACTTCGGAGACTTCACAGAAATTTTAAGGCCACTGTTTGGGTCAGTTAGAATTCGGACTGCATAAACATTTTCCGGAAAATTATAGTTTTTAAATCGTAACTTGGAAACCACGTATATTTTTCGTTATAACTCCGTTTTAGTCCGTTCAAAAGGCCATGTTCATAACTAAAAATCTAGTTTCTAAAACTTTAATAAAACTTATAAAAATGACTATCTTTTCGGAAAAATTATAAATTTCGACAGCGCTTCCGCGCTTATTTTAAAATTACCATTTTTCTACTTGTTTCACCGCAACTTCACCACCAAAAATCCCTTAATCTACTCATCACCAATCCTACTAGTAAAACAACTTCATTTGATCATAACCAAAATAAATATTCATTATGAGGCTAAAAATATATATACAAACTTAAATAAACATGTATAAAATTTATGTAACCATTTCCTCCAAAAACCACAACTAGACTTTGATGATCCATTTTCAAACTCCTCAATTTTATAAACTTCTAACTAGTACATACTTGTTATAAAAATTAATAGGACACATATGGGTGATAACATTTGATAAACATGAATAAAAACTACAACTAGAGCAAATATGATCATAAGGACTTCATGAAAGGTATGAAAAATATATATGAAAAAGTAAGAGATGAAGTTTTATGCTTACAAATTACTTGATGAGGTTTAGTGAACCAAGGATTATCCTAAACACCCTAGGTTTTTATTTCAAAACCTAAACAAAGAGTGTATCTAGATTGTGTAGAACTTGATAAGAAATTTTTGATGATCACCTTCTTGATATAACAATGGGGGCCGGATTTTTGATGAAGAGGAAGAGAGAAGAAAACTTGATCTAGACTTTGCAATAATGTGTAGTATGTATAAAAAGTCTTGGAGTGCTAGACTAGTTAAATGAAAGATCTTGAAATCTAAGAAAATCATGTAATAAATAATGCATGTACATACCCTTTTACATTATATATATATATTATTATTATGTAAAAGTATAAATGTAGTAGAAGTAAATTATTTGAGGATAGTAGTAACTTGTAGTATTGTTAAGTAATATTAGTAAGTTGTATACCCATTTGAATATTTAAGGTAACGTTAGATAAAAATAAATTTTCACGGTTCAAGATAAAATATATTTAGGTCATAAAAGTTATAAAAATACATTTCTTGAAAGATTTGAGTGAATAATTATTTATCGGTTTGAATTTAAGAACACCGTCGTAATTTATATAAATATAACAATTTATATACGAAATAGATTTAAAACACTGGGTAAGCTAATAATAACATTTTTAAAATCTTAATATGAGTATTAAAATATATTGGAATAATTTTTGGAATTATCGGGTCAAATGTTCAAAAATAATGTTTACGCGATAACGTTTGTTTAATAAGAAAATAACGTTTAATGAAAAATGCAAAACCATGTACGAATCGTTATGAAATGATGAATGTGAAATATGAGAAATGACCGAAAATTGCGAATTGTGACATTCTTCCCATGTCAGCGGAATCACGTCCCCGTGATTCGATTAATGATACTATGGTTCAAAACGCGACAAGGTTTCAAAAAGTTTATGCTCATGTATGGTCTATATGATTATGTTAATGCTCATGCATATGAGTTACCCGCCCGACAAGATGCGTTCCCGTGCTATCGTGAGAAGTTCCCGTCCTAAATACATGCTTTCTTATGATTAGGCTCGATAAGACAAGCTTTCCCATTCTCAAGCAAAATTTTTAAAAGACTTTTTGGTAACCGATTTTTACTTAATCCCACAACTCATCAAACAAGAACTGTCATACGATTAGGCTAAATCGGTTTAGGTAACGACTTGTTTCTAGCTCGATCTTTGCAACTCATCAAACAAGAACTGTCGCTCGGATCAAACTGGAAACAAGTGGTTTGAAGAAAATCTTTTAAAAATTTGGCTTGATTACGGAATTGCTTACACATATGAGACTACTACTCCCTTCATTGCATGATTCTTCCTGAATTAGACATAGGTGATCAGGCTATGTATAATTTAGGAGTAACTATGCAATGCTTGGACTAATCGACTCATATGATGTTTGGTGTTGAGTCATAAGTCCGCATGTATGAAGAACGTGCACTTATAATGATATGATGAGATGCTATGATGATGTGGTTATAGTCTAGGGTCAATGATGCAACCTAGTTCTCTATAACCGAATCTCTGATACCAATCTGTCACACCCCCAAATTACCTGTTTTGCAGCGGAATGGAATACCTTGGGGGATGACTGTCATAGCATCAAAGTTACAGTTATATCGAACGCCCTAAAGTGTCGTTTGGAAAACACATCGTTTGATTTAATAAAATAATCAGAGTTTACAAAGTAGGTCCCAAATGAAAATCATCTTGTGCGGAAATAAGTTTGATACAAGCCAAACGATGTTTTTAAAATGCATAAAATCCCAGGAAAGACGCGTCGTCACCACGACTCTATGATATGTCCAAATGCGTGCCATGAAGTGAATGCCTTAGATACCTGAGATAAAACATGCTAAAAAGTGTCAACACAAAGGTTGGTGAGTTCATAGAGTTTGGTTAACAAGTAAAGCTTTTAAAGAGCGTTCATGTAGCAAAGTCTAAGTTTTTGGTCATATAGAATAGTTTGCAAGCAAAGGCATCGTAAATCCACTCAGTTCCAAGTCCCGCCCATACAAAACTTGCAACCTGTGTGTTTACAACCCACTGCTAAAATATAGTATGACAATCATGTAAATGCACATTAGGATAGTTAAAAGTATCAATGTTACCACAAGGGTCTTCCAACACTTGTGTTGGGATGTTCCTCCAACGCTCACGTTGGGATGTATCCAAATTAATGGCCTTCCAACATATAAATATTGGGATGTTCCTCCAACGACTCACGTTGGGCTGTATCCAAATTAATGGCCTTCCAACATATAAATATTGGGATGTTTGTTTAAGTCTAGTCGCAACACGCACCAAGTCTAAAGTATAAGTAATATTGTTTAGCAATAGAGTTTAAATGTTTTGATAAATAAGCATGTATCTCGCCCCAAATAGTTTATAAGAATTCAAACGAGTAAGAGTGGGGTATGAACTCACAGTAGTATGTCAAAGTTTAAAGTACTTGCGAAAGTAAATGAAAGTAGTTTGAGCATGTATCTCCCCCAAAAGTTTGTAAGACAAATAAGTAATAGAAAGTGGGGCTACGAACTCACCTGGTGTGATTGATATGCTAACAAAATGAAATGCACGAAAGTGAGGCCCGAAACTATCCGCGACCTAAAATGAATGTTATGACTTGAGTTATGATATGTTGTCGTGAATGCATGATTTTGAAAACGTATCACCCAATATGCTACATGAAAACTAGTTATATAAAAATATTGTTACTTGAATGTGTGACGGTTTCATGTCGAAAATAAATACTTTTGAGCTAATGGTGAAAAATGTAGTTAAAATATGTAACGGTTTTAGTAATTGAAAAATCAGTTTACGTCGGACTTGACGTAATATATACACAGGAAAACTAACTCGTTTTTAACGTCCATTTCCCCCGAAACGTCCGTTTAGGCCCTCAAAAACCTTGATTAAAATCCTGACAGCTTACTAAAGCTGTGAATAGTGTTTTCAGCACGTTTTTGACTCAAAGTTCGGTTAACCATAAATCACTCGTTTTAAGTCCGTTTTTCAAGTTCTTTATATCCACGCGAAGGTAATGAAGAGTACTAATATATTTTTAAACTTCGGAGACTTCACAGAAATTTTAAGGCCACTGTTTGGGTCAGTTAGAATTCGGACTGCATAAACATTTTCCGGAAAATTATAGTTTTTAAATCGTAACTTGGAAACCACGTATATTTTTCGTTATAACTCCGTTTTAGTCCGTTCAAAAGGCCATGTTCATAACTAAAAATCTAGTTTCTAAAACTTTAATAAAACTTATAAAAATGACTATCTTTTCGGAAAAATTATAAATTTCGACAGCGCTTCCGCGCTTATTTTAAAATTACCATTTTTCTACTTGTTTCACCGCAACTTCACCACCAAAAATCCCTTAATCTACTCATCACCAATCCTACTAGTAAAACAACTTCATTTGATCATAACCAAAATAAATATTCATTATGAGGCTAAAAATATATATACAAACTTAAATAAACATGTATAAAATTTATGTAACCATTTCCTCCAAAAACCACAACTAGACTTTGATGATCCATTTTCAAACTCCTCAATTTTATAAACTTCTAACTAGTACATACTTGTTATAAAAATTAATAGGACACATATGGGTGATAACATTTGATAAACATGAATAAAAACTACAACTAGAGCAAATATGATCATAAGGACTTCATGAAAGGTATGAAAAATATATATGAAAAAGTAAGAGATGAAGTTTTATGCTTACAAATTACTTGATGAGGTTTAGTGAACCAAGGATTATCCTAAACACCCTAGGTTTTTATTTCAAAACCTAAACAAAGAGTGTATCTAGATTGTGTAGAACTTGATAAGAAATTTTTGATGATCACCTTCTTGATATAACAATGGGGGCCGGATTTTTGATGAAGAGGAAGAGAGAAGAAAACTTGATCTAGACTTTGCAATAATGTGTAGTATGTATAAAAAGTCTTGGAGTGCTAGACTAGTTAAATGAAAGATCTTGAAATCTAAGAAAATCATGTAATAAATAATGCATGTACATACCCTTTTACATTATATATATATATTATTATTATGTAAAAGTATAAATGTAGTAGAAGTAAATTATTTGA
This sequence comes from Chrysanthemum seticuspe, assembly GCA_019973895.1. Lineage (NCBI taxonomy): Eukaryota > Viridiplantae > Streptophyta > Magnoliopsida > Asterales > Asteraceae > Chrysanthemum > Chrysanthemum seticuspe. The sequence goes on along the minus strand of BPTQ01000005.1, from coordinate 259,423,349 downwards.
GGATAGTAGTAACTTGTAGTATTGTTAAGTAATATTAGTAAGTTGTATACCCATTTGAATATTTAAGGTAACGTTAGATAAAAATAAATTTTCACGGTTCAAGATAAAATATATTTAGGTCATAAAAGTTATAAAAATACATTTCTTGAAAGATTTGAGTGAATAATTATTTATCGGTTTGAATTTAAGAACACCGTCGTAATTTATATAAATATAACAATTTATATACGAAATAGATTTAAAACACTGGGTAAGCTAATAATAACATTTTTAAAATCTTAATATGAGTATTAAAATATATTGGAATAATTTTTGGAATTATCGGGTCAAATGTTCAAAAATAATGTTTACGCGATAACGTTTGTTTAATAAGAAAATAACGTTTAATGAAAAATGCAAAACCATGTACGAATCGTTATGAAATGATGAATGTGAAATATGAGAAATGACCGAAAATTGCGAATTGTGACAACCTAACACGTAAAGCATGTTGGATATGAGAATTCTTGACTATAATAAACAATACTCCTCTAGTACATGACATGTTTGCTTGCCTAACCTTCAGTTGCATCTGCACCGAATAGGTACTATAAATATCAGACTGAAAAACAACACAACACACAAGCAATATACAGAGTTTGCTGTTGCTGAAGGACCAACCAATCCTCATAACATTCTGCAAATCATCCAAAATATATTAATACCTTTTTCCTCAATTATCTACCTTACAACAGCTGCCTGTGGAGATGGCATTGATGCTGAAGCATTGATATGACCTCTGTTATGCTGCATCGATTGTAAGGGGTGTAAAGGTAGCAGAGGGTTTAAAGGAGACATAGATGCGGAGGGTGTAGGTGTGCTTGTTTGGTCCCGGGAACTATATTGAGAAGGCCATCTCCAAATTTAGTTGAATATCTGAAGCCAGAACACCCAAATTTAGTTGAATGAGTAGTAATACTCAAGTTGCACAAGATTGGTGTACCATTATCAGATGCTAAAATATTAAATTGTTAGGATTTGAGGTTGACATGTTTTTACAGGATTTTAAATAAGTAAATGTGACAATCCGTACTTTCAGGTCATTTCTGGACACATTTCATGTCTCATTATTTCAACATTTATAGTAAACTTGGTTTACTTGTTTCAAATTCGCGTAACCTTGAAGGTTTAGCGGCGAATTCATGATCATGACATCACGTACATTTCATATGGACTAAGATTAGTCTACCTTTCATTGACATCATTTGCACCTCATTAGTTCATTCATGACAATTCATTTCATATTCAACGCGTAATTTTTATATTTAATAATCTTTATCGCGTGAGTTATTATTTTAACATTTATTCCGTTACTTTCAAAAATGATCCCGATGTATTTTTAAACATACATTTAGTTTATAAAAACTATATTTTAGTTTTTCTAATGTTTCAAATTTCTTTGGTACTTAAATCGTTAAAGTTTAATTATTACGTCGTTTTCTTAAAAAAATTATTCGATAATTATTGTATCACTCAATTTTGTCACACCCCCAAATTACCTGTTTTGCAGCGGAATGGAATTCCTGGGGATTGACTGTCATAGCATCACAATCACAGTTATATTGAACGACCTAAAGTGTCGTTTGGAAAATACATCGTTCGATTTATTAAAATAATCAGAGTATACAAAGTAGGTCCCAAATGTAAATCAACTTGTGCGGAAATAAGTTTGTTACAATTCAAACGATGTTTTAAAGTATGTAAAACCCAAGTGAGACGCGTCGTCATCGCGACTCCATGATGTGTCCAAATGCATGCCATGAAGTGAATGCCTTAGATACCTGAGATTAAAACATGCTAAAAGTGTCAACACAAAGGTTGAGTGAGTTCATAGAGTTTGAGTTGAAATGTAAATCCTTTAAATATCGTTTATGCCTCAAAGGCATTGCAAATCGTTGAAATGTAAAGACTTTCAAAATCGTTTATGTAGCAAAGGCATTGTAAATCCACTCAGTTCCAAGTCCCGCCCATACAAAACTTGCAACCTGTGTATTCACAACCCACTGCCAAAGTGTGTATAGTTAATGTTCAAACAGAAATCGTCAAATGAATTCACAAAATAGTGCATGGCTCAATGTATCAAAATCGTTTATGCAGCAAAGGCATTGTAAATCCACTCAGTTCCAAGTCCCGCCCATACAAAACTTGCAACCTGTGTGTTCACAACCCATTGCCAGAATGTGTATAGTTTATGTTCCAAACATATGATGTCAAATGAATTCACAATAGTACCAACTCGACGTAGAACAATAGCACTTAATCCATAGCACATAAGCAATAGCACATAAGCAATAGCACCTAACTCAATGTATATCAGTAGTCAACTGATTTAGAACGTTATACGACGTAGTACCATAGCACGCAAACAAGAACGATTTATATAGTATAACCTTTGATTTAGAAACAATAATAATCATGATAGGGTTTAGACTCAAAAATCTAAAGTACTCGTGAAAAATATTTAAGCATGCATCTCCCCCAAAACAGTTATGAAAACAAGTAAAAGCAGGGGCTACGAAACTCACTTGGTAAACTGACGAGATGACAAGAGTGAGTACACTGAGGTATAATGAGATGCGTTATCCGCGACCTATGACGAATGATATGATATGTCATGAGTTGCAATGTAATGCTATGCATGCACTTCGTATGTTATTTATACCATTTACGGGTTTTGAAAATATTACTCGTCGACGAAAAATACTCTTTTGACGTCTTGACCCTTTAAAATGACTTTACATGTTTTTACGTCAAAATGTCATCCTGCAATGGTTTTATAATGATTTTTGGTGAAATTACCATTTTTCATCGCAAAACAATGTCGTCGGAAAAACCATGAACTCAACAAAAATGACTTTGGAAAACTAGCCGTAAAACGGTGTACGTCGATCGTTAGAGAACGAACTCGACGGTTTTGGAAAGTTTGTATCGATATCTAAAAGTTTCAGTTCAGGAGTTTTCGTCCAAAAGGTCTCGATCATAAAGATATCCAAGGCTCAAGATGGTGGTTTTTGTGAATTGTGTGCAGAAAATGAGTTTCGGCCAATGTTTGAACATCCGTAAATAATTTATTATGACTCCGCTTGACAAACGGCTTTTTGTTTTGAAAAATATGGCCGGTGAACTTGATTTTACTAGAAGACAATTTGTTCCAAAAAGTTTTGCATCATAGTTAAAAACTGCCGCAAACATAGACGATATAGCTAATGAAATACTTGTTACGTCAAAAATAATATAATTTTCAGAAAATAATAGTTACGGCAACTTTATGAAAACGGCCATATATTTGTCGTTTTAACTCCGTTTTCTACGTAAAATATGTCCTTAGCTTCGTATCGAAGTAAACTAATATATTTTTGACTAGTCGAAATAATTTGTGAAGCTTAAGGCTCGTTTTTGACCCGAAATATGTAAAAACTGCATGCTGTCTTTTTCAGAAAAATATACTTTTCGTCGTCAAACTTTAAAAATTCACCACGGCTTCGTTATAACTCCGTTTTTATCCGTTCAAGCGGCCACGGATTCGTTTTAAAGTATATTTTCTAATTATCAAGGCCAAAAGGTCGTACCATCAGTGGGTTTCTCCAGAAATTCGTTTTAAGGACAGACCCTAAAATAGAGTTTACGAAAATAGTTTTTCACGGACAAAACCTATTCTAATCCCTTCAAATCAACTCCAAAGCTAATCTAATCCTACCATACACCTTCTTAGGGTGTCATGGGTTCCTAATCACCATCAAGACCAAAGAATAACTTGGGAATAATTATAGGATGACTATATATATTTATAAGTTCTAAAATCATGAAATAAATGGTATAAATCACAATACATGCATATAAGCTCCAAAAATGAAAAGAAACTTATGAAAATGATAAGGAAACATAAGGATGATAAAAACATGCTTACTAGTGATTATGAAGAGGTGTAGGTAACAAAGGATTATCTTAAATATCCTTGGTTTTTATTTCAAAACCATAAAAAGGATATAAACTAGGTTGAAACAACACTTGATTTAGCAAAAATTTGATCCCTTGGCACCTTTGATGTTGTGACCGGTTCTTGAAGACCCAAGAAAGGAGAGAAAATATTTTTGTTGTTAACACTTTGTGAATGAGAAAAAAAATGAATGAAAGTTAGATTTGAGTATTGATATGAATGTAGGAAATTTTGTCAAACCAATTAATGAAACCACCCCCCCCCCCAACCGGATTTCATGGATCTTGTGTCCTCAAAATATCTTTTTTTTTTTTTTTAATTTTGTTACTTGTATATTTTGTGTATAACTTGCATTATTTGTAAAGAAATGGTAAGTAAATAAATCTTGTAAGGTAAATGGTAAAATTTTGGTGCAAGTAAGTTTTTAATAGTTCAAAATAAATGTAATGAGATGATAAAATATGTAAAAATGCTTTCCTTGTGAAATTCGGGTGATAAAATAATTATCGTAAGATTTTTAAGAAAAACGACGTAATAATTAAACTTTAACGATTAAGGTACCAATTAAATTTGAAACACTAGGAAAACTAAAAACATAGTTTTTATAAACTAAATGTAAGTTTAAAAATACCTCGGGATCATTTTTGAAAGTAACGGGTTAAATAATCAAAATAAAAACTCACGCGATAAAAATTATTAAATAAAAATTACGCGTTGAAGGTGAAATGAAATGTCGTGGATGAACTAATGAGATGCACCTGTTGTCAATGAAATGTAGACTAATCATAGTCCATATGAAATGTACGTGATGTCATGATCATGAATTCGCCGCTAAACCTCCAAGGTTACGCGAATTTGAAACAAGTAAACCAAGTTTACTAAAAATGTTGAAATTATGAGACATGAACTGTGTCGAGAAGTGACCTGAAAGTACGGATTGTCACATTCGCCCATCCAAAAAGGAATTCAGTCCCTGAATTCAATCGTTGTTAGGTCTAACGGGTTTAGGGTTTGATGTAGCAAACTTTCCCATTCCCGAGCAAAACCCTCAAAGGACTTTTTGGTAACCGATTTTTACTTAATCTCACAACTCATCAAACAAGAACTGTCATGAGATTAGGCTAAATCGGTTTAGGTAACAACTTGTTTCTAGCTCGATCTTTGCAACTCATCAAACAAGAACTGTCACGCGGATCAAACTGGAAACAAGTGGTTTGAAGAAAATCTTTTGAAAATTTGGCTCGATTACGGAATTGCTTACTCATATAAGACTACTACTCCCTTCATTGCATGATTCTTCCTGAATTAGACATAGGTGATCAGGCTATGTATAATTTAGGAGTAACTATGCAATGCTTGGACTAATCGACTCATATGTTTGTTTGGTGTTGGGTCAACTGTTGTTAAAATTGTGATGAACATCGAGGAGAAAAGACATGGAGAAGTGTCGTTAAAATGATAGTTAAAGTAACAAGAATAAAGACCCACGTAAATGATAACAAATCGGAAAGAAGATAAAGTACGATAGATGAGAATATTTTACAACGAGTGGTTTAGCAAAAGTAGTACATCGTTAAGTCATAAAGTTTCGAATACGATGAAAGACATAAACTTAGTACGACATAGTACATAAGGAGAAATAAGACTGTTAGTTTCCGAACTTCTTCAGTCTTCCGCGTCGTTGATACCTTGACGAGCTCCTTCTAACATATATACATTCCCATGAGCACCTTCGACTCGTTGGCCTTGGTTTTGAGGACATTGATTCCGATAGTGTCCTTGCTCCCCACATCCGAAGCATGTGACTATGGCTTTGCCCTTACAGTCCTTAGCAAGGTGTCCTACTTTGTGACAGCTAAAGCATGTACCACATGGACCATTATGATGTAGCGTGCATTGGTGGCATCGCGGTAAGTTTCCTGCATAAGCTCTTCCCCTGATTGGTGCAGCAACATAGACCCTGGCGACTTCTTGTCTTCTATTATGTTGTTGGTGATGGTTAGTGTTATGGTTTTGGTTGTCGTTATCATAACCTTCCTGGTCATTTTCCCATTTTCTTTTGTTGTTGTTGATTTGGTTATCGTCGCTGTTGTTGTTGTTTTGGTCATTGTTGTAGTTGGTGCGGTTGTTGGGGTTGTTGTTGTTTCGGTTGGTGTTGGTGTACTTACCTCGCTTCACCACTTGTGCCATCAACTTCTGAGTAACTCGAATAGCTTCCTCGATTGTTTGTGGATCAAAAGATGTCACATCTCCTTGAATGACCTCGGGAAGTCCTCCAATAAAAGCCTCTAGCAACTTTTCATTATCAGAAACCATCGACGGGCATAACGCGGCTAATTCCTGGAATCTCCGAATGTATGTGTCAATGTCGTAACCAATCGTGACCAATTCATAGAACTCCGTCTCTAACTTTTTGATTTCTGTTCGAGGACAAAACTTCTTAGTCACCAAGCCTTTAAATTCCTCCCACGTAAGCTTAAAAGCATTCTCCATACCAATCGGTTGAGCGTAAGAATTCCACCATGACAACGCTCCATCGAGCAAAGTACTCGTAGCATACTTAACTTTACTATCATCCGGACAGTTACAAAGCAAAAATACCGATTCCAACTTTTCAAACCATCTAACCATAGCTGTAGCTCCCTCGGTACCTCGGAACTTAGTGGGTTCAGCACTTTTGAAATCTTTGTACGAACATTTCTTAACTCCGGATCCTCCGGCATTTCCAGTAGTAGTAGCAAGCCTTGCGGCTACAGCAGCAGTCGCGGCCTCGGCAGCAGCAGCAGCCACCGTTTCCCTTACAGTTCTTAAAGCATCGGCTATGCTATCATTCACCAACTTTTGAATAGCCGCTTGGGTCATTTCAACTGTAGCTTTCTTCGGTGCCATATCTTCTTCAAAACAAGAGGAAATGTGAGACGTAGTAAAATCCGATGTTAATAATAAACGCTCCAAAGAATTGCGATAAGTAATGATAAATTTGAGATTATATTTCAAAAACGATCGACGGGTTCCGAAAAGATGGGTCATGAGGTGTTGTAAGTGCTTCAATGTATGATGGTTTAGAGACTTAATGTGTGAATGAAGTGTAACTCGACATGTTAGTGGTGAAACAAAGGAGTGAGAGCGACTTCGCCCTATTTAAAGGTTTATCTCGGTATTCGACGTTATCGGTGATGAATCAGCTGATATAAAATTGTGATAGGGAATGACAAGGAATTCACCACATTAGGGTATGGGGAAAAGATAATGGGATGGGCATGTAAAGGCATCCATGTGACAATCGACGTGAAATGAAAGTGAATAACTCGAAAAATGTACGTAAAAACCGCATGTAAAGTGAACATTCACTTATGATGAAATGATGAGATGCTATGATAATGTAGTTATAGTCTAGGGTCAATGATGCAACCTAGTTCTCTATAACTGAAGCTCTGATGCCAATCTGTCACACCCCCAAATTACCTGTTTTGCAGCGGAATGGAATTCCTGGGGATTGACTGTCATAGCATCACAATCACAGTTATATTGAACGACCTAAAGTGTCGTTTGGAAAATACATCGTTCGATTTATTAAAATAATCAGAGTATACAAAGTAGGTCCCAAATGTAAATCAACTTGTGCGGAAATAAGTTTGTTACAATTCAAACGATGTTTTAAAGTATGTAAAACCCAAGTGAGACGCGTCGTCATCGCGACTCCATGATGTGTCCAAATGCATGCCATGAAGTGAATGCCTTAGATACCTGAGATTAAAACATGCTAAAAGTGTCAACACAAAGGTTGAGTGAGTTCATAGAGTTTGAGTTGAAATGTAAATCCTTTAAATATCGTTTATGCCTCAAAGGCATTGCAAATCGTTGAAATGTAAAGACTTTCAAAATCATTTATGTAGCAAAGGCATTGTAAATCCACTCAGTTCCAAGTCCCGCCCATACAAAACTTGCAACCTGTGTATTCACAACCCACTGCCAAAGTGTGTATAGTTAATGTTCAAACAGAAATCGTCAAATGAATTCACAAAATAGTGCATGGCTCAATGTATCAAAATCGTTTATGCAGCAAAGGCATTGTAAATCCACTCAGTTCCAAGTCCCGCCCATACAAAACTTGCAACCTGTGTGTTCACAACCCATTGCCAGAATGTGTATAGTTTATGTTCCAAACATATGATGTCAAATGAATTCACAATAGTACCAACTCGACGTAGAACAATAGCACTTAATCCATAGCACATAAGCAATAGCACATAAGCAATAGCACCTAACTCAATGTATATCAGTAGTCAACTGATTTAGAACGTTATACGACGTAGTACCATAGCACGCAAACAAGAACGATTTATATAGTATAACCTTTGATTTAGAAACAATAATAATCATGATAGGGTTTAGACTCAAAAATCTAAAGTACTCGTGAAAAATATTTAAGCATGCATCTCCCCCAAAACAGTTATGAAAACAAGTAAAAGCAGGGGCTACGAAACTCACTTGGTAAACTGACGAGATGACAAGAGTGAGTACACTGAGGTATAATGAGATGCGTTATCCGCGACCTATGACGAATGATATGATATGTCATGAGTTGCAATGTAATGCTATGCATGCACTTCGTATGTTATTTATACCATTTACGGGTTTTGAAAATATTACTCGTCGACGAAAAATACTCTTTTGACGTCTTGACCCTTTAAAATGACTTTACATGTTTTTACGTCAAAATGTCATCCTGCAATGGTTTTATAATGATTTTTGGTGAAATTACCATTTTTCATCGCAAAACAATGTCGTCGGAAAAACCATGAACTCAACAAAAATGACTTTGGAAAACTAGCCGTAAAACGGTGTACGTCGATCGTTAGAGAACGAACTCGACGGTTTTGGAAAGTTTGTATCGATATCTAAAAGTTTCAGTTCAGGAGTTTTCGTCCAAAAGGTCTCGATCATAAAGATATCCAAGGCTCAAGATGGTGGTTTTTGTGAATTGTGTGCAGAAAATGAGTTTCGGCCAATGTTTGAACATCCGTAAATAATTTATTATGACTCCGCTTGACAAACGGCTTTTTGTTTTGAAAAATATGGCCGGTGAACTTGATTTTACTAGAAGACAATTTGTTCCAAAAAGTTTTGCATCATAGTTAAAAACTGCCGCAAACATAGACGATATAGCTAATGAAATACTTGTTACGTCAAAAATAATATAATTTTCAGAAAATAATAGTTACGGCAACTTTATGAAAACGGCCATATATTTGTCGTTTTAACTCCGTTTTCTACGTAAAATATGTCCTTAGCTTCGTATCGAAGTAAACTAATATATTTTTGACTAGTCGAAATAATTTGTGAAGCTTAAGGCTCGTTTTTGACCCGAAATATGTAAAAACTGCATGCTGTCTTTTTCAGAAAAATATACTTTTCGTCGTCAAACTTTAAAAATTCACCACGGCTTCGTTATAACTCCGTTTTTATCCGTTCAAGCGGCCACGGATTCGTTTTAAAGTATATTTTCTAATTATCAAGGCCAAAAGGTCGTACCATCAGTGGGTTTCTCCAGAAATTCGTTTTAAGGACAGACCCTAAAATAGAGTTTACGAAAATAGTTTTTCACGGACAAAACCTATTCTAATCCCTTCAAATCAACTCCAAAGCTAATCTAATCCTACCATACACCTTCTTAGGGTGTCATGGGTTCCTAATCACCATCAAGACCAAAGAATAACTTGGGAATAATTATAGGATGACTATATATATTTATAAGTTCTAAAATCATGAAATAAATGGTATAAATCACAATACATGCATATAAGCTCCAAAAATGAAAAGAAACTTATGAAAATGATAAGGAAACATAAGGATGATAAAAACATGCTTACTAGTGATTATGAAGAGGTGTAGGTAACAAAGGATTATCTTAAATATCCTTGGTTTTTATTTCAAAACCATAAAAAGGATATAAACTAGGTTGAAACAACACTTGATTTAGCAAAAATTTGATCCCTTGGCACCTTTGATGTTGTGACCGGTTCTTGAAGACCCAAGAAAGGAGAGAAAATATTTTTGTTGTTAACACTTTGTGAATGAGAAAAAAAATGAATGAAAGTTAGATTTGAGTATTGATATGAATGTAGGAAATTTTGTCAAACCAATTAATGAAACCACCCCCCCCCCCCAACCGGATTTCATGGATCTTGTGTCCTCAAAATATCTTTTTTTTTTTTTTAATTTTGTTACTTGTATATTTTGTGTATAACTTGCATTATTTGTAAAGAAATGGTAAGTAAATAAATCTTGTAAGGTAAATGGTAAAATTTTGGTGCAAGTAAGTTTTTAATAGTTCAAAATAAATGTAATGAGATGATAAAATATGTAAAAATGCTTTCCTTGTGAAATTCGGGTGATAAAATAATTATCGTAAGATTTTTAAGAAAAACGACGTAATAATTAAACTTTAACGATTAAGGTACCAATTAAATTTGAAACACTAGGAAAACTAAAAACATAGTTTTTATAAACTAAATGTAAGTTTAAAAATACCTCGGGATCATTTTTGAAAGTAACGGGTTAAATAATCAAAATAAAAACTCACGCGATAAAAATTATTAAATAAAAATTACGCGTTGAAGGTGAAATGAAATGTCGTGGATGAACTAATGAGATGCACCTGTTGTCAATGAAATGTAGACTAATCATAGTCCATATGAAATGTACGTGATGTCATGATCATGAATTCGCCGCTAAACCTCCAAGGTTACGCGAATTTGAAACAAGTAAACCAAGTTTACTAAAAATGTTGAAATTATGAGACATGAACTGTGTCGAGAAGTGACCTGAAAGTACGGATTGTCACAAATTTTCACAAGGAATGTATTTTTACAATTTTTATTACCTCAATACATTCTATTTTGATCTAATAAAAACTTACTTGTACCAGAATTCTACCATTTACCTTACAAGATTTATTTAACTTATACATTTCTTAATATTTCACATATATATATACACAACACATTATATAAAAAAAAAAAAAATATATATGTGGGGAACATGATCCCTAAAAAAACGCCCAAGGAAAGGGTATTCCATAAATGTGGCATGGCTCATAAATTTTATGTCTTCAATCTTGCATAAAAGTCTACTTAACTCAATTATTTCTCATTCACTTCACAAGTATTTTCTCAAAGTGTTAAAAAGTTTCTTCCTCTCTTTTTGTTCCTCCTCAAACCGGTCATAGCATCAAGAAAAACAAGGGATCAAAAGTTTAGCAAGATCAAGTGTTTATCAACCTAGTTATATCCTTTATATGGTTTTGAAATAAAAACCAAGGATATTTAAGTTAATCCTTGTTACCTACACCTCTTCATTTTCACTAGTAAGCATATTCTTATCATTTTTATGTTTCCTCTTCATTTTCATATGCTTCTTATCATTTTTGGAGCTTATATGCATGTTATGTAATTTATACCATTTATTTTATGATTTTGAAGTTATATATATTTATAGTCATCCTATAATTATTCCCAAGTTATTCTTTGGTCTTGATGGTGATTAGGAACCCATGACACCCTAAGAAGGTGTATGGTAGGATTAGATTAGATTTGGAGTTGATTTGAAGGGATTAGAATAGGTTTTGTCCGAGAAAAACTATTTTCGTAAACTATATTTTACGTTCTGTCCTTAAAACGAATTTCTGGAAAAACCTACTGATGGTACGACATTTTGGCCTTGATAATTAGAAAATATACTTTAAAACGAATCCGTGGCCTTTTGAACGGATAAAAACGGAGTTATAACGAAGCCGTGGTGAATTTTTAAAGTTTGGCGACGAAAAGTATTATTTTCTGAAAAACTCAGCTTGCTGTTTTTACATATTTCGGGTCAAAAACTAGCCTTAAGCTTCACAAATTATTTCGACTTCTCAAAAATATATTAGTTTACTTCGATACGAAGCTAAGGACATATTTTACGTAGAAAACGGATTTGAAACGACAAATATATGCACGTTTTCATAAAGTTGCCGTAAATATTATTTTCTGAAAAACTATATTATTTTTACGTTACAAGTATTTTATTAGCTGTAAGGGCTATGTTTGCGGCTGTTTTTAACCATGATGTGAAACTTTTTATAACGAAGTGTCTTCTAGTAAAATCAAGTTCATCGGCCATATTTTTCAAATCAAAAAGCCGTTTGTCAAGCGGATTTATGGTAATTTATTTACGGAGGTTCAAACATTGGCCGAAACTTATTTTCTGCACACAATTAACAAAAACCACCATCTTTAGCCTTTGATATCTTTATGATCGAGACCTTTTGGACGAAAACTCCTGAACTGAAACTTCTAGATATCGATACAAACTTTCCAAAACCATCGAGTTCGTTCTCTAACGATCGACGTACACCATTTTACGACTACTTTTCCGGAGTCATTTTTGTTGATTTCATGATTTTTCCGACGACATTGTTTTGCGACGAAAAGTGGTAATTTCACCAAAAATCATTATAAAACCATTATAGGATGACATTTTGACGTAAAAACATGTAAAGTCATTTTTGAAGGGTCAAGACGTCAAACGAGCATTTTTCGACGAAAAGTAATATTTTCAAAACCCGCAAATGGTATAAATAACATACGAAATGCATGCATAACATTACATTGCAACACATGACATATCATATCATTCGTAATAGGTCCAGATTAAAGTTTCACATTATACCTCGGTGTACTCACTTTTGTCATCGCCTCAGTTTACCAAGTGAGTTTCATAGCCCCTGCTTTTACTTGTTTTCATAACTGTTTTGGGGGAGATGCATGCTTAACTATATTTTTCACAAGTACTTTATATTCTTAAGGATAACTCCTATCACGATTACATCATTTCAAAACCGAATGTTGTACTATATAAATTGTTCATGTTTGCGTGCTATGGTTCTACGTCGTATAACGTTCTAAATCAGTTGACTACTGATACATTGAGTTAGGTGCTATTGCTTATGTGCTATTGCTTATGTGCTATGGATTAAGTGCTATTGTTCTACGTCGAGTTAGGTACTATTGTGAATTCATTTGACATCATATGTTTGGAACATAAACTATACACATTTTGGCAATGGATTGTGAACACACAGGTTGCAAGTTTTGTATGGGCGGAACTTGGAACTGAGTGGATTTTCAATGCCTTTGCTGCATGAACGATTTTGAAAGACTTTACATTTCAAACCAAACTCTATGAACTCACTCAACCTTTGTGTTGACACTTTTAGCATGTTTTAATCTCAGGTATCTAAGGCATTCACTTCATGGCACGCATTGGGACACATCATGGAGTCGTGAGGACGACGCGTCTCACTTGAGTTTTACTTACTTTAAAACATCGTTTGTATTGTAACAAACTTATTTCCGCACAAATTGGTTTTCATTTGGGACCTACTTTGTAAACTCTGAGTATTTTATTAAACCAAACGATGTATTTTCCAAACGACACTTTAGGTCGTTCAATATAACTGTGATTGTGATGCTATGACAGTCAATCCCCAGGAATTCCATTCCGCTGCAAAACAGGTAATTTGGGGGTGTGACAGATTGGCATCAGAGCTTCGGTTATAGAGAACTAGGTTGCATCATTGACCCTAGACTATAACTACATTATCATAGCATCTCATCATTTCATCACAAGTGCATGTTCACTTTACATGCGGTTTATAAGTACATTTTTCGAGTTATTTACTTTCATTTCACATCAATTGTCACATGGATGCCCCTAAATACCCATCCCATTATCTTTTCCCCATACTCTAACGTGGAGAATTCCTTGTCATTCCCTATCACAATTTTTTTTATATCAGCTGATTCATCATCGATAACGACGAATGCCGGGATAAACTTTTATATAGGGCGAAGTCACTCTCACTCCTTTGTTTCACCACTAACATGTCGAGTTACACTTTATTCACACATTAAGCCACTAAACCACCATACATTTGAAGCACTTACAACACCTCATAACCCATCTTTTCGGAAACCGACGATCATTTTTGAAACATAACCTCAAACTTATCGTTTCTTATCACATTTCTTTGAAGCGCTTATTATTAACATCGGATTTTGCTACGTCTCACATTTCCTCTTGTTTTGAAGAAGATATGGCACCGAAGAAAGCTACAGTTGAAATGACCCAAGCAGCAATTCAAAAGTTGGTGAATGATAGCATTGCTAATGCTTTAAGAACTGAAAGGGAAGCGGTGGCTGCTGCTGCTGCCGAGGCCGCGACTGCTGCTGTAGCCGCAAGGCTTGCTACTGCTACTGGAAATGCCGGAGGATCCGGAGTTAAGAAATGTTCGTACAAGGACTTCAAAAGTGGTGAGCCCACGAAATTTAGAGGTACCGAGGGAGCTACAACAATGGTTCGATGGTTCGAAAAATTGGAGTCAGTGTTTTTGCTTTGCAACTGTCCGGATGATAGTAAGGTTAAATTTGCTACAAGTACTTTACTAGATGGAGCTTTGTCATGGTGGAATTCATATGATCAACCGATGGGAATGGAAAATGCTTACAAGCTTACTTGGGAGCAATTCAAGGGTTTGGTGACTAAGAAGTTTTGTCCTCGAACGGAAGTGAAAAAGTTGGAGACGGAGTTCTATGAACTAAAAACTATTGGGTATGATATCGACACTTACATTCGGAGATTCCAAGAATTAGCTGTGTTATGCCCATCTATGGTTTCAGATAATGAGAAGCTACTGGAGGCTTTCATTGAAGGACTTCCCGAAGTTATTCAAGGAGATGTGACTTCTTCTGACCCGCAAACGATTGAGGAAGCTATTCGATTGACTCAAAAGCTCATGGCCCAGGTAGTGAAGAGAGGCAAGTACACCAACACCAACCAAAACAACAACAACCCCAACAACTGCACCAATTACAACGACAACCAAAACCATAACACTAACCATCACCAACAACATAATAGAAGACAAGAAGTCGCCAGGGTCTATGTTGCTGCACCAACAAGGGGAAGAGCTTATGCAGGAAACTTACCGCGATGCCACCAATGCACGCTACATCATAATGGTCCATGTGGTATATGCTTTAGCTGTCACAAAGTAGGACACCTTGCTAAGGACTGTAAGGGCAAAGCCGTAGTCACATGCTTCGGATGTGGGGAGCAAGGACACTATCGAAATCAATGTCCTCAAAAACAAGGTCAACAAGTCGAAGGTGCTCATGGGAATGTATATATGTTAGAAGGAACTCGTCAAGGTATCAACGACGCGGAAGATTGAAGAAGTTCGGGAACTAGCAGTCTTAGTTCTCCTATTGTATTACGTTGTACTAAGTTTATGTCTTTCATCGTATTCGAAACTTTATAACCTAAGATGTACTACTTTTGCTAAACCACTTGTTGTAATATATTCTCATCTATCGTACTTTATTTCCTTTCGATTCGATATCATTTACGAGGATTTTAATTCTTTTTACCTTAACTATCATTTTAACGACACTTCTCCATGTCTTTTCTCCTCGATGTTCATCACAATTTTAACATCAGTTGACTCAACACCAAACAAACATATGGGTCGATTAGTCCAAGCATTGCATAGTTACTCCTAAATTATACATAGCCTGATCACCTATGTCTAATTCAGGAAGAATCATGCAATGAAGGGAGTAGTAGGCTTATATGTGTAAGCAATTCCGTAATCGAGCCAAATTTTCAAAAGAATTTTCTTCAAACCACTTGTTTCCAGTTTGATCCGCGTGACAGTTCTTGTTTGATGAGTTGCAAAGATCGAGCTAGAAACAAGTTGTTACCCAAACCGATTTAGCCTAATCTCATGACAGTTCTTGTTTGATGAGTTGTGAGATTAAGTAAAAATCGGTTACCAAAAAGTCTTTTGAGGGTTTTGCTCGGGAATGGGAAAGTTTGCTACATCAAACCCTAAACCCGTTAGACCTAACAACGATTGAATTCAGGGACTGAATTCCTTTTTTGAAGGGGCGAATGTGACAATCCGTACTTTCAGGTCATTTCTGGACACATTTCATGTCTCATTATTTCAACATTTATAGTAAACTTGGTTTACTTGTTTCAAATTCGCGTAACCTTGAAGGTTTAGCGGCGAATTCATGATCATGACATCACGTACATTTCATATGGACTAAGATTAGTCTACCTTTCATTGACATCATTTGCACCTCATTAGTTCATTCATGACAATTCATTTCATATTCAACGCGTAATTTTTATATTTAATAATCTTTATCGCGTGAGTTATTATTTTAACATTTATTCCGTTACTTTCAAAAATGATCCCGATGTATTTTTAAACATACATTTAGTTTATAAAAACTATATTTTAGTTTTTCTAATGTTTCAAATTTCTTTGGTACTTAAATCGTTAAAGTTTAATTATTACGTCGTTTTCTTAAAAAAATTATTCGATAATTATTGTATCACTCAATTTTCACAAGGAATGTATTTTTACAATTTTTATTACCTCAATACATTCTATTTTGATCTAATAAAAACTTACTTGTACCAGAATTCTACCATTTACCTTACAAGATTTATTTAACTTATACATTTCTTAATATTTCACATATATATATACACAACACATTATATAAAAAAAAAAAAATATATATGTGGGGAACATGATCCCTAAAAAAACGCCCAAGGAAAGGGTATTCCATAAATGTGGCATGGTGCATTAAAAATGATGTTTTCTACACAACTTAAAAGTCTTCTACTTCAATAATTCACTTCATTTTTTTTTCACATAGTTTCAAGTGTTAAAAGTTGAGTTTCTCTCTTCCTTTGGGTCTTCAAGAAACGACCAAGCATCAAGAATCCAAGGGATCAAAGTTTTTGCAAAAATCAAGTGTGTTTATCAACCTAGATCATATCCTTTTTATGGTTTTGAAATAAAAACCAAGGATATTTAAGTTAATCCTTGTTACCTACACCTCTTCATTTTCACTAGTAAGCATATTCTTATCATTTTCATGTTTCCTTGTCATTTTCATATGTTCCTTTTCATTTTTGGAGCTTATATGCATGTTATGTGATTTATACCATTTATTTCATGATTTTAGAAGTTTTATATACTTATGGTCATCCTATAATTATTCCCATGGTATTCTTTGGTCTTGATGGTGATTAGGAACCCATGACACCCTAAGAAGGTGTATGGTAGGATTAGATTAGATTTGGAGTTGATTTGAAGGGATTAGAATAGGTTTTGTCCGAGAAAAACTATTTTCGTAAACTATATTTTACGTTCTGTCCTTAAAACGAATTTCTGGAAAAACCTACTGATGGTACGACATTTTGGCCTTGATAATTAGAAAATATACTTTAAAACGAATCCGTGGCCTTTTGAACGGATAAAAACGGAGTTATAACGAAGCCGTGGTGAATTTTTAAAGTTTGGCGACGAAAAGTATTATTTTCTGAAAAACTCAGCTTGCTGTTTTTACATATTTCGGGTCAAAAACTAGCCTTAAGCTTCACAAATTATTTCGACTTCTCAAAAATATATTAGTTTACTTCGATACGAAGCTAAGGACATATTTTACGTAGAAAACGGATTTGAAACGACAAATATATGCACGTTTTCATAAAGTTGCCGTAAATATTATTTTCTGAAAAACTATATTATTTTTACGTTACAAGTATTTTATTAGCTGTAAGGGCTATGTTTGCGGCTGTTTTTAACCATGATGTGAAACTTTTTATAACGAAGTGTCTTCTAGTAAAATCAAGTTCATCGGCCATATTTTTCAAATCAAAAAGCCGTTTGTCAAGCGGATTTATGGTAATTTATTTACGGAGGTTCAAACATTGGCCGAAACTTATTTTCTGCACACAATTAACAAAAACCACCATCTTTAGCCTTTGATATCTTTATGATCGAGACCTTTTGGACGAAAACTCTTGAACTGAAACTTCTAGATATCGATACAAACTTTCCAAAACCATCGAGTTCGTTCTCTAACGATCGACGTACACCATTTTACGACTACTTTTCCGGAGTCATTTTTGTTGATTTCATGATTTTTCCGACGACATTGTTTTGCGACGAAAAGTGGTAATTTCACCAAAAATCATTATAAAACCATTATAGGATGACATTTTGACGTAAAAACATGTAAAGTCATTTTTGAAGGGTCAAGACGTCAAACGAGCATTTTTCGACGAAAAGTAATATTTTCAAAACCCGCAAATGGTATAAATAACATACGAAATGCATGCATAACATTACATTGCAACACATGACATATCATATCATTCGTAATAGGTCCAGATTAAAGTTTCACATTATACCTCGGTGTACTCACTTTTGTCATCGCCTCAGTTTACCAAGTGAGTTTCATAGCCCCTGCTTTTACTTGTTTTCATAACTGTTTTGGGGGAGATGCATGCTTAACTATATTTTTCACAAGTACTTTATATTCTTAAGGATAACTCCTATCACGATTACATCATTTCAAAACCGAATGTTGTACTATATAAATTGTTCATGTTTGCGTGCTATGGTTCTACGTCGTATAACGTTCTAAATCAGTTGACTACTGATACATTGAGTTAGGTGCTATTGCTTATGTGCTATTGCTTATGTGCTATGGATTAAGTGCTATTGTTCTACGTCGAGTTAGGTACTATTGTGAATTCATTTGACATCATATGTTTGGAACATAAACTATACACATTTTGGCAATGGATTGTGAACACACAGGTTGCAAGTTTTGTATGGGCGGAACTTGGAACTGAGTGGATTTTCAATGCCTTTGCTGCATGAACGATTTTGAAAGACTTTACATTTCAAACCAAACTCTATGAACTCACTCAACCTTTGTGTTGACACTTTTAGCATGTTTTAATCTCAGGTATCTAAGGCATTCACTTCATGGCACGCATTGGGACACATCATGGAGTCGTGAGGACGACGCGTCTCACTTGAGTTTTACTTACTTTAAAACATCGTTTGTATTGTAACAAACTTATTTCCGCACAAATTGGTTTTCATTTGGGACCTACTTTGTAAACTCTGAGTATTTTATTAAACCAAACGATGTATTTTCCAAACGACACTTTAGGTCGTTCAATATAACTGTGATTGTGATGCTATGACAGTCAATCCCCAGGAATTCCATTCCGCTGCAAAACAGGTAATTTGGGGGTGTGACAGTAAATTATGGCATGAAGATGTATGTTTATAACATAAACCAGTTCTATTGGGAAAGCAAACTACGATCCACCCGATTGATATCAGTTATTCTATTGTACCAAGCATATCAAGTGCAGAATCATGAACCACCCAGCTAGATAAATCATACAATTGACTCGAACCAAAGTAGCCATGAAAAACAATCCAAGCACATCTGCTAAATCGCTAAGTAGATGTAGATGCAACAGTAACAAAACAGAGTCATTTAATTAACTGTTCCAATTTACTGTTGCAAGGGAATCTAACTTCTACGGGAATTGGCAACAAAAGAAACCGCCAAATAAAATTTAAAAAAAAAAAACTTCAATTCTGATAACCAAAACTGTATAGTATATCAACACATGTATCTCTGCTTTGAATCGTCTTGAACTGGATCATGAATTTGGTTCCGACATGATAAGATTTTTCTACATTCATTACCTTCATGCCTCTAATCATTTTAGCCAAAACCAAACCCTTCATTCACTTCATGGATTGCAAGCAACAGTCTCTCTTCTAGATGCTCCTTTGAAGGATACTCTGGTAAATCCAACTGATTGAAACTGCATCCACCACTATATAATATTTGTATCCAATTAGCATTTAAAAAAACCATATCTGTAATTATTGTCATGCAAAGTAAATTCAACATAAAATCAACAGTCAAACAGAAACACTACCATGTATGAGCTGAGGGCAAATGATCGGGTCTTCCATATGCTTTGTGAATCTGGAAATTTTGTGATCCAGAGATGCCTTGAAAAACGCTAAATCCTTCCAAATGCACCTGCAAGAAGACATTCAGATCATTTTTGTAAACTGAAAACTTTAAAAATCCTTGCTACATTATAAGTTATTTAGATTATCAGCAAAATACATACAACATCAAACTTCACTTTAATTTCTTATAGGTGAAACTAAACACAAAAGTGCTTACGTCAATTTCAATCCAAGTGTGATTAAATAAATATGTGGAATTCTATTAATGCAGATCTAGGATATACCTAGTTTCTGTCGAGGTATATTTTGAATAGTGTTTTTAACGATACATGGTTATAGCTGAGAAATCAAACGTGGAGTTAGATATCCAGGAACTGCTTTTTTCACACTGATTTATCATGATACAGTCACATTTACATTGTTATTATCTCCTCGATTTCTGGAATGTCAGGATTCAAATAGTAGTACGTGGCAGAGGTTCCCGAGAGTTGCAACATTCCCGTTACAGTACTCATTTGATGATGATGAGCAATAAGGTTCTTTTTCGAGGTCTTATTTGAAGTCGTCCCATATTCCTAAACATTTTGGAAGATCTTCAGAGCCATCTAAAAAGCCATAACAATAGGTTCATATGAGATTAATAACATGCATAGTGACATACAATAAATTCAGGTTTATGACAGTATATAGGACAAGAAATACCTGAAGTTCGTTCACATTAAAGTTCATACCCCGTACATTGTTCTATTCCACTTCAAAAACAACAAATCCATAAAGGGTTCTATGCAATTTGCAATTTTCAAGAAAGGAAGTCCTGAGTTTCTCTACCAGTAGCAAGATCCTCTTTCTTGTAAGCGTCACCATTGACACCCATCTTTTCAACTTTCGAGATTCACTTGAATCTGTGGAACAATTGTTGATCTCACTGAACGCCAGTTTCTCTTTATTATCCTTTTGCCCTCTTTCTGATTGCAAAGGGGGAGAACCTGCACTGGAAGCATAATAGAGAGAACATTAAAAAGGTAAATATAGATTATTTAGTACCATTATAGATATGCTAATGATGTTTTGGAATTATATGGAACCTTAGCCACCACATGTCTGCAGGACTGGAGACCAAGTCTTCTAGCCATGGCCTATTATCCACCGATATAAAAAATGTTTTTCTCTCAGGAGCCAAGAAAAGGATTAGATCGGGAAGAGAAGACTGCAAATCCTTGCAAACAAGAAGTTACTGATATGCTTTCACTTGGAAAACGGGTAATGTAACTCTTTAAAGTGTTAATATAGATATAAGAAGTTATGCAGCTACAGTTGAACCTAAAATGATATAATTAGATGGTAAAGGAGTGCTAACCCACGACTTCACAATGTGTGATACTCTTGATGAACATATCTCATACTCGTAACTGATAGCAACAAACACATAATCAGTTAATGAATTGTATATGTTTACAGAAAGATCATTGACTCTCACCTCTTGTTCCAGCTTACAAAGATGTTGTTGCAGCCTCTCATTAGTATAGTTAATTAGCAGCTGCTGAATGCTATTTTTCTGAGAATAAAGAAACATTTACAACCATCGGTTTATTTTCTATAAAAATCAAATAATGAATTTTAATATGTTATGAGCAGGTTTTAATCAATCAAACATGGATATTTTATCCAATGCGAGCTACACTACTAACTGCAGAATTAAAATTGCCACCTCAAATGAAAGTTTTTTCATATTTGATGGGAATATAATTTGCTGAGATGTTTATTCTTGTATTAAAGGTGCTACAAAAGAGATCAAGGCAGGAGATACCTAACGACACAATGGCAACTAAGGTGGAAAAATTGGAGCCAGAAGAGAAATAACCAGAGACTGTGACTGAAGTGGAGAGAATGTTGGAGGAATAATTACAAATGCATGTTGCATATCGAGGACAACACATTGCAATTGCAAGGTCAACTTATCGCACATTAGGAGACAAAAATACAAATGCAAGCTGAAGTGCTTGCAGATTAGAAGGCGAAGTTGAAGGTAATGGAGTCACAGTTATCAGAAATGCAAGATGAGGTTATCAAGTTCAAAATAGCAGAATTAAAAGTGCAGGTTGAGAGTGGGAATCGAGACTATGAAGTCATCCATTCAATGGTACTTGGTTCAAAATCAGCCATGGACTTGATACGTAAGCATTCAAGGGTACATAACAAATACTTTGAGCCCTATCTAATGCATCTCCTCCTTTAATTAGAACGCCATTCTTGGCTACAACTCCAGTTGCAACCATGACAGTAGTTGGGGTAGCTAGATCGAGCGCACAAGGACTGCAACAACCACTGAAATCGAAAACATAAGTGCAAAATCAAAGTAATTGACCTTTTGAGGTATCCAATCCTCTAGGTACACTTCAAGAACTCCACTAAAGAACCTACATTATGATGAAAGAAAGTCATAAGAATATTTCAAAACAAGTTAAAATTCACCGTCTCGTCAGTTACATACCACACCATGAATGTCATTATTGAAATACCAACAACTGTCGGGATAAAAATGCTTGCGACCTGAAACAGACCAATACAACATGGATGAGTATTATACAAATATGAATCAAGAAACAACTATGATTGATTTCATATTTGGACTATGTCAGCTAGATTCGTTAGAAGGGCTTTCGGTTTTTTTCACCCCGTTTTGTGGTCTTGCAGCTATTTAAATAAATAAGAATATCAAAGTTACCTGAAAATAACACCACTCCACCATAAAACTCTTGCCCTAAAGTAGAGTTCCATTACCAATTGATCTTTGTTCATATTTGATCTTGCAAATGCAACATCAGTCAGTTGGAAGAGCCAAGTTATTATCATTTAAAGTAGCAGGTTAGCTAACAAAGTAGTGCTTTTCAAAAAACAACATTAGTAATTTCATTTTCAATTCAATCTTCAGAAGCTTTTTTTTATTAACAACACATAACCTTTGATATCCCAAACAAAGACAATGGATATTGCTTCCATGTATATTAAGCTCCCATAAGAACGTTTATGATTATACAATCAATATTACGTGAGTTATTTTACCTTTTTGGGATTTTCATGTGCATTTGAAAACTTTGTTCATGTTTACAAATGTCTTCAAGTTATGACCCTTTCGTTATTTTACTTACACATGTTTTGTTGACTATGAGAAAGTTTTATCTAAAGGTGCTTATTTTAAGTCACCGAGAAGACACTTACAGAAAGGTACATGATGATTATACCCTAAAAGCTTGAGACGCCAAACATGCACCAGAAACATCAGTCACATCGTTACTAATCTCACCATCGGTTTACTCTATACTAATAATATTGCTTAACGCAGTGAAATGGAATATACCTGATATTGCCACCATTGTGAATGCAATAAGTGTACCTACACTAACCTGCTACACAAAAAATCAATCGTTAAACACCTTATAATTCAATGAAACTATATACAACTTCTGAAGGAAAAGCTGCTACATATCATGCCTTCAAACTGCTCGACAACCATGGCAAATGCTAAGGTAGAATCATCAAAACCAGTCAGAATTGTGCTCATGATGGGTACTTGGGTGCGTTTACTTACATCTGAAAAAAGTGATGGCAGCAATCCGTCTCTAGCCATTGCCATCCGAATTCATATAGGACATCATATAAATATAAAATGTAAAAATTGCTTACGCGGCCCATTGAATACCATGGCTTGAAAATGCAGAAGATATAGGAGTGTCAGAATCCATTGCATAATACGGTACAAACGAACGATAACCCTAGAGACCAACAAATATAACATGTAGTAGCAAATTGATAGTGAAGACCCAATACCCAAAGGCAAATCTCTTTTGAGGATTTTTCACCTATGAAGTTTAATAAATTTCATAAGATAATGTTCTATAAATATATAGTCAATCATTTAATTAATCTATGAACCACTTCTGCTGCCTACGTAATAAGAAAGTCCCATTTAACTGGAGCTGCTCCTTTAGTTTTTTCATCTGAGGTGCCAATCTTTCAACTAAAATGTTGCAATTTAGTCTAATCTCTTCAGCTCTGCGTAGCACGAAGAGCATGCAATATGGCGTTTCTCAGCATGAAGAGCATGCAATATGGCTTTTCTCACACTGCAAATGCAACAAACCAAAAAATTCATTGCTTTTTTTTTTTTGCTTATTGCACAGTTGAAGGGTGTTTGAATTTCTTTTGTAAATGCAAATTCTATCAAGCAAGTAGCTATTGAAATGAATTATACTAAGAGTAATAAACGCTAAAAAGTATGCTTATTTTTTTAGCAGATTAAAAAGTCCTATATAAGCACTCCAAAACACCCTCTCAAAGGCAACTATCAGGTCTGTAACCAATTCCTCATAAGGGTATTACACATATCACGCTGTGTAAGCAATCCATAATCTTAAAGTTATCACATATGTAATACTCATTGCTGATACCACTTTGTATAGGCGTGAACCTCTGACGAACCATTTGATATACCTGAATACCAAAAAAAAAAATCATTACATGTTTCTAAATAAACTTGCAATGAACATGAGTGCTTTTGTTTCCTAAAGAAAACTTACCATGTAACTTATCCTCTACGTTTCTCTTAGGCAGGAGCTCATAAACAGAGATTAAGTTTTCATATTCCACACATACTCAAATTAATAATTTTTAATAAAACAAAACCTGTTGATGAGATAACAAAAATCATACCATTGTCTTGAACATTATTATCTTTGTTTGGTTTGGAAATCCTTGCACTTTGTCTTAACCTGCCTTGCTCTTTTTGGGCCTCCATCCTTGTATCATATATGTGTTAACACTGTAAAACCAATATATGATATCTGATAACACTATAACACTAAAAAAACTACAAAACTTGTTACACTTATAAGTTTGAAAAAAAAAAAAAAACATGTTAAACTGAAACTCGATAAAAAAAATTAGGGATTCTTCACCTGTAAAACTAAGAAGTCAATTATACTTTTTAGGGATAATTATGTTTAGGAATAAGATAATAGGGTGTATTTATACACAAAAAAATAGGTTAAAAATATATATGGTATATTTATCTTCTAAGTAATATATATCATAATTTATTTTAATTGTTATCTTCAAAAGATACATACCAAAAATACAAATTCCAGAATTTTTTTATAATCTCCTTATTTGTATTGATTTGAAAGATATAAATCAAAAAACAATTTGGTCTAGTGGTAAGTTGTTTACAAAAAACATGAATGACCCAAGTTAACAAATGTCTTCTTTTCAATAAAAAAATTTTAAAATTAACAAAAACAAAAACGAATTTTAAAATTTATTAAAAAAAATCTAAAACAAAAACGAATTTTAAAATTTATTACAAAAAATTGTACATATATTAATTAAAACGACACATGTCATTTAAAAAAATAAAAAAAAATGCCATATAGAATTTTAAAATTTATTAAAAAACAATTGTACATATATTAATTAAAAAGTCTGGCATTATGGGATGCCAAGTGGCATTATGACGTATAATCTATCAAGATATATATATATTTTTTGAACTAAGACTCCATGAAATGGCTCAATCAATCTATCAAGATGTGGTACTCATAATCATTTGAAGAATCTTCACTTTCCAGTTGACTAGCAACCAACTGTTTAGACATTGACAAGGGTTAGGCTAAGGTTTAAAGTGTAAAATCTTTTTGTATTTTCTGGATGAAGCAAAAATGAAAAGTATGGCTCAGAGGGTGTAACTAAGGGTATCTAGTGCTGAAAATGAGCACTACAAATGGGTCCATGTAGGTGGTTAACTAACCGGTGTGGTTAGCTAATTTAGCATGATATGAAAAATGGAAGGCCATTTGGGTTAAATACTAAGGTGCCTCTTTATCACACGAATTCACTTATATCGCACGAATGCAATCTCACTGCGATCTGGTAATGATTTACAAGTACAAGTTCTAGAATAAATAAAATCACCGGCACACTCCTAGCAAAAGATTCAAGCATACTTTCTCTCTCTAAGTTTTTAGCACATTTTATCATGTAATTCATCATCTAAATTTGATATATCCATTGGATCTTGTTTTTTATTTTTGATTTACATTCTACTATTCATAATACACAAATTGATATAAAATTTCATCACAAAATCATCACTGTTCATCACATTTATTTCATTTTGAGTTTCCGTTACCACTGTTCTATCTTTTACACACACTTCACACACTAACCGTTTTATCAGATCCCTTTTCCACCTTCCTTAATCTTTTACCATACTATGTTATCCTATTAATTCCACCATATAACCATGTCTGAACCTGATCCAAAACCCCCTAACCCTGATTTAACTATACCTCCACCTCCGGTGGTGAATCCACCCTTTTCCAGGATGGATAAGAATTTGAAAACTAAGAAAACCACTAGAACAATGAATCCTAAATCCACTAGTACTATGAAACATGTTGATATGCTTTCTAAGTCATCTGATGTTGATTTTAAGAAGGTTATTACTCACTCTAGTTCTAAAGGGAGTGATTCTATGATGGGGAATGAAGAAATGGAATGTGGTGATGATGGGAATGAAGTTTGTGTGGTTAGAGAAGGTGCTGATGGTATTGGAGAGGGTAGTGTGGGTATGGAAGGTGTCTCTAACAGTGAGCCTGGGTGTGAGAATGTGGTGAAAGCTAAGGTTTCTAATAGTGCTATTGATGAGGTTTTGGGTGCTAAAGAAGGGATTTCTGGCAAAATTGTTGATGGCAGTGTAAGTGTTATGTTCCCTAATCTTAATAGTTCTACTTTGAATAATATAGGCTTTAATAAGAGTGGTGTTGTTAGTAGTATGCCTGTTAGTTCTGCTCCTGATTATCTTAATAATGGGTTAAACTCTGAAGCTGGTATTACTAAGAACACTAGTGGTAGTCTAGGAGGAAGTAATGTGGGTAAGGATAAGGGGATTGAGGGTAGTGTTAATGGTAGTAAGGAAGGGGATGTTTTAATGAAATAAAAGGGTAACACTAAGGAGCCTATCTCTTTTAGTAATGCTGTTAAAGGAATGAATTATTTAAGGAGTAATAGACTCAAACTATTCCCATGCTACAAGAATAACGAAGGAAGGATGGTTGTAGAAATGGATCCTCTTATTGAAGAAGGAAGCAAAAAGTGGTTATTAACTGCTGTGGTGTATTTTGTTGGTTTTAAAATGAGCTACAGAGAAATTATTGGACATCTTAAGAGAATGTGGAGGCAGTTTCATTTAGATGATGTAATTGTAAATGAGAGTGGCCTATACTTCTTTAAGTTTAAGTCTGAAGATGGATTGCAAAGTGTTATTAAAAATGGCCCTTGGCTTGTTGAACAAAAACCCTTGTTTGTGCAGAAATGGGAAGCTAGATTGTGTTTATGTAAACCTGAGCCATCTAGAATTCCTGTGTGGGTTAAAATTTATAATGTGCCTCTTGAAGCATGGAATGTGGAAGGGATTAGTAGAATTGCAAGTGGTGTGAGAACACCTATTATTATGGATAGAATTACAGCCTCTATGTGTGAAAAAACTTATGGTAGAGCTAGTTTTGCTAGAGTTCTGATAGAGGTGGATGCTACTAAGGGGTTGGTAGATTCTGTGGAGGTTTGGTACAAAAAATTGGGTAGGTCTATGAATCTTAAAGTGGAATATGTATGGAAGCCTCCTATTTGCTCTCATTGTAAGGTTTTTGGGCATGATTTGAAAAGTTGTAATAATAGAGTTTTTACAGAGGAAAAAAAAGCTGGAATTAAAGGGCAGGGTAATGAAAAGGCTAATCCTAACTCAAAAATGAATGATGGGTGGCAAAATGTTCAAAATAGGAAAGGATATGGTAGTTCTACTGAGACTATTAAAGATCAGGTTCCTGTGGCTAAATCGAATGTTGTTGATGGTCAAAGTAGTGGTCAAGGGAAGAAGAATGGTAGTACTAATGTGGGCAATAACACTGGTTATGGTGAAACCAGTAGTAGAGGTAATATGTATTATGGGAGAGGAGGAGCTAGTATTAGAGGTAGAGGAGGTCTTAGTGGTAGAGGGGCATATGGTGGCTTTAATGCTAATACTGACAAAAGGTCCATCCCTGGCAAGCATATTGTGAAAGACAAGCATCCAGTTTTTAGAAGAATTGAATAATCAAGAGAAGGATAAGGAGGTTACAAAGGCCAAGGATAAACAAGTGAAACATATTGCTCAGAAGAATTTTAGTACAAAGAATAGATATGCAGTCTTGGCGGATGAAGATGAAGAAAATGTTCAGAATGAATTATTGGGTATAAGGGTTAATATTGATGTGGCTATTGAAATGGGAATTAGCATTGATAAGGAAGAAAGGGACAAGTGGCCTAAAGATTTGCAGGAATATTATGAAAGCAGATTTGCTGAAGTTAAGAGGAATGCTTTGAAATTGAAGCTCAAAGAGAAGATCAAATGTTTAGAAGAAGATATTAGCTTGAGTAATAGAAACATCAATTCCAAAGCTCATCAAATTACTGAAGATATGGTGGCTAGTGAAATGGAAGCAACATGTGTTTCAAGAACTCAAGCTTTTGGTATTGTGTTTGATAATGCTTATAGAGGTGAAGTTATGAGGTTACAAGGTTTGATTTTGGCTAAACGATTGGCTGAAGTTGAGCTGTTTATTGGTTCTGAGCAACCTTTTACTAAGGAAGTTAAAGGGAGCTGGACTGATGAAATGGTTGAATTTTATGAAAGTAGGCTAAAGGAGGATAATGGCTCTGGGAATATGGAGGATAATGTATCTAAGAGTAATTATGCTATTGAGGATGAAGTGGGAAATGATTTCACTGCTCATGCTACATTCGTTGCTTAGAATAATGTATACAGCACTGCTGATGCTGTAATGGCAAATGGATTTGGTAATGCTGATATTGGTCCCTCTTCTAGTTTTAAATGAATATACAAATTACTGCATGGAACATTAGGGGTTTAACTAATACCTCTAAACAAGATGAAGTTAAATTATTGATTTCTGAAAATAAGTTGAATATGTGTGCTATTATTGAGACTAGACTAATCAAGAAGATGGTTAATCCTGTTTGTGATAATGTTTTTGGGAAATGGTCTTGGGTTACTAATTCTGCTGAGAGTATAAAAGGGTGTAGAATTGCAGTGGGTTCGGAAAATAACATCATTGAATCTACTCTTCTGTCTAGTTTGGGTCAGGTTATGCATTTTGAGGTCAAGGTTATTCACGATTAAAGAAGATTCTTTGTGTCTTTTATCTATGGTGATAATGAAGCTAAGAATAGAATCAAACTTTAGGAAAATCTTAATGACCATATGGCGATTATGTTGGATATGCCATGGGTCATTTTAGGTGATTTCAATGTTATTATGTATGCTGATGAACATTCTAATGGGTTTGTGGATAACAACCATGGGGTTCAAGAGTTTAGGAGTTGTATGGAGCATCTGGATATGGAAGATTTAGCCATGAGTGGGTTCTTCTTCACTTGGGTTCAAAAGAGAAAAGACCCTGAATGTGCTATTTTGAAAAAAATTGATAGGGTGATAGGCAACAGTGATTTTCTGGATCAGTTTGGAGCTTGCTATGCTAATTTCCTTCCATATGTTACTTCTGATCATTGTCCTTCCTTGCTGGTCATTCCTAACAGTTTTGGAAGAATTAAGAAGTCATTTAGATTTATGAATTTTTTAACTGATAAGAAGGATTTTCTGGTGACTATTACGGATAATTGGAATATTAATATTAAGGGGTATGCTATGTTTGTTCTGGCTAAGAAACTGAAGAATATGAAGATGTAGGATCGTATATTTATGTGTTTGATGATTCGGGTGGTCTTGGGAGATCAAAATACATGTTAGCCATTAGAGAGAGAAAGTTGGAGAGTTGGGTGTTTTCTTGGTAGAGAGTTACTTCACAAAATGTAGAATATTAGATTGAAAGCACCACCCCTTCCATGGATGGAAGGGGTATTTATACTTACACAATACACGACCTCCTATCGGCCTGTGGATCAGGGATACAGTGGGTAAAGACCCGTCCTTCCTCCACGGTGTTGCACTACGCTAAACTAAACTAATAAACTGATAAATAACGTAACTAACGACAAGTCTACGAGCTAACTTAAGCTAGATAACATTTGGGGTGACCGACTCTTCACTATGGAATTTTCTAATTCCTAACAATCTCCCCCTACGGGAGGTCACCCCATGTTTTACATTTCGAATCCTAGCATTCTATTTTATCTTTGTTCTTGAGCTCGTAGACTTCAATTCTTCATTTCAACAATCTTTGTGCTTTAGTAGTGATTCTTCAAAGTCCGCACTGATTTGTACTTTTAGTGGAGGCCTTTAACTGATCCACATCTTTGATGATCTTCGAGCTTTCATTGAGATCATCAGCCACAGTAAATCTCTGGATCACCCTTTATTGTGTTGCCATCATGTGAAGTTGTGACTTTCGGACCGACATGCTCACACTTTTGAATCATGACATCTTTCCATCAGAGTAGCGGAAGCCTTACTGGTTCATGATATTTGCAGCAGCGTAGCAGAAGCATAGTATAAAAATATCAGAACCAGGTTATGTAGATATGCACCAGTCATGATTTCTTCAATTAAGTGTGGTTGCTGTGAACATGCGGCTTTGGATTGACTCCTCAATTCTGATCAGCTGCAATCGTCGGGGTGTACCTGCATACGACAGTTAGCAATAAAGCGCACGAAAGTGTCTTTGATCACTTTCGTTGAATTGAGGTACATGGCCCACGGTTCCCCGTTGATCAGTTCAAGTACTGCCTGTGATCAGGTAGGATTCCTAAGAATCTCCTTGACAGGGTTTCGCAGCTGTTCTAGCTGTTCTCAAACCGGAACGTCTCAAAGAAGACAACACGGAGTGAGTGAACCAGCAAATTCAGATTCACTGATTGATGAAAAATGATTTGAAAAACAATCGTGTATTGCTTAAAGAAAGAGTTTTGCAATACAACGAAGGTTTTATGAGAAAGATCAATTTTCAAACAAAATACTTTTTGTATTAGAGAATGAGTACACATTCGACGTGCTAGTGAAAAGAAGAGATTCGCACATCGAACGGTTTTTCTAAAAGTATTTTTCAATCAGAGATACTTTTTGAATTTTGAAAACATAAGTACACATTCGACGTGCTAGAGAAAAGAAGATTTGCACATCGAACGGTTTTTCCAAAAGTATTCGTCAATTCATTTCCTGGACCAAGGTTGATTCAAGATTGAATCTCCCCATCGTTTCTATCCAGTTTTCACAAGTTTGATCTTACGAGAAGATCTCACATGTCACCCACCAAGAGCTTGTTTGATGTTGGCCCTAGAAGGATTTCCATCTTCATCGTGAATATTTACATATCACTCAGATGTTCTGGCAATACCACAAGGATAATGCGTAGGACTCTTAATATAAACTTACTTTCCACATTGTGTGAAAAAGCAAGTCTTCAAGAATTTAGTGTCCTAACGAGATATTGTGGATGATCTCTTGGCTCTAGACTCAATAGTGCACATTTGGTTCCTGTGTCGGAGACTAGGGAGAGGGTCTCCTTCTTCAATATCAACAATCTCTAAGAGAAAGTCGATAGATAATGTCGGTTCCCCGTGAGAATGAAACAAGCCCTTTTAAGAGGAACTTGAGTGGCTTGGGAAGTTTAGTGCAGTGCGTCACTGGGTCCATGACGTCTTGTCTTCAATACTAGTGTTACCTTAGTAACAACCAGTAGCATATGTATTGAACCCGGTTTCTGCCCTAAGGTTGAATTATTGGAGGGCTATTTCTTTTCACCCTTTTCATATTCATTTATTTTTCATTCTTCAACCCCTTCAGTGCTTATCGAGACTTCATAACTAGAACTTTGTTGGGTTTATTCCAGTACTAGCTCTGTCTCAGTCCGCACACTTCCCATTTCTCATTTTTCTCCTTTTTTCAATATTCCTAAGGACTCTACACTATCTAGTGGATTGTCCCTGGGAAGATCCCTCCGGTTCTGGCGGATCGTGGGAACAAATACCTAACCTAACCATCCTTATAACTCCATGCATAAAATAAATTGGTCGGTCTTTTGGTATTGTTCTTTCCTTCATGAAACCAATTGAAGAATCATTTGGAAAACCAATCAAGGTACTTGTGATACGAGATCAAAGCATTTTGTACCTTAATAGTTTTGATCATTTAGAAAACCTCCCCCTCAACATGTGCGTATGATTTAGAAATTGTTCAGCACAAGGAGGCAAGAGGACTTTGAAATATTTTCTTTGATCACAATTTTCATACGAAAACAGCCATTTGATTTTCATGGTAAAATTCTCCCCCTCAATATGTGCATAGGATATTTTAAAACATTTTATCACATAGAGGCAAGAGTTCTTTTGAAGCACATCCACAATCACAAAATCCATTAAGAAAACCATTTGAAAACTCAATCAAGGTACATTATGTTAAAACATAAAAGCTTTTGTACCTCGATAGTTTATTTGCTCCCCCTCAATATGTGCTTCAAGATTCAAAAGTGTTTAGCACATATGAGCGAGCAGCGTGCACAATTAAATCAAAATGATCACCTTTTATCAAATTTCATTATTAAATCACAAATTCTCCCCCGATCAAAAATATCAAACCCTTTGAGATTTTGGATCCCAAGTGATTTAATTAGGTTTAGAAAACATGGGAGAAAATGTGGCCTTGTTTAAATACTCATCTGGTTTTTGGATAAATCCTCCTCCTCAACATGTGCATTGTATATTTGAAATCGTTTGGCACATGGAGGCAGGAGTGCCTATAAAGGACTAAAACCGATTCCATTAAAACAGATTTGAGATTTAAATCACGATCTCTCCCTTGATCAAAAATTTCAAACCAATTAGGGTTTTGGATCCCGATTGATTTAAATCATTTAGAAAGTTTTAGGGAAAGACGTGGCAAGATTTAATTTTGAAAAATGACAGAGAATGACCATTTTAAGACATTAAAGATTGTTAGTGTCAGGTATGATAGTTTTTAAGAGATCTTTTAAGTAAAACAAAACAATTTCACAATCAAACAAGAACAGAAAAAATTTCATTTTGAAAGACCTTGATTCTAAAGAAAAAATCGTACCATGACATAACATTAAATCTTTAGATCACCACATTTTAACGTACAAACCGGAACTTTTATGAAGAAATATTGTTTGAAAATATTATATTTTAAATCACTCTCCCCCTCAATCGATGACCGAAGTCGATAATTGAGTGACATATGTTTTGATAAAAAGATGTCCGGTGATTTTCAAATTTTAGTTCAATTTATTTTCAAAAACAATATTTTTCCATTTTCAAAACAATTTTATTCAAATTTATTCAAAAATTGTTTAAAAATGGTATCCTGCACAAAGATTCGTTAGGTGGTTGAGAAGCTTCTGTTTTTGTTGCTGTAGGGTTTGGAAGAAAAACCGTCTGCTGATGCAGTGAGACTTCTTACGTTGCATTTTTTATGCCAACTGAGGTCCAATTAAGCTCCGTTTCTTCACTTGCTGAAGAAAACCATCTGCTGATGCAGTAAGACCTCTTACGTTGCATTTCATGCCAACTCTCCATTGAAGTCCAGTTAAGCTCCGTTTCTTCATTTGTCAACCCAAGATATAGTTACCCTTTCCTTTCGGCATCCAATCATATTCAGTTGTGGGATCCGGATCGGGAACATTCTTATAACCAATATACCTGCATACGTTAGTGAACACACATACAAATATATGGTGGTCGACATCACCCATAACAGCAATCGACTAATTATAGTCAATTCAACATAACAATCAGATCATATAAGGCATGGGGTTTATGTGTTAATCAAACTCTAATCATCTAAACCTAACAATCATATCCTAAATTCCTAGTCCTTCGACACAGGCAAATATCATTTTTAATTAAGCACGTAGGATAATTAAGAAAGCTCGTTAGATGATATAGATTTGAAAACATTCTCCCCCTCAATCAATGACTCATTTTATAAGAAGTTTTAAAAGCGCCGAATCATTGATTGAGTTTTCAATTTTTATAAAAACTCTGAATCTGATTGTTTTTAAAGCAACTCATTTACCACCATTTTTGAAAAACAACAAATATTTTCCTGAAGAATTTTAGACGGAAAAACATTTGTGTAGGAACAGCAGTCCTTCGACATACTTTCCTTAAATTGTTTTAGGAAAAGTGCACGAAAATTTTTGAAAATCGATTAAGCGTAGCACTTTCCTTCTTTAAAAAACGGGTTGCTATCGGAAATAATAGCAAGCCATAGTTTTAGCACGGGTTACAGTCTGAAGTAACTGCAAGCCATATTTTGAGACATGTTTAAAAAGAAATATTTACACCTCCTGCTCGAACTTCATCTAAAGTCCCGTGCCATTATTGAATGACATTTCTAAGACCGCAGATGTTATCGATACCAGAAGACATGTCTTTAGAAAACATATTTTTGGTATTTTTGAAATTTTCTGATTTTTATGGATTTTTGAAGGTTTTATATTTTTCTATTTCTTTTTGTTGGTTTTATATTTTTCTATTTCTTTTTGTTGGTTTTATATTTTTGTATTTTGTTTTTCGAATAAATATTTACAAGGATAGAATAGATGATATAGTTAAAGAAGATGATGATACGAGTACCGAGATAAGGATATCGAACAGCCCCGTTGTAGAAGATAGAAGTCATCATCTCTTAAACATTCACCACCAAAGCTTTCGAGGCTCCTGAATTGAGAGAAATTGAACCATCCGAAAGTGAGACTCTGGAAGCTTCCCCCTAAACCGAAAATCCTTAAGATGAGCAGATTCGAAGCTCTATTTCAAGCTTGCTTTAGTCAGGTGCACAAGAAAGCACACCATTATCATAAATCCCGCTGCTCCATTTAAGAACGATAATCGAGGATCTCCATTCGGGGTTATATCATCAAGAAGAACAGCAACGTATCATCCCACACATAAAATAATCTTCTCATATTTCTTTTCTACTGACGTCTGAAGCGATCCATTCCAAAAGGTAGTCAAGAAACCACTTCCCCCAAGTAGACGAATTGATGCAGTCAGTCTCTTAGACTAGAGCTCACGAACCCGAATACACATATACCCAAAGATAAAGAAACTTATACCATCGAAGTAGCAGATTAAGTCCAATAGCCAAAGAATAACCCCGATGTATACTTTTCTCTCCCCCTAAAGAAAGTGTATGAAGCTCAAGAACCCGAAGTACCCGACTGCCCAAAGAGAGAATAACCGATAACATTGAAGAGGCAGGCCGAATCACTGATTATCTCTGCGGATCTTCAACTCCGGAATAAGTGATTATATATCTGAATCACTGATTAAGCCCTCAGGTAAAACAACTGAGCATCCCCAATGTACACAATCTCTCTCCCCTGATGATTGTGATAACATCAAAATCATCACACACTTGTGTACCTCTTTCATCTTCAGAAACTAACTCTTCCATCTCTTCTCCCACATAGTTGGAATAAGAACACTAAACGCCTTGATGAGTAAAACCTTGAGTTTCTCTGCGGTCATGACATTTGTTTTCCCGGGATAACTTCAATCACTTAGAAGTATTAAGTCCATCAAGTTTACTCGCCATGAGTCAAACCTTGAGTTTCTCTGCGGTAATAACATTTGTCTTCCCGGGATATCTTCAATTACATAGAAGTATTAAGTTCATCAAGTTTACTCGCGTTTAGATACGTGTCTCCTTCCCCCTTGCTGGTTTTGACACTTCAGAATCAGCAACTCTTTGAAAGCCTAAATACTAGAAATCTTTTGAGAAGAACGCCTGAAGTCTACTTGTGAGAATCAACATGCTGAATAATAAGAGCAAGTCTAATTGGGGCTTAAATTTGACATATCACTCTCCCCCAATTAGTGCTCTCCCCTAAACTGACAATCTGTATGATGAATGACCAGATTAAGAAGAAGTCTTTTGATAATCAACTGCAACTCGTCTTTTAGTCTTCTAACATGTAGCAAAAAATGTAGAATAGACTGTAGACTCGACCTTCTTCAAGATTGTCCAGTTGGGGAATAGATAGTTAACATCTTCAACTCACCAAAACAAGAACATCACCAAAAAGCATCCCAATCAACTTACATCTTGCAAATCCCCTTAACTAAAATCCCTCCCAATCAAACAAGAACAGAAAGATGTTCATCAAGGAAATCAACAATCAGGCAGCAACGAACACACAAGATGGTAATATCAAGCAAACAATCACATCAAACAAGAACAGAAGGTTGTTCGGAATCATCATGTTGATGTGCACGTGAAGCATTAACCGGAAGCACTTTGTCAATAAACTCATATCAGCTTGTGAAGATGTCAACAAACGGCTCTTAAGAAGAAACTCCATGTGAAGATTACCCGATAAGAAGAAGCTCGGTTCTTACATGAGTTTAGAGCTATATGACCATTTAAATTCTCAAATAATAATCAACCATGCAGTAATTTCACACTTCTTCTCCCCCTCAAGAATTGCATACGGAGTTGCCATTCTTGATTAAGTAAGTGAAAATCATCCGAATGTTCTATTCACACTTCTCTCCCGCAAAATAAGCACATGATGTCACCATCTTCATTATAATCGAGCAAGTGGAATGAGAAAACAATCAGTGGTAACCCGGTTCACTTGATGACTGAAGTGCATGGAAAAAGTATGAAGCATGTTGATGAGAATGGTCATAATAAGAAGATTTCTCTTCTTCAGAAGATAAAGCGCACTGAAGCGTACACTTTTCTTTTCTTTAGAGTACGAGGCATGAACTGATGTGTTCATACGTCATTATGTTGAAGTACGAGGCCTGAACTGATGTGAATAGACGTCATAATCTCTCTCTTTCAACTCTCTTAGCAAAACATGTAATTAACCCCATTATCATTCTGTAGGCTCTTTGTCGTGACAGCTGATGGAGATAACCTAATATGATGAATTTGATCCTAAAGTAAACTTACCCGAACTCGTGACTTAAACTTGCACATATGTAACAAAGAGCGGTGCCGAGAATTCATGCTCCATTGAATCTCTAAGTACTCTATACTCTTCATCCAACCAACCATCAAGTATAAGACGTACATCACCTCTTGAAAATCCACAATTGAATGTGACACTGAGCACTACAACGTAACTCCTTTAAGTGATAGTTATTTTGAGGTGATAAGAGCCCAATTCCCCAAGTGGTAAAAGAAAAGGTAAAAGACACCCAATAATAACTAGATTTCCAAGTCTTCGTTTTTTTATAATAAGTTCGAACAAGGATCATGAAGAATCTTCATCCATCCATCCCCGATACCTTCAGATACTAAGTACACTTGCCCGTGATATTTCACTTCAACCTCAAATAAATAATACTGAATTAACGCCGTTGTCACATCTTCTGAACTGCTCAAATCTAGCCTTCTTAGACATTTAAATGAACTTAGATAATGGTTTCATCCCATCCATGGTCAACACCACATAACCCCGAAAAACCATGTAATAACCAAACTGCCATGAAGACAACCCAAACACACACCCAATTCATGAAGTACACCCTTTCATCCCTTCTTCGAAACAGAACCCATAACATCAGCATCAGAAGACCCCAAAATACGCTTTCCTTTCTCCAAGATGGTTCCATCATCACGGGATTTTACTATTCTATAGTTTAAACCGAGAAATAGTTTCTTTCGCGGGATTTTACAAAACCAAGAATAAACCGTATGATAGTTCCGGAAATGCACTTTACTCTTACTGGGATGTTTCCATAGTCACGGGATTTTACAAGTCTATGATTTAAACCGAGAAATAGGTTCTTTCGCGGGATTTTACAAAATCAAGACAAAACCATAAACAATATAATCTTGAACAAGTTATGACAATTTGGGTTTCGGCGAATATCGGTTTTAGGGGAACATGCAACGGTTCATCAACTGTTTATTATCCAACATCATCAATAACATCAACCATCCAATCCACACATTGGTAAACACATCATACACGCATTCTGTCGGCTATTGTAGTGACCACACGGAGAAGTAAACCCGATATACCAAACTTGATCATGAAGTAGAATTCCCCAGATATGTTACTCAAGCTTGTACTAATCCTCGTGAAAAAGAAACGGTGTACCCAATGTACAAAACCTCTTGTCATTCTCAACCGAGTGAGACACCGAAGTGATAGCTATGTTGTGGGTAAAGCCAGAAAGAATCACAAACGTAACTAAATGACCAAGTCTTTATCACACTCAACAGAAGCCCAAACAAGTCATCTTCGCGGAATGGTAGAAAGAAAGAAGACGAAATAAGTAAACGTATCCGGAAACATTCACTTCAACTCCAAATATGAAATACAGTACACCAACCCTGTAGTCAACTTTGTTCAATCATTAATCCAAGCCGTGACATAATATTCTCCGTGATAATGTATATACTCCAAAGTACCAACCCGCATAACTCAACAAATCACAGTATCATACCAAATCTTATCATCAAATCTTATAATCACAATTCTCAAATAAACGACCCAATTATGAAAAGCTTGTCAGTCCATCATCCAAATCATTTCAACCCAATTTACACTCCCAATTTCGATCCAATTGAAATCCAACTCCATCCCACTTGATTAATATTTGATTTAAATAAGTTCATTTTAAGTCCAAGTAGAATATAGACACAAGAGGCCCATTTCACAAAATATTACTCTTAACCAAATATCCAAACGGGTTGAACAATATCCAAATAACCGAATCTCGCACCTTAATACACCTAAATAGACCGGGTGACCATTTCTAATCCGTTAAGCACACATATCATATCAAATCAATCCGATGCAATATCTTCAATCCAAAAAATATGCCGTTTCCATGTAAATGTGTTTTGAGAGTTAAATGTACATGGAGACATGAAAAATTATGTGATACCTCAATAATCTACTAATGAAACTAACTTATTCTCAGCCCATAGTAAATTCGGATTAATCCAGGCCCACATATGCCCATGATAACATCAAAAATCATTAATCTTCATGGTATATATCTTGAGAAAGACAACACCAAGAATGACCATACTAGCTTCACGGGTGTTAAACAGATTTAAATGACACATCATTGAAATTGAGTTGTTTCTAACTCGGCCCATCATAACAACAATAACACTACCGGTTAAAGTCCATCTCAAAAATATCAAATCCGTTTGAAGCCCATCTCAAAAATAACTGATCGGTTCTAAATCATAGATGGATGCCCTAATTAATTGGGTATTTAACACACGCATCTTACTCACTTTTCATTTTTCACAACCCTAAAATCTCTCACAAAAACACGCCTCTTTCCTAACCATTCTTTCAGTCACCTTCCAAACCCTAAATGTCACAACATGTCCGCCTCCATCATTTATTTCTTCAAACTAACGGCATCAAGGAGTGCACACATCAAAGAACATCTTCAAGACCGAGCTCATTAATCCTAGAAACGGATTAGCCTTAATGGCATACGCCACAGGGATGGCACGAAGGTTTGAGACCATCCATAAGATCAAACCAAGGCATCAAGGTAGGTGTATATATCTTAGTTTTGATTATGTATGAGGTCTTTTGACGAAATAATTGAATAAATTAACAAAGTTGTTAAATTTATTCCATTGACTTCGAAAAGAAATAAGAAGCTAGGCTTCGTCAGTTAAGATCAATGATGATAAATCAACTTTGTGTAAGTGACTTTTGATAGTCATGTTGTTCTTATGTAGCACACGAAAAATGATAGTCTGAGATCCTTATAGTCATTTGAGTCATTTAGTGAGTCTATGATGTCCTAAACGAATGAAGAAAAGATAAAGGTTTAAGCTTTTGATCTTTCTTGATTGTTTGGATACAAATGAAGCTTAGACTTCAAAAGGATCTATGATGGTGATGTTCGAACAATAAAAATCTTTAAAAGATTTCTGAAGATGTTAGAACAATACTGAGATCGACTTTTAATTGATGTTAATGATTCTTGTTATGAGTAAAGGTTGAAACATGTCTTGGAGATGGATTAAGGTTATAGACAGATGAGGGTATGGTATAACAGCCTGATGTCGGTTATGTTGGTATTTGGTATAAAGTCGTGGTCAAGTTGTCATGGTCTACTTCTTCTACCATTCTGTGTAAGTCGCTAGGTTTTCCATAAGCAAGTCGCTAGCCTTGTTGAGTCATAGTCGCTACCACTTAAGTTCCAACTCGCTTTTGACCGAGTCAACAACTCGCTACCTCCTTTTAAAACACCCAAATCGCTAACTTATAAGTATAAGTCGCTAGCCAAAGTCAAGTCGCTACCCATTTTTCACCAAGTCGCTAGCACTGAAATCAGGTCGCTAGCATGGAGTTAAGTCGCTAACGATTACACAAATTGCTACTTGTTAAATAACAAGTCGCTACATAGTATTACATACTCAACTCGCTAGTAAGAAGACATGGACAAGTCGCTAGCCATATCTGTTACATAACTCGCTATTGACTATTTGACCTTACACTGAATCTGGTAGTGACCAACTCGCTATGAAGAACTCGACCAAGTCTCTACCATGAACAACATACGCTGCAGTTTGAAAGACCAGTAATAACCCACTTTTTGACAACAAAACAGCATAGGACGCACACAATTCGCTATTAAAAAGCTTGTCTCACAAACTGGTTAACACTTAAATCATAGAAAGCAGCACACAAGCATTTTGACCATAAAATTTAGGACCAGCACATATGAAAGAATGCTTGAAAAAACAGTTTTAACCAAGTTTGGATTTAAACAAGACCATGTCAACTAACATACAACCATATCAACCTTGAAAGTATATCAACACATATCAAACCGCCACATAGAAACGAGCAAACCACATACACCAACGAGTACAAAAACCAAACAAATCATCAAAACACATAACCTTGGCTCTGGTACCAATTGTAGGATCGTATATTTATGTGTTTGATGATTCGGGTGGTCTTGGGAGATCAAAATACATGTTAGCCATTAGAGAGAGAAAGTTGGAGAGTTGGGTGTTTTCTTGGTAGAGAGTTACTTTACAAAATGTAGAATATTAGATTGAAAGCACCACCCCTTCCATGGATGGAAGGGGTATTTATACTTACACAATACACGACCTCCTATCGGCCTGTGGATCAGGGATACAGTGGGTAAAGACCCGTCCTTCCTCCACGGTGTTGCACTACGCTAAACTAAACTAATAAACTGATAAATAACGTAACTAACGACAAGTCTACAAGCTAACTTAAGCTAGATAACATTTGGGGTGACCGACTCTTCACTATGGAATTTTCTAATTCCTAACAGAAGAAGCATATGAGAGATCTCAATAGAAAGAATGGTAATGTTTTTGAGAAGGTTAAATGTTTAAGGGAGGAGTTGAAGAAGGTTTAATCTGAGCTTGATAAAGATCCTAAGAATGTTAAGTTAAGAGAAGAAATGGTGTTTAATAATGCTTATAAAGAAGCTGTTTTAGATGAAGAAAGAGTGTTAAAACAGAAGACTAAGGTGGAATGGCTGAGGGAAGGTGATCATAATAGTGCTTATTTTCACAATCTCCTTAAAGGAAGAAAGAGTAAAAGTAGGATTTTATGTATTAAGGATGAATTGGGGAATGTCTATAGAGATGATCAAGTTGCCAATGTTTTTGTGTCTCATTTCCAAAAATTCCTTGGTAATTGTGAGGAAGTGTTTGACATTGAAGACCCTGAAGACATTTTCAACAACAAGCTGGACGATGAAAGTGCTTTACATCTGGTTAGGGATATTACTGATGAAGAGATTAAAGCTGCCTTATTTGATATTGATGA
Source organism: Chrysanthemum seticuspe (assembly GCA_019973895.1). Taxonomy (NCBI): domain Eukaryota; kingdom Viridiplantae; phylum Streptophyta; class Magnoliopsida; order Asterales; family Asteraceae; genus Chrysanthemum; species Chrysanthemum seticuspe. The sequence continues at coordinate 259,381,606 of BPTQ01000005.1, read as the reverse complement.
CAACAAGGCTCCTGGCCCTGATGGTTTCACAAGTAAGTTTTTCAAAGCTTCTTGGAGCATTGTTAGTAATGATGTGTGCACTGCTGTTAAAGAATTCTTTACCAGTGGGAAAATGTTAGGTGAGCTCAATACTACTATTATCTCACTTATTCCCAAATGTAAAACTCCTTCTCTAGTCACTGACTATAGACCCATTGCTTGCTGCAATGTGGTCTATAAGTGTATTAGTAAAGTAATTACTAATAGAATTAAGGGGGTTCTGAAGGATTTAATTGATGCTAATCAAAGTGCTTTTATTGAGGGAAGACATATTAGTGATAACATCATGCTTGCTCAGGAGCTTATGTGTGGTTATATTAGTAGGAAAAATGTGGGTAGATGTACTTTTAAGATGGACATCTAAAAAGCTTATGATTCTGTGTCCTGGGAGTTTTTAGAATTTTTCCTTAACAACTTTGGTTTTCATAAGGTGATGGTAAATTGGATTATGGTTTGTCTGAAATCTGCTTCTTTCTCTATCTGTGTTAATGGTGAATCCCATGGTTTCTTTAAAGCTAAAAGAGGGCTAAGGCAAGGTGATCCTATTTCACCTTACCTGTTTACAATTGTTATGGAAGTTTTCACTTTGATGATCAAGAGACAGGTTAGAAAGGAGAGTAAGTTTAAATATCACTGGGGGTGTAAGAAGTTGGGAATTGTTAGTCTATGTTTTGCTGATGATTTGATGTTGTTTTGCCATGGTGATAAGTTTTCGGCTGCTGTTCTTAGAAGAGCTTTGGATAAATTCTGTCTTTCCTCCGGTCTTAGGCCTAACATGAACAAAAGCACTGTTTATTTTGGTAATGTTAAAGAGGATGTAAAGCATGAAATCAGATTGGTGATGCCTTTCAATGAAGGTACATTGCCTGTTAGATACCTTGGAATCCCACTTGATTTTAATAGAATTAATTGGAGTGATTGTACTTTGCTTTTAGAGAGTGTTAAAAGGAGGATTGATGGATGGCAAAACAAGCACTTGTCTTTTGCTGGGAGACTTCAACTGATTGCATCTGTTCTCAATTCTCTAAATGTGTACTGGGCTTCTATTTTCATTCTTCCTCAGGGTATTTGTGATGATATTGACAAAATGATGAAGAGGTTCTTATGGTAGGCTGATGGGGGAAGGAGTGGTAAATATAGTGTTTCTTGGAAGGAGGTGTGTATGCAGAAAAATGAAGGGGGTTTGGGTCTGAAATCTCTTCATGTTTGGAATGAGGCTTTAATGGCTAAACATCTGTGGAATGTTGTTTCAGATAAGAAGTCTATTTGGGTTGATTGGGTAAAATCTCAATGGCTTAAAGAGGATAGTATTTAGGTTTCTAAGCCCAATCAGGATAATTCTTGGAGCTGGAGGCAAATCCTTTCTCTAAGAGATAAAGTTAGGAATTTTATTCACTATAAAATTAGGAATGGGAGGAAGTGTTTCTTCTGGTTTGATAAATGGCATGAGAGAGGTCCTTTGTAAACTTAATTAACTACTCTTTACTTCTTCACAGTAAGTCTGATATGAAAGCTAAAGTTGCTGATTTAGTCAATCAAAGGAGTTGGAACTGGCCTAATAACTCGAATACTAGATTTGAGGAAGTTATGGACATTCATGCTCCTAATTTGGTTAATGAATTAGAAGATAAAGCTGTCTGGATTAACAAGAAAGGAAAGGAGAAAGCTTTTTGTGTCAAGGAGGCTTGGAAAGTAATGAAGAATACTCATACTAAAGTTATTTGGTATGATCATGTCTGGTTTACTCAATGTGTCCCTAGACATTCTTTTATCCTTTGGATGGCTGTTAAAGGAAGGCTTAAGACTCAAGACATTATTTCCAGATGGTTAAACATTCAAGACATGAGCTGTCCTTTTTGTTTTAACTGTAAAGATTCCCATAGTCATCTTTTCTTCAGTTGCAGTTTTTCTAGAAGACTTTGGGAAAGATTAAAGGGGATGGCTAAATTGGATAATGTCTCTCATTCATGGGCTCAAATTATTTCTAGCATTGTAATAGACCTGCTAGAAATACCATTTGGAGTGTGATACAAAGATTAACATTGGGTGCAACTGTATATTTTGTTTGGCAAGAAAGGAATATGAGACTGTTTGGGGGTTCTAATAGAACTGTGGATGAAGTCTTTAAAGTCATTGTGGAAACTATTAGACTAAGAATCATGGGATTGAAACTCAAGACTACCCCTGATGTCATCAATGCTGCTCAGGTATGGAACTTCCCCATTGATAGAATTTATTTGTATAAAGGTATTCTTGATATACTTATGGCTGATTTTAATGATTTAAATGATGAAGACTAAGTATAGATTTAGGACTTCTAGTTATAGGGCTTTATGTGCTTATTACTGGAAGTGGGCTCACTATAGGAATGGTTATTGTTTGGATAATGGGTCCTATAAAGGGTATGGGGTTGTTAATTCTGTTTGGGGTTGGTTCAATGGTAGTTGGTGGGCTATTAACTATGGTGGTAAGGCCAATATTTGGTGGTATATGGGAGTGGGTAGTATTAGAAGAGCTCTGGATAATTGGTTTTATAATTCTATGCTTGGTGTAGTTTTGATCAGGGCTAGTTCTGTTTTGTTAGACTTGGGTTATGCCTTTAAGTATCAATGGTTGCTGTTCTTAGTGAAGAGTAATTGCTTGGTTGGTGATGTTCATTGGGTTTATAACAGCTTGTGGTGGGCTAACCTGAGTATGCAGATGTATAAGTTTTGTTATTATGTCACTAATGTTTGGGGTCAACTGTTGTACTCTTTTCCCTTGTTCAATCTTTTTCCCACAGGGTTTTGGTTGTCAAGGGTTTTTAAGGAGACAAAGTTGGTGGATTGGTCTTGTAAAAATGGGCAGTATTTCAATGATTCTGATGATAGCAAAGATGAGTGGATTTTATACAAGATTTGGAAAAAGGAAAGATTGGATGGTTATTGCATGGATGCTGCTCACAGAAGAGTCCACTGTGATATCTTCTATGGGTCATGGTTATGGTTTAAGTATAGTTGTTTTTGTTTGGTTATGATGTTTTATACTATTTGGCACTTATGTTGTTTGGTCTGTAATAGATGGTTGCCCCTTATTATCTACTTAGCTTGTATGCTGCCTTTTGATCACTAGCATATGGTGATGTTTCAAAATGCATTGGTTGGTCCCAATGTATTGTTGATGTATTCAGAGTATGTAGTGATCATAGGTTAGCTTAGGTCATTGGCTTTGTATTTCTTTTAAGGGGATTTTGTTTTGCCATCTGATTTTTGTGCCATTGTGGGAGCAGTTAGGGATGTGTCCTAGCTGTTTTTGTCCCCTTTGTGCTTTGTTTCTTAGCCTTTTGGCTCCTTTCTCTTTATAAAATTTACCTTTAGAGAAAAAAAATTCAAGCATAAAAGATGTATGCTTTCTATAGATCAGGCTCAAATCCTCACAATTTAGTGGTAAGGGCTATAATTTGTGCTAGCAAATGTTTATCGATCCCAGAATGGATTGCAATAATAATCGGAACACATCTCGAAGTTTCAAATATTACCAGTTTTACCAATGGTTATGATCCAGTTATTCTAATATATTTATCCTAAAAGCGTGAAAAATAACTAGATCACATGGGCAAACAAAATTTTAATTTTAAGCATGAAAACTCTAATTTTTCCTATTCACCCCCCCCCCCCCCCCCCACACACTTAAGTTAGGCATTGTCCTCAATGTAAAAAACAAACTTCAAAGTATAAAAATAGTGAAAATAGAGATGAAACCAGATATTCCAATGAGTTTGTCAGCTTAAATCTTCTTCAATCCTAGCGTCCACTGGAGTAATCATTACCTGCACAAAATCTTATATACAAAAAAGAGTTTTATTAAGAGGTGGCACCCCCTCACACTTAAGTTGAACCAGAGGTTTAAACTTTGGGGCGTGACCACAGAAAATCAATTTGGAAACACACGGGTTGCCTCCCGAGAAGCGCTTATTTTATTAACGAGTCATCAGCCTGACTCGAATCTTCCCGAATTTACTTGGCCACAGATGCAGCCTGGAACATTTTGAAAAGTTCAGGAATATACATGAATTCTTCACAAGTAGCTTCAATATCGTCCCAGACGAACTCAGCAGATGGTTTCCAAGGAACAATTTGTGGGATTCTTCCTGGAAAAGGTGCTACAAAGGTGATGGTTTCAAATTCATTTTTGGGGTAAACTGTTGCAACTGGTACTTCATTCATTTGCTCCTTATCGTAATATAACTTGATTCGGTGCCCATTAACAATGAAACTTCCACCCTGTTTGTCATAAAGTTCGACATACCCGGATGGATATCCATGTTTAACGATATATGGTCCAAACCATCTTGGTTGTAATTTAGGAGCTTTGAATTTGAATTTCATGTTGAAAAGCATAACTTTATCTCCGGATTTGAATTCTTTTCGAACTCTTAGCTTTTTGTGGTGATAAGCTTTTGTTCTAGCTTTATACTGTTTGGAATTTTCATAAGCTCGGAGTCTTAATTCATCGAGTTCGTGCAATTGCAAGAATCTCTTTTCTCCAGCTATTTTTAGATCGGTGTTACAGTTTCTGAGAGCCCAGTAAGCACGATGTTCAACTTCGAATGGCAAATGACAAGTTTTTCCATACAAGAGTCTGTAAGGAGTTGTTCCAATAGGAGTTTTATAAGCCGTACGAAATGCCCACAGAGCATCGTTAAGTTTCTTTGCCCACACTGAAGGATTGTCCTTCACTGTTTTCTCAAGTATTCTTTTGAGAGCTATGTTGGTGTTTTCAACTTGCCCACTGGTTTGTGGATGATAGGCAGTTGCGAATTGATGATGAACTCCATATCTTTTCATGGTTTTCTCCATTTGTTGGTTACAGAAATGGGTTCCTCGATCACTTATCAGGGCTTTAGGAATTCCATAACGAGCGAAAAGCTTTTTGAGGAAATTAACGACCACACGAGCATCGTTCGTTGGTAAAGCTTCAGCTTCTGCCCATTTGGACACGTAATATATAGCAACGAGGATGTATTCATATTTGTGGGATTTAGGAAAAGGTCCCATGAAATCTATTCCCCAAATATTGAATATTGTGCACACTTGGATGCTTGTCAATGGCATTTCATCTCTTCGTGAAAGATTTGTGGTTCTTTGGCAAGCGTCACAATTTTGAACAAGTGTATGTGCTTCTTTGAATATTGTTGGCCAATAGCATCCAGCATCAAAAACTTTTTTTGCTGTAGTGGAAGGACCGTAATGTCCCCCAGTTGGGCCATGATGACATTTGTCAAGAATTTTGCGGGTTTCGGAACCAGAAACACATCTTCGGATCATTCCGTCAGGACACATTTTGAAAAGATATGGCTCTTCCCAAAAATAGTATTTAAGTTCCGAAAAGAATTTGCTCCTTTGAGCATGAGTTAAACCTTTTCTGAGAATTCCTCCAGCGAGATAGTTTGCAAAGTCAGCAAACCAAGGATTGTCAGTTCCATCGATGGTCATGAGAGTTTCATCGGGGAAGTAATCATCGATTTCTTCTTCCTTTAACTCCTCAAGATCGGGGTTTTCAAGACGAGATAAATGGTCAGCAGCTAGATTCTCTGCTCCTTTCTTATCTTTGATTTCCATATCAAATTCTTGGAGTAGCAGAATCCATCGAATAAGACGCGGTTTAGCATCTTGCTTGGTGAACAGATATTTGAGTGCTGAGTGATCGGTGAAAACGACTGTCTTTGAGAGAACAAGGTAGGATCGGAATTTGTCGAATGCGAAAACTACGGCCAGTAATTCCTTTTCGGTGACGATATAATTTTGCTGAGCACTATTCAGTGTCTTGCTAGAAAAATATATAGGCCAAAAGTGTTTTCCTTCACGTTGCCCTAAGACAGCTCCAACAGCAAAATCGTTGGCATCGCACATAAGTTCGAAAGGTAGTGACCAATTAGGTGAAACCATGATCGGAGCACTAGTCAGTTGAGATTTCAACGTTTCGAAAGCTTTCATGCAATCAGCATTGAAGTCAAAGATAGATTCCTTCTCGAGAAGTTTTGTCATCGGACGGGATATTTTTGTAAATCTTTGATAAAGCGGCGGTAAAATCCGGCATGTCCTAAAAAACTTCTAACGGCTTTGATGTTAGTTGGTGGTGGTAGTTTTGAGATAACGTCGATTTTTTCTTTGTCTACTTCTATGCCTGCACTAGAGATCTTGTGGCCAAGCACAATTCCTTCGGTTACCATGAAGTGACATTTTTCCCAGTTAAGGACAAGATGTGCAGCTTCACATCTTTCGATCATTTTATCAAGATTGGAAAGACAAGCTTCAAATGAGTCTCCAAAGACTGAAAAGTCATCCATGAAAAGTTCCATGTAGATTTCGAGCATGTCTTGGAATATGGCTATCATACACCTTTGAAAAGTCGCAGGTGCATTGCAAAGACCAAAAGGCATATGCCGATATGCGTAGGTTCCAAAAGGACAAGTGAAAGTGTTTTTTTCTTGGTCATTAGGATCGATTGGAATTTGGAAATATCCTAAAAATCCATCGAGGAAACAAAAGAATTTATTTCCTGCTAGTCTTTCAAGCATTTGATCCATGAACGGGGAGTGGAAAGTGATCTTTTCTGGTGGCTTTGTTTAATTTCTGATAGTCAATACAAAGGCGCCAGCCAGTGACAGTTCTAGTTGGAACTAGTTCATTTTGTTCATTAGTCACTACCGTCATTCCTCCTTTCTTGGGAACACCAGTGAACAGGACTTACCCAAGGGCTATCCTCAATTGGGTAAATGATACCAGCATCGAGAAGTTTTATGATTTCCTTTTTGACAACTTCTTTCATGTTGGGATTGAGTCGACGTTGACGTTCTACCACATGTTTGATTCCATCTTCGAAATTGATTTTTTGTGTTTGCAGAAATTGGGACTAATTCTTGGAATATCAGATGTTTTCCAAGAGAAAGCTTGTTTGTGTTTTTTGAGGATAGAAACTAAACTTTCTTTCTCGTTGGCCTCGAGTAATGACGATATGAATACTGGAAGAAGTGATTTTTCCTCCAGGTAAGCATACTCAAGATGATCAGGGAGAGGTTTGAGCACGAGATATGTGGGTGGTTCTTCGATAGAGGATTTAATTCGCATCTCGTCATTGAAAGTTATTTCTTCAAAGTTTTCTTCCTCCATTTCTTCCTCCTCCGTGTTATCTCCTTCGAATTCTACTTTCAATGAAATCATCAAACTCTTTGTCAAAGTCTGTTTCATTGATTTTTTCAGAAGTAGTCATGAATGGATCGGATTCGTTAAGTAATGCATCCAATTCCTCGTCGGTGACTTCATCGATAACATCGATGTTAAAACAAGTGTCATCACTGGAATGTGGATAGCGCATCACTTTATCGATTAGAAAGGTGATTCGGTCTTCTCCAACTCCGAGGTTGAGTTCTTTTCCTTTCACTTTGATGATTGCGTCGGCGGTATTTAGGAAAGATCTTCCTAAGATGAGTGGGACTTTACTATCTTCTTTCATTTCTAAGATTACAAAGTCCACGGGAAAAATGAATTTACCGACTTGAACAAGCATATTCTCGGCAATGCCAACAGGATATTGATAAGAATGATTTGCTAATCGAATGCTCATTTTTGTTGGTTTTAGGCTGTTGTTGCATAACTTGGAATACAGCAAATAAGGCATCAAATTGATACTTGAGCCAAGATCGGCTAAAGCATCGCATTTAATATTATTCCCGAAAGTACATGGAATAAGAAAGCTCCCAGGATCTCCGAGATTTGGTGGGATTTTGTTTTGGACAATGGCTGAGCATTCTTCGTTAAGGAAAGTAGCTGATATTTTCTCTAGCTTTCTTTTGTTATTAAGAAGTTCTTTCAAGAATTTCCCGTAATTGGGCATTCTGGCTAAGACATCAACGAGAGGAACATTGATTCTAACCTCTTTGATTATTTCAATGAACTTCTTATAACGTTCTTCCATTTTTTCTTTCTTAAGGCGTTGAGGATAAGGAATTTTTGGTGTGTACGCCTTGACAGATGGGGTGGTTTTCTTTTTGGTGGTTTGAGTTGTGTTGGTTTCCTCTGCTTCATTCTCACTATCTTCGGTGATAGGAGTATTTTCATTAGGATTTTGTGGTGGATCATACGAGATACCACTTCTTGTGAAGACAGCATTGATATGCTCATTTCTCGTTTGTGGTGGACGGTACGTCTTATCATTTGATGGTTTTGGGTTGGAGTGGGTATTACTTGGCAACGAACCAGATGGTCGAGAGGAATGTTGGTCAGAAAATCTGCCAAACTTGCTTTCAAGATCTTGGATAGATGCTTGATGATTTTTCTGTCCTTGCTCAACTTTGGCCTTGAGATTGAAAAATTGATTTTGGATAAAATCATTTGCATATTTTTGAGCAGCCACAAATTCTCTCATGGTTTTCTCGAATTCGGTTTCTTCCATCTTTTTGTCGGAGTTTTGTGGTGGTGGATTGTTAGTTCGTGGTTGAGAATCACGGTTGTCATCCTTGGTCGGCGGTCTTGCCAATTTCTGGAATTTCGACCATAATAATTACTACGATATCCTCCTCCACGATATCCTCCTTGGGCATAATTCGCTTCTCCTTCGTTAGGTCCACCCATAGGCTTATCGTCGCACTCGGACGATGGATGATTTCCTCCGCAATTGTTGCATCCGTCTCGTATTTCCTTCATTTCTTCTTTGATATCTTTGTATTGCGAGTCGATTTTTGGGGTTAAGGCTTCCATTTTCTCCATGAGTTTTGAGGTATCGGTGTTTTCGACAAAAGCAACGGTTTTTCAAAGAGTTTTGGTTTTAGAATCTTTGGACCAATCGAGTTTGAGAAGTACTCGATCCTTGAGTAATTGGTGTGCATCGTTAGGAGTCTTATAGAGAAAAATTCCTCCAGCATCAAGGATGCCTTGAGAGATTTCGTCTAGTCCATGGCAAAAGATTTGGATAATGGTTCCTTTGGATAATCCATGTCCATGACAACTACGAAGCAAATCTTTCATCTGAAGCCAAGCTTCGACAAGTGATTCGTTGGGATTTTGTGAGAAAGCATGAATTTCTCCCATTAATCGATCAAACATGGCAGGTGGAAAGAATCGGCTAACAAAGGCTTGCCTCATACTTTAGCATCTCCGGCGAGTGATGACGGAAAATGTTTGAGTTTGATGACATTGACGTTGGTGTCGCCATAACGGAACATGCCGCAAATTTCGATGAATTCGGCAATGTGCTTATGCGGATCGGCCCGCGCACGGCCATCGAATTGACGGTCTTTGATCATGGAAAGATGATGACCCTTCACGGTGAAGTTTTCACCAAGGTTGACAGAAACAATAGCACTCCCAGGGGTTGGTGCTATGGCTCGGTTGGTTCCCCACATGGGTTGATCGTCCGCCATGGGAAAAGGTAAATTGGTGAAAGGGTTGTAAACAACTTTGGCTTCTACGAGGTTATCAAATGGTGGATTTGGTACTCTTGGTACACGATTTTCCAATGGTATGAAAAGTGTTCTTCTTCTTCTTCAAATCAAACGTTCAGGGTTGGTAAGAGGTGTAATTGGTTCTATTCCCATTGCACGAGTGTTCATACAATGTCCTAGAGAATCCAGGCAATATCTAAACACACGGACAAACAACGAAAACAGTTTTCTGGGTCAGAAGGGGTAACCGGATCGGTCGCGAGGTGCGATCGATCGGTTAGATCAGTTTGGTATGGTTTAAAGGCGTAACCGGTTCGGTTGTAGGGCAACCGGATCAGTTGAGACTTCTGGAAAAAAAATTGGAGTGAATCGACTGATGGGGATTCAAAACTTGCTGAAACACAATCAAATCCCCGGTAGCGGCGCCAAAAACTTGATGTGCTACGTGTGTACAAGTTTTAAATTTATAAAAGGTGAATTACCAATATTACTAATAACACATACGAGCAAGTGCACTCGTCCGTTATAGCAAAATTATGAAGGTAAGTCGAGATCGTTCGCAGGGATTTGAGGTGAATCTAATTAACAAGTTTGAATCAACAAAGTCTATCCAAAACATATAACAATGCGAATAGATATAATGAAATCGTTCGCAGGGATTTGAGGTGAATCTAATTAAACTAGTTTCATATCTTAGATTAGTGTGATTGTGTTAACCTCTTAACATGTTGGTTGTGATAATTAGTTGGTGTACTAATCTATTGTTCTTACAAGTTAAACCTTCGTCAAGATTTTAGTTCATAAAACAAGCATTAAGTTTAACCAATCAATTCAAGATCAATTCAAGTTTCATAAGTTCATTTTCATAAACTTAAACACAAAAACATCCACTTGTTTCATCAAATTTCTTAAGAAATGGTCAATACAAAAGGTAACCGATTATAGACAAAAGGCTACAATTGATTCTCAACAACTAATTTACGACCTTTTAGATGTTTCCAATCAATCCAATTTGATAATCAAAAAGCGTTTTTATTACAACCACACCTTAGTTCCTTTCTTTAATCAAGAATAATGGGTAAAAACAACCATCCATAGACAAAATGATTATAACTAGTTGAATAACAATAAGTTCTTTCGACCTCTACGATTACTATCAACTAGTCAAACTTGATTAACAAATGTCACTATGAAACTTTAGCACAATTGGATTTTAGAATTAACTTGAAATTGAATTAAAACATGTTAACATAGTCACTAACTAATCATATGATAATCAACATCATTTAAGCAAGTGTATAAAGAAACTAGCCACTCATAGCAAACATGAACATAAACTCAGAACTTTGAACATTAGAAAATATGATTAAAAGTCTTACAATGCTTGGAATAAGATTACAAATGGTGAAGTAATGATTCCCAAAGTATTGGGGTAGACTTCTTGGTGATTTGGCCTCCAAATGTGGAACTTCTGGAACTCCAAACTTTCCTGGACTTCTAAGGATGAATTTGAGAGCTTAAGAGCTTTGTTTGATGAGTAGAGAGAGTTGTATTGAAGTGTGTGTCTCATATGCTCACAAAAGGCCTCTATTTATACTAGTTCCAAGGCCTAGGGTATTAATTGCTGAACTTAGCCTCCAAGGAGTTAGGAAGGGACTAGAATACATCAAGAGAAGGTCCTACAATCATTTGGATGCAAAGGGGAAACTTAGTGATGAAGAATTGGCAGATATAGGTCTTCCTACCGGATCGGTTACACGACCAACCGATCCGGTTGGTCTTCTACAAGGAACCAACCGTTCTGGTTGCGGGCAGCAACCGTACGGTTGGGATGGCGTCTTAAGCACTTTTTGGTCATTTTCCAACCCGATCCGGTTGGATTTCCTGAGTTACGGAAAATCAACTTTTACTTCTATTTGTCTTGTAGAACTTGGTTCTTAATTCACTATGGTCTTCAAAGGTACTTGAGATACTGATTTGTGCTTGACATGCTCCACTGAAACGGGAATCTTCTATTTGTTGAACATTACTTTACTTTTTCTTCCATTTCCCTGCACTTGGTTATAAACACTAGACAAACATCTTTTGATGCGATTAAGCACTGAAATCACGTAAGTATAACCGAATAACATATACAAAAGCACACATAACACTACTAGAAACATGTACAATCTGAGCGTTATCAGAGATACATGCTCTAAACTAGAACACAAGGTTTTTCATAAATGCTCTATCTTTTTGATTGTTGGTACTGCCTAAGTATTTAGCCACAAGTCCCATGATCATGAACCATTAATCACCGCGAGTGAACGTAGATATCGTGAATAGTACTATGGGGATTTACGACCCCATTTCGGTTATAGAGAAATAACCGGGGCGCACCATATTGAATTTCTTTAGCTAATTAGCTATTACCTCCTTTGTGGCATACTTACGTACACTGGTAATTCGGTGTATGCAGTTGAGTTTTGGTTTCATGAGCTTAGCGCATAATAATCTGTGATTTTTCTTATGATATTGTTAGTTTACAATGATCATGATCTTATACTTGTGTTCAACTATTTTAAACCTATGAATTTCACTCAACAATTTTTGTTGACCTTTTTAAGCATGTTATCTCAGGTAATCAGTGAAGAGTATGACCAAGGCGCGGAACGGGACATGGCAAGGCTTATCCGGTGGTGTAAAACATAAAAGTTTTCATTTATTTCAAACTCATGTTCTTTCTTTTGGGAAAAACACTTGATCTATTTACAACGTTTTGTAACAAACTATGAGTTTTCGATGAATGATAACTATTTTATTAAAACGTCTCTTTCGAGTCGTTTTGTATAATTATTGACTATGATCTCCATTCAAGTAACACCCGGATTAGTCTTCCGCTGTCATTAAGATTTTCGGGGGTATTACAGATTGGTATCAGAGCTAGGTTATAGAGAACCAAAGAGTTTTTCAAAAACATTTTGGACTATAACCGCACTTTTAAAACGGGACTATTTTACACCACTGCATTACGCCCTTCTGTCACCGCTCTATGCATTAGGATTGATGCATCACTAGATCATAAGTAAATTGCATTCATTTTAGTTAGGCATAGAGATTTGCTTGGCAAATATGTGTAGCTAACTAAAATCTTGTTAATTATATTATTTGGCATTTTACTTACACTAATTTAGGGGTTGTTACAGTACCATGTCTGCATCCCACCCGGTTGTTCTGTCCTAAGACACTGAGATGGAAGACACTATGTCCTCTACGACTGTCAATATGCGAGCTCATCCCAGTCCAGTCATACCAGCTACTGTTTCGGACGAGACTGAACCTTTTGAGGAAGGTGAAGTTGCCCGAACTCCCACTGTTCCAGCTATGATTGCTCGCTCTCAAGAGCACAATGCTTTTTCTTCTATGACCCTATATCAGTACTACGAGTCACAGCAATGGTTACCTGCTTCAGATGTCACTGTGGATGATGGATCTTCCAAGTCATCAAAGAGCACTGACTCTGCTTCATCAGACTCTTCTGGATCATCTTCCCTACCGATCCGTCATCGCCGACGTAGGATCCGTGTTCTTAAGCCTTATGGCCTGAGCCATTTGGAGTGCCTTACAGACTACATCGTAAAGGTACGACCTTCATGCATACCGCTAGGAAGTGTGTGCGATCCATCACTATGACTCATGTGATACCATCAGCTCAGTCACCATCATCTCATTCACCACCTGCCCAGTCATCACCAGTTTCACCTACTGTTCCACCTACTGCTACTTTACCACTACCACCACCTACTGTGTTCTACCATCAGACTACTACTGTTCCTGTTTCATCACCGACTACAGCATCACCTCCATTGGACACTTTTAGTAAGCCACTTTTATCGCTTTGCATTAAGTTCTATTCACCATCACCATCTGGTCCGTACATGTCTACTCAAGTGGATAATGAGACCGGACCAAGGAAGAATGCCGGTGGTAGGCTATGGTCATTATTGATTCCTTTACTTCGTCGTAAGAGAGAAGAGGAGGGAGCGCCTAGTTCATTCAAGCTTGGAGAGAGCTCAACCAGTGCACCAGCTCCAGTTCTGCCTATTACCGGTGAGCCTGTACACCACACCATTCCTCTGTTGGCTACGAGACTCGTCAGGAACAAAGACCAGTTGAGTGAGCTCCTGGCGCATTATGATGAGATTCCATTGGTTAGGATAGAGAGCTTAGAGGACGAGGTCGAAAACCTCATGATAGGTCGCTACTCCATTGAGATTGTATTTGATATGATGAGTACTCAGATTGTGGAAGCAAGAGAGGCCGTGAATGATTGACTCAGAGGTTGGAGACTACAGTTTGAGATGCTAGTATGTTGAGAGACACTGCTTTAGGATGAGAGAGAGTCTTGCATCACGAGCTTGCATCCGCTCATGCTCACACTGCTATCCTAGAGGAGAGGATTGATGACCTCCAAGTGAGAGATCGAGCACGTGAGCAGCAGATCCGAGATTTGACAGCCATGGTTGAGGAGATTCGCCGTCGTCATGATGACACATCAAGAGATGCGTAGATTCTAGCTATATTTATCTTAGTATGTATCATAAAGCCGCCATATGAGGTATTAAGGCTTGTATCCTTTTGGTTTGTAACTTTGGAACAAGAATTATGATGTTGTAACCTATGGTTGTGAACAATACTATGTAATGATGTATTCTATGTATCATATGGTTGTATTTCCTATATTCTTGTGTTGTGATATTATTCATCTGTATTGTATGCCGAACCGATCCTTATGTCCATATATATATGTTATGATTTGTTGAGAAAAATCATGATTCACTTGTTGTTATTCATAACGATATCATATCATTGATTTAAAGTGATGATCTTGACTATTATGATATTTATAATGTGTAATCACTTTTATTATCGATTGCTCTTGGTGTTTAATTCTTGGAAATTTTAGAAAAATGGTCAAGAAGAAGGCTACCTCATCCACCATCACACACGCAGCTATTCGAAAAATGGTCGCTGAAAGCGTTAGCGCTGCTATAGCACAGCATGTCGCTGACACTTCAAGAGCCGAAGCTGAACGCATTGTCGAAGCTGAATGAATTGCCCAAGAGGCACGTGAAGCCGAAGCTGCTACAAGAGAAGCTGAGATTGCAAGATGTTAGCCTTGATTATTTTTATTAGAAGTGATGGTCATTCACGATTAGGAACTTTGTAATGTGTGTTAGATATCGTGATAGAATAGTCATCGGGCTCGTGGATTGGGCTAAGCTAATTGGGCATTAGTTAAGTTAAGCTAGCCTTGTCTAGTTCGTGTAACCCAAGCCCAATCCAAGTCCATCTCAAGGCCCATGGCCAAGCCTTGGGGCATCATCCTCTCTTACTATATATACCCCTCAAGTATGTCATTTGAGGGGTGTGCTTGAGTGTGTGTGTGTGTGTGTGTTTTTCCTTTGAAGCAATATAACATCTTATTGTTTTTCTTCTCTCTACCTCTCTAAACATATACACGAGTTACACATCTTAAGTCACCATCTTTCTATCTTTTCTTCTTCATTTATACGCATAACAGTTTGTGTATAACGTGGGTTTGTGTGAGACGTGGTCTTGTTGTGATAAGGTATAAGTGATATCTAAGGTCTAACAATTGGTATCAATCGCCTAACAATGGTTTAGGAGTGTTTGTGTTTGTTTTGAAGGGTTACGTATAAGCTCACGTTTTACATATTTGAAACGCTTAAAGCTTTCATTTTTTCACCAAAAAATTCAAGATTCTTGTGGTTTAAGGTTTATTTGGTGTTAAAGTTTTAGTTTTTCGCAAAAAGTTTCAAGCTTTACGGGTTTAGATGCGTTTTTAAACTCGTATTTGGTTCATTGGTCATTTCTACTCGTAACTTTTCTAAGCACTTTGGGTGAAAAAGGTCACCATTTTTGGGTTATTCGAGTGTTTTTAAGGCTTTCTGTGCAAAAGAAATCATTTGAATCGTTGGAAATTTCTTACGAGTAGAAGTCAAAAAGTCAAAACCCTAGTTTTCTATTCGTAACTTTTCTAAGCACTTTGGGTGAAAAAGGTCAACATTTTTGGGTTATTCGAGTGTTTTAAAGGCTATCTGTGCAAGAGAAATCGGTTGAATCATTGAAATTTTTTTACGAGTAGGTCAAAACTCTAGTTCTACTCGTAAGAAAGTCAACTACTCATAGTTTTCTACTCATAACTTTTTGGTGAAGAATCTTCAAACTATAACGGTTACTCAGTGCTTCCCTCACTTGGATAAGTGTGTGGAACACTTCGACTTGTGGATATCCCTTACGATGTGACAGTGTAAAGGATTTTTGGTTCTTAACCATAGTTTACGCATAATCTAATAGCTTACGAGTAACTCTACGCATAACTTCACAATTACGCGTAAGGTTTACGAGTAACTTTTTGTCTACGCATAAGCTTAAGGTTACGCGTAAGATACTTTCTACGCATAAGATCCTACGCCTAAGGAATCCTACGCCTAAGCTTCCTACGCATAAGATCCTACTCGTAACCACATCCTACTCGTAACTACATCCTACTCGTAACCGTATCCTACTCGTAACCATATCCTACTCGTAACCATATCCTACTCGTAACTTCTTTGGTCTACGCCTAAGCTCTTTCTACGCCTAAGTTTTTTGGCGGGAAATCTTGAGTAAAATTTAATTTTTCGAGGAGACTAAACGTTCAATTTTTACGCGAAATTCAAATTTTGGTTTAACTGTGAAAATTTTGGTCAAAAATTCAAATTTTTGGGCCTAAATTCAAACTTTTCGGGTCAAATTTGGCGTCAAAATTGTCATAACTCAAATTTTTCATACGACCTTAGAATCAATTTTTATAGTGAATTTCAAATTTTGGGAGAAAATTTTTTTTCCACCTAAGAACCAAGGTTACGAGTACGACTTTCAAAAACACCTCAACCAAGCTTAATCTTCATCAACCACAACTCCTTCAAGGTTGAATCTATCCTACATCAACTTTATCAGAACATACCTTCATCAATGGCAACTGACAAAGATCGTCTCAAAACTGCTTTCACAAATGCTATTGCTGGATTCGCCAATACATGGTTTTCAGAGTTTAATACGCAGTTTGCTCAACCATCTATGCATATGAGTCAAGAAGGACACATGGTTGATGTTATTGGGAATCAGAATGGATTTACTACGGGTATACAAATGGGGAATCAGATGCAATATGCAGGACAATTTGTTGGACATCAAGGGGGTCAGATTGTGAATCAGAATATGGGATATCAAAATGAGAATAACTGTTTTATGACTTCGGTTCAGAATGCTACCTCCGAACCTCAAAGCCAAGATTCAGGGTATCGTCGGTTCAGCATGCTACCTCCGAACCTCAAGTACAAGGTGTTGTTAGCAAAGAAAGAAAAATTGGGAATTGAGTTGACTGATGAGGAATACGAATTCATGAATCCAGGACGGACAGATAAAGCAAACTCCTGTCATACAGTCAACCAGCAGGACACAACATCAAGTGCTACTTTTGACTCACCTCCAGTCTATGACACAGATTCACTCAATGAGGTACCAAATTATAGTAATGCTGCTAATCAGTTTACTCATGATGAACAACATTCTGTGACAACAGCACCTACTTATGATACATACCTGGACAATCCGAGTTGTAGCAATACGAACTCTGAAACTCCAGATGTGAATCCTAATGGAGGCTGTGTGGCACAAAATACTGCGACTGATGAGGAAACCCGTGCTTATTTTGAATCATTACTTAATACTTGTGGTATTGAAATTGAGAAAGTTAGTAAGGTCAATCGCGAGGTTAAGGCCGCGAATAAGAAATTGACCGCTGAGCTTGAGAGTTACAAGGAGAACGCAACAGCCTTTGAATTTCAGAAAAACAAAGAATCAGAATTAGAAATTGGTTATCGAAATTTGGTTTCTAAAGAACAACTTTTGCAAATCAAGTATAACACACTTGATGTGAATTTGAACTTGAAAATTAAATCTTTAAACAAGGAAATTTCTGAGTTAAATAACCAACTTTCTAAACAAAATGAAATGTTTTCTAATCTTGAAAAAGAAAAGAAGCCGTTGATTACTGATTTTTCAAAACGAGAAGATTCTCTTCTTGATGAAATTCTTGATAAAAATGAAAAAATCCAAACTTTGGAAAATTTACTTCTCAAAACGGGTCATTCTGCTCAAACAATCAAGATGCTTTCTAATCAAGTAAATCCGCGTTTTCATACTAATAATAGAATGGCACTTGGTAACGACCCCTCTTCGTTCCTCAAGAAAGCTCAGAAATCTCATAATGTGTTAAACAATGGAAATGTTTTGCATAAACCCATAATTGTTCGTGATTCTCTTGAAACGTTGGAACTATCTGAGGAGAGTAGATCAAAAATGAAACAAAAGAATCCAGATCTTAAACCGATTGATTATAACAAATGGAACAAAATTAATGGAATTACTTTTGTGTCACAAAAAGAAAAGTCAAAGTTTTCCATCACTTCCTGTGTTTCAAACAAAGAGTCAAAACCAGTTTCAAAAACAATTGTTGTCTCAAAATCTCTTTCGAAAATCGAACAAATGTCTTCAAACAATCCTTTTAACACAAGTGATACTAGAAGCATTTTAGATGACGTTAAAACTAGAATTGGGTATCTTCAAGAGACTGTCAAGTCTAAAACCAATATTACAACTAACATCTGGTTTACTCGTCATGATGACGAAACAAAAGAGTTTTTTAAAACCCAAATTGCCCCTCCGTTAACTGCCATCAGTGCGAGGGTAATTCATGTTGAACAAGCACTTTTGAAAGAAACAGCTGACTTTGTCAAGGACCATAAATCCCTGGTAAAGCAAGCTAATGCATGTGTTGAACACATCAAAGTTTTGGAAATTTTGAATGATTCTCTCTTCGAAGATGTTATGACTACTGATATTATGTCCATCATTTTGCAAACATATTCTGTTGAAGATCATGAAAGACTCCAGTCTGAGACCTCCGAAATTGTTTCAAAATATGAAAAAGCTCTTATGAAACTTGAAAAAGAAAATGTCTCATATTTTAAACAACTTGATCGCAAAACTGAGGAATGCAAATATGACAAATTGTCATATGAGCGTGCCTACAAGGACATGCAAGAGCAAAATGATCTTTTGAGAGCTCAATTAGAATGTCTAAAAGGGAAGGCTGTGGATACTAAGATTGCAAAACCATTGACTAAGGAGAAGGAAAATGTTGCAAAACCGGTTCTCAAACCAAAAATGTCTATTTCTATGCCTCCTCCAAAAGTCAATGAGAAAAAAGATTTGTCAAAACCAGTCACTCCACCTCCCTTGCAAAAGCAAAATGAAAAGATTGTTGAAAAAGGAAAAGCAGTTGCTGAAACACCAAAAGTGATTACACCTAGCCTTTCTAGGAATAGTACACGGAATGTGACCAAAAATCCAGTTAAAGAATCTGTCGGTTCTAACAACATGGTCAACAATCACTATCTAGAAGAAGCTAGGAAAAATGCACAGACTCGAAAAGATGGAATTCTAGGTGCAACATCTAGGGTGATGAATTCTACAAGATTTCAAGGCACTGCTAGTAGTAGTAAACCATTACCTAGGAACACTCTACAAAAGACTAGGGATTGGCTTACATCTAAGAGTAGTTGCGCAAAAGAAAATGCTATGCCCTTAGAAAACAACACTAGGAATTCTAAGTCTTTTTCGAACAAGAATCAACTTCCAAAAGACTGTCGTGACAAAGTTAAAGCTGCTGTTTTAAACAAAAATATTGAATTTGTCTGTAATACATGTAAAAAATGTGTCTTTTCATCTAATCATGATGCATGTGTCTCACAATATCTCAAGAAAGATAATTCTCGTGCCAAGGCACAATCCAATAAGATACCAAATAGAAACAAACCCGTTGATATAATGTCAAACAAACAGAAACCTAATAGGTGGATCTCTTCAGGACGTAGTTTTTCCAAAAATGAGTCTTCCGCTGCATCTGATAAGAAAACAACTCCTAGATCTTACCTTAGGTGGATACCCACGGGAAAAGTTTTCAACAAAATAGGTCTTAGATGGATTCCCACCGGAAAGATTTTTGATACTTGCTCCAACACAGATAATAGTGAAACTCATCAAGATAAGGAAGTCAAAACCACTACAACCGATGATAGTGATCACCCTCACCGTGAGGAATCTTGTACTTCTAACACTGTTATTTGTGAAAACTCTTCTTCTTTGGTTGCAGGTGAATCAAATATCTCTGAACCCAACTCATCAGAGGGTTCCAATTCTGTAAAATCTTCTTCTTCATTTTCTCTATCTTCTATCTTTGATTTTCCATTTCTTTTATAAAACCAACAAAAGCAAAATACAAAAACAATATAAAATCAAAAATCCAAAAATATTCTTCTACGACATGTCTCTCGTATAATCGATATTCTGTACGTTTCTAGAAATGTCATTCAACAATGATACGGGCATGTACAGATGCTTGAGCGAGAGTTCTTTAATATGTTTTCAAAACATGTCGTTTCTCAAAATTTATTCATATAATGGCTTTCGTATACTTCAGTACGAAACCCGAACTTCAAAGAAAGGAAAGTGCTTAACCAATCAAAGGTCTTAAATATTTTTCAAAGCACTATTCCTAAAAACATAATGGCTTGTAAGTATTTCAGCTTGCAACCCGATCTTTAAAGAAAGGAAAGTGCTACGCAAAATCGATTTTCATAAATATCGAGCACTTATCCTAAAACAAATGAAGATAATTTTTCTCTAAATATCTTCAAAAGATTTTTAAAATCTTCATCTTGCGTACCATTGATTCGAAATTTTCTCAAAAAGATTTTTCAAAATCTCTCACATTTGGTACCAAGATAACTCCCTCTAAACCCTTAATTGATTCTAAATTTTCTGTAAGAAAAATATGCTTTCGTTAAGGGGGATTATAAAACAAAATTGTTCCAAAATTCATGCTGAATCAGTTTCTCTCCAAAATGTTTTTCGAAAAACATATCTTTTAATCACTTTGTTTCAAAAACATCATAGATATGCTATTTTTTAGGGGGAGAAACGTGATTAAAATGTGATCAAAAAGTTTAATGATCGTTGTTTGAATCTCAAAAGAGCTCGACTCAGTTGAAACCAATGAATTGATGAGGAATCATGTACCATCTCGAGAAACTTTCTATGACTTGACCAGGACAGGTAATAATTTCAAGCTAGTTCTCTAGTGATGTAAACGTGTCTCGAATCGGTCTTGTTCATTTAAAGTCGATCAATTCAAAAGTGCGAACTCTACCCTCACTGTGAAGATTTAAGTTAAAACAATATAAGCACATGTGAAGGGGGAGTGTTTCTGAAAATATAAAACTCTCAAGGTGTTAACAAAATGTTTTGATAATCATAAACACTTTGAGAGATTTTCAAGAAAAATGGTTTTCATGGCAACATAGAAATAGTCATGGAGTTATAAGGTGACTAAGGATAGGAAATCCGTCCTATGATCCGCCAGAGCCGGAGGGATCTACCCAAGGACATCACCAATAGTTTAGTATTAGAAGTCCTTAGGTATGATTGAAAAAGGAGTAATGTGAGAAAGGAGAAAGAAGGGGTTGAAGAATTAAAATGAAAAGTAATGAGAAAGGGTGAAAACAAATAACCCTCCATACTCAACCTTAGGGCAGAAACCGGGTTCAATACATATGCTACTGGTTGTCACTAGAAGACACTGGTATTGAAGACAAAGACGTCATGGACCCAGTGACGCACTGCACCTAACCTTCTAGCCACTCAATTCCTCTTAAAAGGATTTGTTTCATTCTCACTGGGAACCCTGCATAATCTATCGACTTTCTCTTAGAGATTGTTGGTATTGAAGAAGGAGACCCTCTCCCTAGTCTCTGCTCAGGAAAACCAAAATGCACTATTGATTCTAGAGCCACGAGATTCATCAAAAGATCTCATAGGAACACATGACATGACATCGCTTGCTGTTCACCAATAAGGACACAAGTGATATATTATAGATTCCTACGCAGGTCTTAGCAATCTGCCAGAACATTTATGAGAGGTTTTACAACTGTAATCCTCAGTGATTGAATGGAAATTCCTGCCAGGGTCAACATCAAACAGCCCTGACAGCAGGTCACTTCGGTAATTCTCCGTGGATTACGCTTAGTGTGTCTCAAACGGTCTACAGTCGTGGGGTGATGCTTCGGTGTACCTCAGCGACTCATCTGAACTGTAGGTGTACTTCGGTATATCGTGTTATCTCACTTGTGGGACTCCAGTTCAGGAACGACCCTTGTGAGAATTAGAGACGTGTTTTCACACTATGCTGTTAACACCCTCGAAATTCAAACTTGTAAGTGCCGGAATTCGCTTATTACTAACCTGTTTTATGTTTTCTTCTTATGGAAGCTCCGGAGCGGATGGATCGTGCAGACTCGCCACATGCTCATACCAACAACACATGAAAGTTCTCATCATAATCAAAGGAGATGATTCTTCGTCAATGTCAAAGAATCTACAAAGTTTAAAGACTAGAGAACTACATCATTGGTAAACCAAAGTCAAATAGAAGTGTGAGCATGGTGGAGAAAAGCGTGGAGACACCTAACCAACGAAGTTGACAATGGCAGACAACCACATTAACTGATCACAAAGCATGAAGGAACAAAGAATTAAGACTATTCTATATCTACTCACAAAGTTCAAGCTCAAAAAGATTAAAGACCTATTCAAGTGGAGCATCTTTTGAATGACCACCCCTTAGGGGGAGATTGTTAGCCTTGATTATTTTTATTAGAAGTGATGGTCATTCACGATTAGGAACTTTGTAATGTGTGTTAGATATCGTGATAGAATAGTCATCGGGCTCGTGGATTGGGCTAAGCTAATTGGGCATTAGTTAAGTTAAGCTAGCCTTGTCTAGTTCGTGTAACCCAAGCCCAATCCAAGTCCATCTCAAGGCCCATGGCCAAGCCTTAGGGCATCATCCTCTCTTACTATATATACCCCTCAAGTATGTCATTTGAGGGGTATGCTTGAGTGTGTGTGTGTGTGTGTGTTTTTCCTTGAAGCAATATACATCTTATTGTTTTCATCTTTCTTCTCTCCACCTCTCTAAACATACATGAATTCTATCATTCAAGTCACCAAGTTCTATTCTTAATCTTAATCTTTCTCTACGCCTACTGTTTGTATAACGTGGGTGTTTGTGTGGTAAAGGTTGTATTTGTGATAAGGTATATGTGATAAAGGGGTATAACACAAGAGAAGCTGAAATTGCAAGAGAAGCTGAGATTGCCCGAGAAGCGGAAATCGCTCGAGAGGCTGAAGCTGAGCGTGTTGCCCAAGCAGCACGAGAGGCTGAAGCTGCTCGTCTTGCTGAAGAGAATCATGCCACAGAAGCTGCACGTCTTGTTGAAATGGCAAACTCAAATGCAACTAACAGTCCAACAAATCAAAGTGAGTCCACTGTAACTCGTAAGTGTAGTTACAAAGAGTTCATGAACTGCAAGCCGACATTCTTCAAGGGTACTGAAGGTGCTATTGGTTTACTTCATTGGTTTGCGAGAACCGAGACTGTATTTCTGCTAAGTGACTGCACAGATGATTGCAAAGTCAAGTTCGCAACTGGAACTTTGTTAGAAGATGCGTTATCTTGGTGGAAATCCCATGCTCAACTAATTGGAGTGGAAGAAGCTTGTAAGATTTCATGGTCAGATCTGAAACAACTGTTGATGAAACAGTATTTCCCGAGAACTGAGATCAAGAAGCTCGAGGATGAGTATTACCACTTGGCTGCTAAAGGTAATGATCTCAAGACATACTTCAAGAGATTTCATGAGCTGAGAGCTCTGTGTCCTCATTTGTTTCCCACAAATGAAAAGCTTTTGGAAGCTTTGATTGGAGGTTTACCTTGGAACATCGAAGGAGATGTCATCGTTTCGAATCCAAAGACTGTTGAAGAAGTTGTCATTGTATCCCACCGCCTTATAGAACCGATATTCAAGCTTGTAAATGCACAAGGCTCAAGTGACAACAAAAGAAAGCTTGATGATCGAAAATCTCAAATTCCAACCACCATCAATCCAACAACAACAACAATCAGAACAACAACCATTATCACCGCAACAGAAACCATCATCACAATCGGCAAAACCAAAGGCAAGAAGCCGCAAGGGCTTATGCTGCTGGAAAAGGGTATGTAGGACCACATCCCCAGTGTAACAGATGTTTGATGCACCATTCTGGACCTTGTACTGTGAAGTGTGACAAGTGCAACAAGGTAGGTCATCAAGGAAAGGATTGCCGAAACCATGGATGGGGAAACACTGTGGCAAACATGAATTGTTATGGATGTGGAAAAAAAGGTCATTTCAAGAGGCAATGCCCAAAGTTGAATGCAGCTCAAACCAACAATGTGCGTGCAAGAGCGTACATGCTAGGAGATGGAGATGTGTCGTTGAACCCTGAGTTGTAACGGGTACGTATTCTTTTAACAATCATTCTGCAAAAATCTTGTTTGACTCTGGAGCCGATAAGAGTTTTGTATCTACTACTTTTGCACCATTACTTGAAATATCCTCGATCGCCTTAGATACAACTTATGAGATAGAACTTGCCGATGGAAAGATAATAGGAACCAACACCGTAATCCGTAATTGCCCTATTTTGTTACAAGATCACTCATTCCTCATAGATCTTTTGCCAATCAAACTTGGAAGTTTTGATGTCCTAATTGGCATGGATTTGTTGTCCAAACATCGTGCTAGGATTGTTTGCGACGAGAAAACCGTTCATATCCCGATCAACGGTGAAACTTTGGTTATCCAAGGAGATCAAAGTAGAAAGTACTTAAGTATCATAACCTGTGAAAAATCGATAAAGTACATGGAAAAAGGATGTTATGCCTTCTTAGCTCAAGTAACAGAAAAGAAGTCGGAAGAGAAACGACTAAAGGATGTACTTGTAGTCAAAGAATTTCCTGAGGTGTTTCCAGAAGATTTGCCTGGAATCCCACCTGCTCGACAAGTCGAATTTCAAATCGATCTTATCCCTGGAGCTACTCAAGTAGCACGAGCACCATACCGTTTAGCACCCTCAGAAATGCAAGAATTATCCAAACAACTAGAAGAGCTATCTAAAAGGGGATTCATTAGACCAAGTTCCTCACCCTGGGAAGCACCAGTTTTATTCATAAAGAAGAAAGATGAATCATTTCGGATGTGTATCGATTATAGAGAATTGAACAAGCTCACAATCAAGAACCGTTATCCCTTACCAAGAATCGATGATCTGTTTGATCAGTTACAAGGCTCGAGTGTATACTCGAAGATTGATTTAAGATCTGGATACCATCAGTTAAGGGTAAAAGAAGAAGATATACCCAAGACCACATTTAGAACTCGATATGGCCATAATGAATTCCAAGTAATGCCATTTGGTTTAACTAATGCACCTGTTGTATTCATGGACCTCATGAATAGAGTCTGCAAACCATATCTGGATAAATTTGTCATTGTGTTCATCGATGATATTCTTATCTACTCTCATGATAAAGAAGAACATGCGGAACATCTGAGAACTGTCCTAAAGTTACTCAAGGATGAAAGGTTGTACGCAAAGTTTTCCAAATGTGATTTTTAGATTGAGACAGTCCAATTTGTTGGTCATGTGATCGACAGTGAAGGAATCCATGTAGATCCCGCAAAGATCGAATCAGTAAAGAATTGGCCAGTACCCACCAACCCCACTGAGATTCGTCAATTCTTAGGACTTGCTGGTTATTATCGAAGATTCATCAAAAGTTTCTCAAAGATAGCAAAACCATTGACCGAGTTAACCCAGAAAACGAAGAAATTCGAATGGGGAAACGATCAAGAATCAGCTTTTCAACTCCTAAAGAAAAAGCTTTGCGAAGCACCTATCTTGGCACTACCGAAAGGAGCCAAAGATTTTGTAGTATATTGAGATGCTTCACACATGGGTTTAGGAGCTGTTCTCATGCAAGGGAACAAAGTGATTGCTTATGCATCACGACAACTCAAAACTCATGAGAAGAATTATACTACTCACGATCTAGAACTTGGCGTTGTGGTATTTGCACTCAAGTTATGGAGACATTATCTGTACAGAACCAAGTGTACAGTGTAAACTGATCACAAAAGTCTTCAACACATATTAGATAAAAAAGAACTGAATATGCGTCAACATCGCTGGTTAGAATTGCTCAGTGATTTTGACTGCGAGATCCGTTACCATCCTAGAAAGACGAACGTTATTGCCGACGCCTTGAGCAGAAAAGATCGCCCTAAGCCACTTAGAGTGAGATCATTGGGAATGGTAATCAATTCACCGCTACCATAGAAAATTCTTGAAGCTCAGATCGAAGCACTTAAAGAAGAAAATAGGTCGAATGAGAAGATTTATGGCATGCTGGAGAATGAGAATGGATTCATGAAGAGATCGGACGGAACGTTATGTTTCAAAAATCGAAGTTGGATTCCACTCTACCGAGGTATCTGAGAACTCATCATGCATGAATCGCATAAATCGAAGTATTCCATACATCCTGGTCCCAACAAGATGTATCAAGATCTAAAGCTTTTGTACTGGTGGCTTAACATGAAGGATGATATCGCTGAGTACGCCAGTAAGTGTTTGACATGTTTGAAAGTCAAAGCTGAACATCAAAAGTCATCAGGATTGTTAACACAACCAGAACTTCCCGTATGGAAATGGGAAAGAATCACAATGGATTTCATCACGAAGTTTCCGAGAACTTCTAATGGTTTTGACACCATTTGGGTTATTGTAGACCGTCTTACGAAGTTCGCTCATTTCTTGCCAATCAAGGAGAACAACGAGATGATTATACTCGCTAGACTGTACATCAAGGAGATTTTTTCTCGTCACGGTGTACCAATCTCTATCATATCTGATCGTGATAGCCGATTCACCTCGAGATTTTGGCAAACACTTCAAAGAGCCATGGGTACCAACTTGGATATGAGTACCGCATACCATCCTCAAACAGATGGACAAAGTGAAAGAACGATCCAAACTCTAGAAGACATGCTAAGAGCATGTGTGATTGATTTCGGAAAAGGATGGGATAAGCACTTACCTCTGGCTGAATTCTCTTACAATAACAGTTATCACGCTAGCATTAAAGTTGCTCCTTTTGAAGCACTCTATGGAAGAAAATGCCGATCGCCAGTTTGCTGGGCAGAAGTTGGAGAAGTACAACTCACAGGCCCCGAAATTTTCCAAGAGACAACTGAAAAGATAATGCAAATTAGGCAACGACTGCAAGCAGCTCGAGATAGACAAAAGAGCTACGCAGATGTTCGAAGAAAACCAATGGAATTCCAGGTCGGAGACCGTGTAATGCTCAAAGTATCACCCTGGAAAGGGATGTTCAGACTTGGAAAAAGAGGAAAGCTCAAACCTCGATACGTCGGACCGTTCAAAATTCTGCAAAGAATTAGTCCAGTGGCATATAAACTCGATCTTCCTGAATAGCTTAGTCGAGTACATGACACATTCCATGTCTCGAATCTTAAGAAGTGTCTATTGGATGAAACTCTAGTCATACCGCTCAAGGACATCCAGCTCAATAAAAAACTTAGCTTTTTCGAAGAACCCGTCGAGATCATAGACAGAGAAGTCAAGAGGCTTAAGCAAAGCCGTATTCCTATCGTTAAAGTTCGATGGTGTAGGACCTTAAATATCTCAACCTTATCACGTTATACCAAAGCTTACCACACGAGTTACACGAAAAACAAACACAAACACTTATGCGTAAAAGAAGAAAGAAATATAAGAAAGATGGCGACTTGATGATATGTAACTCGTATGTGTTGGAGAGAAAAAGATGAAACAAGAAACTTGTATTACTTGAAAGAAAACACACACATACACACTCAAACACACCCCTCAAATGACCATTTGAGGGGTATTTATACTACAAGAAAAAATGCCCTAATGGGCTTGGCCATGGGAGTCTTGGATATGGGTTGGACAATAACTTACATAAGGCTAGCTTAACATAACTATTAGCCATTTAGCTTAGCCCAATCCATGAGCCCGTTGACTATTCTAATACGATATCTAACACACGTTACAAAGTTCCTAAACGTGAATGACCATCACTTCTATTAAATATTATTAAGGCTAACAATCTCCCCCTAAGGGGTGGTCATTCAAAGGATGCTCCACTTGATTAGGTCTTTACTTTCCTTGAGCTTGAACTTTGTGTGTAGATATAGAATGGTCTTAATTCTTTGTTCCTTCATGCTTTGTGATCAGTTAATGTGGTATTCTGCCATATGTCAACTTCTTTGGTTAGGTGTCTCCACGTCATTCTCCACCATGCTCACACTTCTTTTTGAATTTTAGTTTCCAATGAAGTTCTCGAGTCTTTAAACTTTGAAGATTCTTTGACATTGACGAAGAATCATCTTTAACTTTGTGTTTATGTTGAATTTGATGAGAACTTCATTTGTGATGTTGTTGGTATGAGCATGTGGAGAATCTGTACGATGTCTTCCTCCCGCGAGCATCCATCAGCAGCAGCTTCCCAGGTACAGTCACGAACACCAATTGATCATTGTAATCTTTTCTTAAATAATTGATTACTACAATTGTTCTACTGATGAATGTCTTGATTCCATTCACCTTGGTCGGGCGAATCAGCCGTCCGAATCCCATAAGGGACAGTTGGCATTACATAGAATAAACTCAAGTAATGACCCACATCTTCAGGATTCGATTCGTGAAAGGAATCTCCTTAGCGGGATTTCCAGCACTTACAGGTTCGAACGTCGCGGGTGTTAATAGCATAGTGTGAAAACACATCTCTAATTCTAGAAAAGGCTGTTCCTGAAACTGGAGGCCCTCAAGAAGGCTAACACGACATACCGAAGTATATCTACAGTTCAAGTGAGTCGCTAAAGTACACCGAAGCATCACTTCATGACTGTAGACCGTTTGAGACACACTAAGCGTAACCCATAAAGAATTACCGAAGTGACCTGCTGTCAGGGCTGTTTGATGTTGACCCTGGCAGGAATTTCCATTCAATCACTGAGGATTACAATTGTAAAACCTCTCATAAATGTTCTGGCAGATTGCTAAGATCTGCGTAGGACTCTAGAATGTATCACTTGTGTTCTTATAGTTGAACATCAACAGATGAAATGTCAAGTGTTCCTATGAGATCTTTTGATGAATCTCGTGGCTTTAGACTCAATTAGTGCATTTTGGTTTTCCTAAGCGGAGACTAGGGAGAGGGTCTCCTTCTTCAATACCAACAATCTCTAAGAGAAAGTCGATAGATTATGTAGGGTTCCCTGTGAGAATGAAACAAATCCTTTTTAGAGGAATTTGAGTGGCTAGAAGGTTTAGTGCAGTGCGTTACTGGGTCCATGACGTCTTTGTCTTCAATACCAGTGTCATCTTAGTGACAACTAGTAGCATATGAATTGAACCCGGTTTCTGCCCTAAGGTTGATTATGGAGGGCTATTTCTTTTCACCCTTTCTTTTGCTTTTATTTTTAATTCTTCAACCCCTTCTTTCTCCTTTTTCACATTACTCCTCTTTTCAATCATACCTAAAGACTTTTAATACTAACTATGGGTATTGTCCTTGGGTAGATCCCTCCGGCTCTGGCGGATCATAGGACGAATTTCCTATCCTTAGACACCTTATGTTAGGAATTATATGTTTGAGTTGATAAAACAAAAAGAACAAAACAAGAGGGACTTAATATGACAAGAAGGAAACCTACAAAAAGATGGAAGGACTTGCTTGCAAAAAAAGATTTAGTATTTAGTCCTTAGTAGAGATTTGTAAACCCTTATCCTCTAGTATATAAAGAGGACATGGGGTGTAGGTTTTATATACAAGTCTTCCAAGATGTAGTCGACTAAAAGGTGTGTGTGTGTGTGTCCTAGGCGTGTAGTTTATTGTAAACGCCTAGGTTATTAGTTTAGTTATTATTTTAGTTATCTAGACGTGTTCCTATAAACGTCTAAGATTAGTTAGTGTTAGTGATTGAAAACCTTGTGTCAATAACAATTATGTTTTGATTTATCCGCTGCGTATTATCATTGTTATTGTTAAACCCTAAGGCTCATAAACGATCAAGAAACTATCTTCATCACGTTTTTAGTTTCTATCACCTTATAACTCCATGACTATCCTATGTTGCCATAAAACCATTTTTCTTGAAAATCTCTCAAAGTGTTTGTGATTAAAACTTATTTTGTTAACACTTTAAGAGTTTTGCATTTTCAGAAACACTCCCCCTTCACATGTGCTTATATTGTTTTAACTTAAATCTGCACAGAGAGGGTATATTTCGCACTTTTTGAATTGATCGACTTTAAATGAGCAAGACCTATTCGAGACACGTTTACATCACTAGAGAACTAGCTTGAAATTATTACCCGTCCTGGTCAAGTCCATAGAAAGTTTCTCGAGATGGTACATTTCCTGACTTAGATTCCTCATCAATTCAATGGTTACGAGTGAGTCGAGCTCTTTTGAGATTCAAACAACAATCATTAAACTTTTTTATCATATTTTAATCACGTCTTCTCCCCCTCAAAAATAGCATATTCGTGATATTTTTTATATCAACGGATTAAACAACATTTTAGAATCTTTTGGGGAGACAAACGGATTTGATTTAAGCATGAATTTGGAACATTTTGGTTTTATACTCCCCCTTTAATAAAGCATAATCAATTAAAGGGTTTTAGAGGGAGTTATCTTGAGCACAAAATATTTTGAAAGATTTTGAAAATCTTTTTGAACAATCTTGAAAAAGGTGCTCAAGATGATGATGATTTCTCACCAGTTAAATGTAGTGCACTGAAGCGTACACTTGATTTTTTCTTTAAAAGCACGAGTTTTGATTTGAAAATAATCAAAAGTCATCATTTTGGTATGGGTTTCGTACTGAAGTATACGAAAGCCATTTTTGAAGAAATTTTGAGAAACGACATGTTTTAGAAAATATATAAAGAACTCTCGTTCAAGCATCTGTACATGTTCGTATCATTGTTGAATGACATTTCTAGAAACGTACAGAATATTGATTATACAAGAGACATGTCGTGAGAAGAATATTTTTGGATTTTTGATTTTATATTGTTTTTGTATTTTTTGAAAGTTTTATATTTTTATATTTTGCTTTTGTTGGATTTTCAAATTTTGTATTTTGTTTTTCAAAAATATTTACAGCGAAGCTTTTTGAAAATCATTTTCAAGAAGATTCGAGAAGATGTTCTAACTCCTCAGGGGTTAGGCTTCGCATTCCAATTCGTCGAACTAAATCGTTAAACCGTTCTTTTGAAAGGGCTTTAGTAAATAGATCGGCGAGTTGGTAATCTGTCTTCACGAAAAATAATTCAACAGTACCCTATTCTACGTGCTCTTTGATGAAGTGGTAGTGGACACGAATGTGCTTAGTCTTTGAGTGATGAACAGGATTGCATGATATGGCTATGGCACTTTTCGAGTCACAATACATAGGTATTTTATCGAAAGTAAAGCCATAATCTGTGAGTTATGTTCTCATCCATAGAACTTGAGCACAACACGCAGATAGAGACACATACTCAGCTTCAGCTGTTGAAAGTGCAGTGCAATCTTGTTTCTTTGATGACTAGCTTACTAACTTTTCACCCAAAAATTGTGCTCCTCCTGATGTACTTTTTGCTGTAACTTGATCACCTGCGTGGTCTGCATCTGAAAAGGCGATTAGATCAAATTATGATTCCTTCGGATACCAAAGTCCCATGTGAATGGATGTCTTCAGGTACCGAAAGATCCTTTTAACCTCTTTGAGGTGCAGTTCAGTAGGCTTTGCCTGAAACCGTGCTAATAAGCAAACAACAAAATGAATATCGGGTCGACTAGCAGTGAGGTACATGAGAGAACCAATCATGCTCCGATATTTCTTCGGATCGATGGGTTTTCCAAATAAATCGGCTCCAATTTTTGGTGAAGTTACCATTGGTGTACCGACCGAATCACAATTATCCATTCCATGATTTTTCAAAATCTCAGTTGTATATTTAGCTTGATTGATAAAAATTCCACGTGGGGACTGATGTATTTGTAAACCAAGAAAAAATTTTAGTTCCCTATCATGGACATTTCAAATTTGCTTTTCATGAGATTTTCAAAATGTTTTGAAAGATTCGGATTAGTGGACCCAAAAATGATGTCGTCCACGTAAATCTGAACAATCAAAATGTTGTTTTTGCATTTTTGTGTAAAAAAGGTAGGATCAACAGTTCTGTGGAAAACTAGAAGGGGGGTTGAATAGTTTTACCAATTAAAACTCCCTTTTAAACTATTTAGATCGACTTATGTCAATCTATTTGGTCGTGTGTGTTGGATGTTGATAAACAAGCATATAAAAGATATGTAATGAAAAGATAAGAGTAAGAAGCACAAAACCACAACGCGAGTATTTATAGTGGTTCGGCTACAAGGACACCTTCCTTGCCCTACTCCACTCCCCGAGTCACCTACTCGAGAGTTTGTAATCACTACACCAATCTCCTTATGGCGGAGAAGCCTTCACAACGTCGCTTAACCTTTTTCCGGTACAAAGCTAAATACCGAGTTCTTTCACACCAAGGCGAACCACACCTAACACAACGTCACCTACCCTTTATACGGTGCTAGGCTAACCACCGAGCTCTTTCACACCTTAGGTGAACTATACCTTCACAACGTCGCCTACCCTTTATTAGGTACTAGGCTAAGCACCTAGTTCCATTGCAATGGAGGAACTACTACCACACTACACCAACGACTAATCCCAAAGGAGATCTACTCCTTTACAACATCATCAAGGACATCAATATCCTTGGATCTAATGCTAGTCTATCTAGTACATCGAAACACACCATATCGAATGTACATCTAAGGAACCTTTCACTAATGCCTTTGATTAGATCTATAAGACACCTTTCACTAATGTCTGTGAGTAGATCTACAAGACACCTTTCACTAATGTCTTTGATTAGATCTACAAGACACCTTTCATTAATGTCTTGTGTCTTCACTTCTAAGCACCTTTCACTAATGCTTCTTGTCTTGACTTCTAAGCACCTACCACAAGTGCTTATCTTATAGACGATAGATACCCTTCACTAATATCTTCGTCTTGACACTTGAGACATCTTTCACTAATGTCTTTAACACTACGCTTCTTTGAAGAAAGAAAGGGATCATCAACAAGAGGACTTCAATAGCCTTGATGATGAGGAAGCTTGGCAACTCATGGACTTGAGCTTGCTCGACTTCAAAGGTGGTGATCTTCCCTTTAAGAGGAACCTACAAGATCACACAAAAACAAAACTACAAACATAGATCTCTTGGATCTATGGTTAGTGAGATTTAACTCAGGGGAGAAAGTATGTTGGGGAGGGGTGAGATCTAATGAAGAAATGGCTCACTATTTATAGAGGAAAAACCTACTGTTTCCCCGGATCCCACGGATCCCTTCCACTTGGGATACGGCTAGCACAAAGCTAGGGATCCGTGGTCCGCTCCTCTTTGCCCATGGGTATTTTGGGTTATGGGTCATGGGTCATGGGTTATGGGTTGATCCATGGTTTTCAATCTAGATACAATGTACCTTAAGGATACATTGAAGTTGTGTAAGTGGTATATATAAAACCATGGGTTATGGGTCAAAAACCATTTGCTAGTTTTTATCTATTTAGTATATACTTGCTTTTACCCATTTTAGTATATACTTGTTTTTACCCATTTTAGTGTACTTAATATAAGTATGTATTAACCCAATATGTAAATACTAGTTGTTGTACATATGTATCTAACTCATAGAGTTACTTAAACTTGTTAAGCCAATATGTAAACACTAGTTGTTGTACATGTGTATCTAAAATATAAAATCGCTTAATCTTGTTATAGTGTTTTATGTGAAAACGTAAGTGTGTTATAAAACTATTAGTTCAAACCATTTACGTATTTTATTTGTTTCGTTAATATGATTTTACTTTTGTTATCGACAAAACAATGGAAGATCGTAAAATATAAATAAACGTTTTTACGGCTTATTTGTATTAACAAGTTCCTTTGTGAAATTGTGTAGAATCAGTAAAGAGGACAGTTCGTCATACCACGCTCTCGGAGCTTGCTTTAAACCATAGATTTCCTTTTTGAGTTTGTAGACCTAGTCTGGATGTTCCATGTCTATGAAGCCTTCTGGCTGACTCACGTACACTTCTTCTTTCAGAGTTCCATTCAAGAACGCGGTCTTAATGTCCATTTGATAAACCGTGATGTTTTTGTAAGCTGCATAGGCTAAGAATATCCTGACTGCCTCAAGTCTGGCTACCGGCGTGAATGACTCTTCAAAGTCTATCCCTTCTTCCTGTCTGTATCCTTTGGCCACGAGATGAGCTTTGTTGCGAATTACAGTCATTTCTTCATCCCTTTTGTTCTTCCATAACCATTTGAGATCAATGACGCGAATGTCAATTGGTCTTGGAACCAAATCCCAAGAGTCATGTAGACGGTACTGGAGAAGTTCCTCCTGCATTGCTTCTATCTATGCATTGTCTGCCATTGCCTCCCAAATGTTCTTTGGTTCAATATTGCTAATTGAGCAAATGTAAATGCACAAGTCGCAATCGGTGGCAAGTTGGCGTCTCGTCTGAATTGGCCGTGAAGGTTCACCAATAACTTGTTCAATTGGATGGTCTTTTGTCCACTTCAGAGTAGAAGGATACTGTTGGTTAAACGTGTGCGAGTTAGATGGTTCCCGTAAGCTTGAAGATGATTCAGCTGATTCTGTAGCAAACGGGTTTTCAAATAAGTCTGCATCTAACGTTGGATCGTTCTGGTTTTGAAAAGGTTTGTCAGGACCGATGAACATAAGATTTATGTGGTTTGGAGGTCTAGGTTGGTGGAAGAAGATGAAGATCTTCATCCTTTCTTGAGAGAGAAACTAGAGAGAGGGAGGAGAAAACACAAGGTTTATTGATAAGAACAAAACAATACAAATGACCAAATGATTCAACTCACCCCTCATGGAGAGTCATGAGGGGTATATATAGGCCCTATCTTTGCCATTTAAACGATACTAGTCCCTAAGGGCAAAGTATATTACGCGTCTAGTCCAATTCACGTAAAAAGCGAGGCTAACAATCTCCCTCCAAGATACCGTCACACGTGAATGGTTACAATGAGACCTATAGATACAAAACAAAGTAAATTACAATAGTAATGAACAATGTTGACTTTCTTGAAGTGCAGAGTCTCTGTAGTCTAGATACTGAGGCAAACTTGAAGTTCTCCCTTCCGATGACCTCCACAAATGATCTTCTTGTAGCTCTGAACTTCAACTGTAACAGTCTAGTTAGGTTATTACTCCCTCCTAACTAGTGAGCCTTTTTCTTTCTTTTGCTCCCTCCTGAACCGACAACACTCTTCCAACACGCAGCGGAGAAAGTAAACTCTTGATCGTACAATGGTTGTCGTTCTGGGAACATCATAACAACATAACTCACTTAGTATTGCATCCAAGTTGGTAAAAAACCCCGATGTACACCACACTACTTCTCCTTCTTCAGTCTTAAGCAAAAATCCCTTCGTAATCCAAACACGGAAGATGAAATACCAACTTCTCCCTCCTGATGGTTGCGAGCTATCGGAATCATCATAATGTTGCGTACATGTCGTATTACCTTCTTGATGCAATTTTCAAACATCATAGCTTGATCAAAATTCTGTGAGAATATGTCGCAAAAATACTCTCAATAATTTTCTCTAACCAACCTTTTATCGAACCTCCGTTGAATTCACCGGCTGATTGTAATGACCACATATGGAGAGAACCCGATACGACTGACTTGAAAAGGAAGTAAACATCCCAACTTTGTGACTTACTGCTTGTTATAAATTTTTGAGCAATCCACAATGCCGTGTGACACTGAGCACTACAACGTAACTCCTTAAAGTGATGGTTACACACTGTGAGCACTACAACGTAACTCCTTACATCAGTCATAACCAGATTGTCCATTCAATCACTTAAAGTGACAGTAATACCCCAACAAGTTATCTTGAGACATGCATCCAACCAACCATCGTCTCAAAGATAAAGAAGTCCACCCGCGAAACATCACTTCAATTTCTCGTCAATACTACCGTACAAAAACTCCGTAGCCATTTTTTTCAGATTTCGCGCAAGCCGTGAATTATGTATCCCTCCGTGAAAATTTATACCATACCAAAATATACCACTCTTTTTAAGAAATGTCATCCAAAATCTTATTCCAAAAATATCCGGATGACAAAACTGAGTAGCATGATCCCCATGTTACAAATATACGAGCATCCCATCATTTAATTAAGCCCAAGTGCAATTGAAAAACTTAATACAATTACATGGCCCAAATCACGGTACCAAATTCAAAAATCCGATCCATATACTAAACCCATTCCACGCACATTTCATAACCGGATTATAAATGATATCTCTAAGTCATTTTGACCTAAACCTAAAACATATGTACGCCTCCCTTTTTTTCTCACAACTCAGCTTCTCAAAAGTGTCCCACTCTCCCACTTCTTATCTTCATCAAAACGAATCAAAACTCTATTAAGAACCTCATATGGACGATTCATACAAGCACAAATCCATCCTAACCCAACCTTTGTCTTCATGTTATTATTCTGAATCAAGAAGTTAATGAGAGAGACTTCAAGATCTTTTAAACAGGTCTCGGGTAGGTGTCCTTTTTCTTTTAGTTTTGAGTTTAAACCGATTTGAAAGAAAAGTGATAACAAATTTGTTATTGTTTTATCTTTGTTTAAATCGGAGAGTAACAAGAAACTGATATGTTTCTATATGGATCAATGATGATGGATGATTCAAATTTAACAATCTTGAAAAGATTGCAAAAACATTAATCGAATCTGAGATTGTTGTATGTTTTTCTTTGTAGTTTGAGAGTTGGGGAGTGACATGTGAGGGTATATTGAAGTGAGTCTAGATGTAGGATTGGTTAGATTCGAATCTGATAAATTTTGTTGGACTGATGATGGTCTTGAATGGTATTGGTATGTTGTGGTCATGGTCAATTTTACGCTTAACTTTCTTTTTCTACAAATCTTTATGCGTAAAAAAACAGGTCTTAACCTTATGCGTAGCTTTACGCATAACTTCATGCTTATGCGTAAGCATACGCGTAAACATATGCGTAGGCCATAGGCTTAAGCCAAGGCTTAAGCGTAAACGCATACGCGTAACTTTTTTCTACGCGTAACTTCACAGCTACGCGTAACTCCACTGTAGATTCTTCTTACGCGTAAGTTTAGGGTTTTGACCCTTTGACTACTTTTTCCGACGAGTTTTGCCGACCATGTTTTTCGTTCATTCTTCATACTAAACCCAGAAGAGGCATAAAAATGCTTCTTTTTCTCTGTTTGACCACGAAACTGACGGTTGACCATTTGATGTTTCACGGATATTTGGTACAAAAAGCATAAAAGTTACCTGTTTGGATAAGATTTACCCAAGACAGATATTGACATGAAGAAAGATAAGGACTTTTTGACCAAGAGATACCAAAACATATTAAAAACTGTTATCCCACAGTATACGGAAAAAAAAATTTCCGACCACAAAAAAGATACCAAAAAACAGTTAAAAACATGTGTTAAACCAACATAAATCAACAAACAACAACCTTGGCTCGTTATACCAATTGTCAGGACCGAATACTATAAGATTTATGTGGTTTGGAGGTCGGGGTTGGTGGAAGAAGATGAAGATCTTCATCCCTTTTTAGAGAGAGAAACTAGAGAGAGGGAGGAGAAAACACAAGGTTTTATTAAGATAAACACACACAACAAATAACCAAATGATTCACCTCACCTCTCATGGAGAGTTATGAGGGGTATATATAGGCCCTATCTTTGCCATTTAAATGATACTAGTCCCTAAGGGCAAAGTATACTACGCGTCTAGTCCAATTCACGTAAGTGACGTTATCTTTATAAAAAGCGAGGCTAACAATGAAATAATCTTAGAAAGATTACAAAAAAGTTGAGTCCGAATCTGAGATTATGTATATTTTCAGTTTCGAATGGATTGATATTTGGAGTCCGAATCTGAGGCATATCCGTGTCCGCTACCACTTCATCAAAGAGTACGTCGAAAATGGTACTGTTGAATTATTCTTCATGAAGATTGATTACCAACTCGCCGATCTATTAACTAAAGCCCTTCCAAAAGAAAGGTTTGACTATTTAGTTCGACGAATTGGAATGCGAAGCCTAACCCCTGAGGAGTTAGAACGTCTTCTCGAATCTTCTTGAAAATGATTTTCCAACAAGCTTCGCTGTAAATATTTTTGAAAAACAAAATACAAAATTTGAAAAACCAACATAAGCAAAATATAAAAATACAAAACTTTCAAAAAATACAAAAACAATAGAAAATATAAAATCCAAAAATATTCTTCTCACGACATGTCTCTCGTATAATCGATATTCTGTACGTTTTTAGAAATGTCATTCAACAATGATACGGGCATGTACAGATGCTTGAGCGAGAGTTATTTAATATGTTTTCTAAAACATGTCGTTTCTCAAAATTTCTTCAATAATGGCTTTCGTATACTTCAGTACGAAACCCGGACCAAAATGATGACTTTTGATTATTTCAAATCAAAACTCGTAATTTTAAAGAAAAATCAAGTGTACGCTTCAGTGCACTACATTTAAAAATGGTGAGAAATCATCATCATCTTGAGCACCTTTTCAAGATTGTTCAAATCGATTTTTCTAAATCTTTCAAAATATTTTGTGCTCAAGATAACTCCCTCTAAAACCCTTTAATTGATTATGCTTTATTAAAGGGGGAGTATAAAACAAAATGTTCCAAATTCATGCTTAAATCATATCCGTTTGTCTCCCTAAAAGATTCTAAAAATGTTTTTTAATCCGTGGATATCAAAAATATCACGATTATGCTATTTTTTAGGGGGAGGAGACGTGATTAAAATGTGATCAAAAAGTTTTAATGATCGTTGTTTGAATCTCAAAAAGAGCGCGACTCAGTTGAAACCAATGAATTGACGAGGAATCAAAGTCAGTAAATGTACCATCTCGAGAAACTTTCTATGGACTTGACCAGGACGGGTAATAATTTCAAGCTAGTTCTCTAGTGATGTAAACGTGTCTCGAATCGGTCTAGTTCATTTAAAGTTGATCAATTCAAAAAGTGCGAACTCTACCCTCTCTGTGCAGATTTCAGTTAAAACAATATAAGCACATGTGAAGGGGGTTCTGAAAATATAAAACTCTCAGAGTGTTCCAAACATGTTTTCAATCATAAACATTCTGAGAGATTTTCAAGAAAAATGGTTTTATGGCAACAATAGGACAGTCATGGAGTTATAAGGTGACTATTGATAGGAAATCCGTCCTATGATCTGCCAGAGCCAGAGGGATCTACCCAAGGACATCACAAATAGTTAGTATTAGAAGTCCTTAGGAATGATTGAAAAAAGGAGTAATGTGAGAAAGGAGAAAGAAGGGGTTGAAGAATTAAAAAGAAATGTAAAAGAAAGGGTGAAAAGAAATAGCCCTCCATATTCAACCTTACGGCAGAAACCGGGTTCAACTCATCTACTACTGGTGGTCACTAGATGACACTGGTATTGAAGACAAAGACGTCATGGACCCAGTGACGCACTACACTAAACCTTCTAGCCACTCAATTCCTCTCAAAAGGGATTTGTTTCATTCTCACTGGGAACCCTACATAATCTATCGACTTTCTCTTAGAGATCGTTGGTATTGAAGAAGGAGACTCTCCCTAGTCTCCGCTCAGGAAAACCAAAATGCACTAATTGAGTCTAGAGCCACGAGATTCATCAAAAGATCTCATAGGAACACTTGACATGACATCGCTTGTTGTTCATCAATAAGGGCACAAGTGATATATTCTAGAGTCCTACGCAGATCTTAGCAATCTGCCAGAACATTTCTGAGAAGTTTCACATTTGTGATCTTCAGTGATTGAATGGAAACTCCTGCCAGGGTCAACATCAAGCAGCCCTGACAGCAGGTCACTTCGGTAACTCCCCGTGAATTACGCTTAGTGTGTCTCAAATGGTCTACAGTCGTGGGGTGATGCTTCGGTGTACCTCAGCGACTCATCTGAACTGTAGATGTACTTCGGTATATCGTGTTATCTCACTTGTGGGACTCCAGTTCAGGAACGGCCTTTGTAAGGATTAGAGATGTGCTTTCACACTATGCTATTAACACCCTAGAAATTCAAACTTGTAAGTGCCGGAATCCGCTTATTACTAACTTGTTTTATGTTTTCTTCTTATGGAAGCTCCGGAGCGGATTGATCGTGCAGACTCTCCACATGCTCATACCAACAACACATGAAAGTTCTCATCAAAATCAAAGGCTACTCAAAGTTAAAGATGATTCTTCGTCAATGTCAAAGAATCTACAAAGTTTAAAGACTAGAGAACCCCATCATTGGTAACCAAAAGACAAATAGAAGTGTGAGCATGGTGGAGAAAGACGTGGAGACACCTAACCAACGAAGTTGACAACGGCAGACAACCACATTATCTGATCACAAATCATGAAGGAACAAAGAATCAAGACTATTCTATATCTACGCACAAAGTTCAAGCTCGAGAAAAGTAAAGACCAAATCAAGTGGAGCATCATTTGAATGACCACCCCTTAGGGAGAGATTGTTAGCCTTAATAGTTTTTATTAGAAGTAATGGTCATTCACGTTTAGGAACTTTGTAACGTGTGTTAGATATCGTGATAGAATAGTCAACGGGCTCGTGGATTGGGTTAAGCTAAATGGGTACTAGTTATGATAAGCTTGCCATTTATCCAATCCAACCCAAGTCCATCCACGGCCCATGCCAAGCCCATTAGGGTATTTCTCTCTTGTACTATAAATACCCCTCAAAGTCTCATTTGAGGGGTGTGCTTGAAAGTGTGTGTGTGTGTGTGTTTTTCCTTTGGAATATACAACTTTATTGTGTTTATCTTTATCCTCTCACATACACGGTTTACATATCATTCAAGTCACCATCTTTCCTTCTTTATCTAAGCTACGTTTGTTTTTTGTGGTTAACGTGTTTCTATGCATAGCGTATTGGGTTTGTGAAAAGGTGTGTTACACGTAAGGTTGATGTAAAAGTAAGGTCCTACAAGGTTCTTCTTGAAATGATATGTTTTGGCTTTGCTCATCAACTGCTGGTAAAACTGTTTCAAGAATAGGATTTGCAGAAGTCGATGTAGATGTAGATGATGTTGATGGAGTTGGTGCATTGGTTTCGACCGTGGTAGATGCATCTTCTGTTGGTGGTGGTGGATGAGTTTGAGCGGGTGCAGCGGAATGATGGTTTGATGCATTTGTCGAAGTTCCACCATAGTATTCATCGAACATTAACTCCAAGAATTCTCCCATTCTTGTTCATGAGGTGTGGCAGAAAAAGTTGATGGAGCTCTTTGTTGTATGAGTCCTGAACTGATGTGTTTAGAAGTCTACGGGTTTGGTGCGAGTTCTAGAGCGAGTCTCTCAGAAGCCATTTGTGAAAGTTCGTCAAAATTCACGTTCATCATCTCCATTATCTTCCTAATTCTTCTGTTATACACCCTGAATGCCCTCGAGTTTTCTGAGTATCCAATGAAGATTCCAATATCACCTTTAGCTTTCAGTTTTCCTAGATCTTCTCTGTCGTTTGTCGGATAGCACAAAGCGCCAAACACGTGAAGGTAAGAGATATCAGGTTTTCTGTTGTTGATTAACTCATATGGGGTTTTATTGAATCTTGGATGGATTAGGGATCGGTTCTGAGTGAAACAAGCAGTGGCAACATCATCAGCCCATAGAAATAACGGTGCCCTAGAATATATTAGCATTGTGCGAGCAGCTTCCACAAGAGTACGATTTCTTCTTTCAACTACCCTATTCTGCTGTGGAATTCTAACAACTGATGTCTGATGTGTGATTCCAACATCTTCAAAATAAACTCGTAACTCCTGATTAGTAAATTCTGTGTCATTGTCTGTTCTTACTACTCTTACTGGAGCTTGAAGAAGTACTTGAATACGCTTAAGAAAGGTGATGATGATGCCTGGTACTTCGTCTTTTGATCTCAGAAACTTAACCCATGTATATCTTGAATAATCATCAACAATGACAAGAATATACTTTTCCCTATTAATGCTTTCAACTCACATTTGGCCACATAAGTCCATGTGCAACATATGCAACCTTGCTTCCGAACTAGGTACGGGTTTGGGTTTATATGATGCTCTTTTGCTTTTTCCTTGTTCGCATGATGGACATAGGTGATCCTTGGTATATTTGAACTTTGGAAGTCCGTTGACGATGTTGTCTTTGGCCAGTTTGTTGATGGTGTCGAAATTAAGATGGGATAATCGTCTATGCCACAACCAGGACTTTGTTCCAGATGCTCGGGTCATAAGACAAATTGGTGATGAAGAGGCCATTTGGTTAATGTCGATAGTATACAAGTTTGTATCACGATTCCCAGCTAAGAGATCAGTGCCATCCAAGTTTCTAACGAAGCAAGCATTTTTCCTAAAAGCAACCTCTAAATCTGCATCACATAACTGCCCGACTGAAAACGAATTGTGTCCCAACCCTTCGACATAGAAAACCCAAGTGATCAAATAATTATCTAAAGGTAGATCTCCATAACCCATGATAGCTGCTACATGATCGTTTCCAAAACATACGGTTCCCATAAATTTCCAGACGAAATTGATCAGCAGCTTCAGATTCCCGGTCATGTGCTTGGAGCAACCCGAGTCGACGATCCAAAGACATATTTCGATAACCTGCCAAGAACAGAAGAAGAAGATTTTGGAAACCGTTTTGATTTTGGTTCCTTTGGGTTAGAGGTAAAATCCTGATCACACTCATAGAAGTTATCTATTGGGAAGACAGGTTCATCACGCATTCTACCATTCTGGAGTGTGAAAGTTCTACCCGTTGGTTTCCAAATGTCATCCCTAAAGTAAGGACTATGCTTCCTATCAGTAGTGTAAGACCTAAATCTTGCAACTAGTCTTCCTATGGGTTTAGCATAAGTTCTTTTAGGAAGGTTCTTCTGAACAGGCTTAACAATCTCATTCTTAGAAACACAATCATCATGAACATTAGTTAAAGATTTCTTGCAAGTTACACAAACAGAATCAACACATTCATTAAACTTAGCAAGTTTCATAGGTTCATTACATTCAGATGAAATGTCTTTCTTATTAAAAAGCGGTAAATTCCTAGGGTGTTCTTCTACTTTCTTCTCTTTATTCAAACTACTTCTTTTAGAGGCATGCGAGACTCTATTGTTCCTTGTATTGCTCCTAGGCTTTAGTCTGCTGCTCCTAGAGGTGCTTTCTAGTCCTGTAGAAGGTAAGGCACACGCATTAGGATTCACATTTTTATCTAGAGAAGTGGTTTCAGCTTTCCTAGTCTCTTTAGAGTGCCTGTTTAAACTTATGACGTTTGTTCCATATGGTTTAGATGTGGAGGCAGACGCATTAGTGGTACTCATCCTAAAAAGGCCAGGAGCTAAAACGTTTGGTTTCTCGATAACCGCTTGTTCATTTTTAACAATCGTTACTTTTTGCTTAGGCAAGGCAGGTGGAGTGACTGGTTTTGGCAAATCATTTTTCTCATTGACTTTTGGAGGAGGCATAGAAATAGACATTTTTGGTTTGAAAACCTGTTTTAGAGCATTTTCCTTCTCCTCGGTCAATGGTTTTGCAATCTTAGTATCCACAGCCTTTCCTTTTTGACATTCCAGCTGAGCCCTCAAAAGATCATTTTTCTCTTTCATGTCATTATAGGCACGCTCATACGACAATTTGTCATACTTGCATTCCTCAGATTTTCGATCAAGTTGTTTAAAATATGAGACATTTTCTTTTTCAAGTTTTTCAAGAGCTTTTTCATATTTTGAAACAATTGCAGAGGTCTCAGACTGGAGTCTTTCATGATCTTCAACAGAATATGTTTGTAAAATAATGGACATAATATCGGTACACAGAACATCTTCGAAGAGAGAATCATTTAAATTTTCCAAAACTTTGATGTGTTCAACACTTTCATTAGCTTTCTTTACCAGGGATTTATGGTCCTTGACAAAGTCAACTGTTTCTTTCAAAAATGCTTGTTCAAAATGAATTACCCTTGAATTGATGTTATTCAGCTGAGGGGCAATTTAAGTTTCAAAAAACTTTTTATTTTCATCATCAAAACTAGAAAACCATATGTTAGTTGTAATATTGGTTTTAGATTTGATAGTCTCTTGAAGTCTCCCAATTCTAGTTTTAACATCTTCTAAAATGCTTCTGGCATCACTTGTGTTAAAAGGATTGTTTGAAGACATTTGTTCCATGTTTTAAAATGAATTTGAGACAACTACAGGAGTTGAAACTGGTTTTGGAACAGGTGTTGACTCTTTGTTTGAAACACTGGGTGTGATGGAAAACTTTGACTTTTCTTTTTGTGAAACAAAAGTAATTCCATTAATTTTGTTCCATTTGTTATAGTCGATTGGTTTTATTTCTGGATTCTTTTGTTTCATTTTTTATCTACTCTCATCAGATAGTTCTAATGTTTCAAGAGAATCACGAACAATTATGGGTTCATGCAAGGCTTTTCCATTGTTCAAAACATTCTGATCTTTCTGAGATTTCTTGAGGAAACAAGGAGATGTGTTACCAAGAGCCATTTTTTGTGTTGTATGAAAATACGAATTCATTTGATTA
Source organism: Chrysanthemum seticuspe (assembly GCA_019973895.1). Taxonomy (NCBI): domain Eukaryota; kingdom Viridiplantae; phylum Streptophyta; class Magnoliopsida; order Asterales; family Asteraceae; genus Chrysanthemum; species Chrysanthemum seticuspe. The sequence goes on along the minus strand of BPTQ01000005.1, from coordinate 259,337,259 downwards.
ATTAGTATATTGGTTGATTTGGCTGAATGACCCGTTGTAACAAGCAAATTTTCCAATTTTTTTATTTTTTCATTTTTATTAAGAATTTCATCAAGAGAATCTTCACGTTTTGAAAAATCAGCAATCAACTGTTTCTTTTCTTTTTCAAGATCAGAATAAGTTGTTTGTTGTTTAGAAAGTTGGTTTTTAAGATCAGAAATTTCCTTGTTTAAAGATTTTATTTTCAAATTCAAATTAACATCAAGCGTGTTATACTTGATTTGCAATTGTGTTTATCTTAAAACGGAATCTCGATAACCAATTTCTAATTCTGACTCTTTGTTTTTGTGAAATTCAAAGGCTTTTGCATTCTCCTTGTACCTCTCAAACTCAGCAGTCAATTTATCATTCGCCTTAACATCGCGATTGACCTTTTTAACTTTCTCAATTTCAATGCCACAATTATTGATTAATGTTTCAAATAAGGCACGTGTTTCCTCATCAGTCTCAGTATTTTGTGTCACACAGCCTCCACTAGGATCCACATCTGAAGTTTCAGAGTTAGTATTGCTACAACTCGGATTGTCCAGGTATGTATCATAAGTAGGTGCTGATGTCACAGAATGCTGTTCGTCACGATTAAACACATTTAAAATTTGACATTGTTATAGCATGGATCAATGATTGGTACCTCAGATACTGCATTGGCTTCATAGACAGGAGGTGCGTCAGACTCAGTGTCATACTTAGCTTCCTGAAGATTTGCCATGAAGATGCAGTTTGCATTGATGTCCTCTAGGTCTTCCAAATCATCCATAATAGCAAAAAATTCATTTTCCTCAACACTCAACTGCATCCCTGCTTCTGACTTCTGTGCTAACAGCATAGCTTTATGAAGATATGCAGCATTTTCCTTTTTTGGCTTAGTAGGACAATTCCTTGCCATGTGACCCACTCCTTGATAGTTGTAACACGTAACCTGATTACCCTGATTCACATTTCCATAATTCCCAACGACTAGAGCTGCAGCATTCCCATTCTGATTACCCACTGTTCTATTCCCAACATTTTGCCCCATCTGATTTCCAACATTCTGACCCAACTGATTACCCTGATATGGAACCGCCTGATTACCCATGTGAAATCCAGTAGCATATCCCTGCTGATTCCCAATAACTCCAACCATTTATCCTTGATGACCCATATTCAAACTTGGCTGTGCAATTTTCCTGTTGCGAGTGTTTGATGAAATCCTTTGGTTGTTGTTAGTTGGTGTGGAATAGCGAATTTTGAATGCTTTACTCAAAAATGCAAATGCATTTGACAAAGCCTCTTCTTGTTCAGTTTCAGGATCAGTGATTCCTTGTTTCTGGTATTGTGGATACTGTTGTTGTTGAATGACTTGTTGTTCTGGTGGATAGAATTGTTGTTGAGGGATAACAGCTTGTGGTTGTGGAATGTATTGCAAGTTGTTGTTAGTAGAAGATGATGAAGCTTGTTGTTGTGAGTTCACTAGAGTTGGAGTCTTTGCAATTAGTGCCAAGGGATCATGATTCTTTGCCAATCTTTCTTTCCTGACTTCATTGACTTCAACTTGGTTTTGTTTCAGAAAATCGTTGAGTTGATCAAAGTTCACCTGATGTAAGTATTTTGTTTGGTTGACAATAGTGACATATCGTCCCCATTCTTATGGTAGATTGTTTAGAAATTTGATGTTACTCACGATAGTTCTGGGTGCCAACTTGTTTTTGATAAGCACATTCATTAAATTGCAAAACCTTCCATAGTAGGATTCAATGGATTCTCCTGGAGTAGATGTAAACTTCTCCCGTGCAGTTAGTAGCTTGTTCTCCGTGTCTTGTTCACCAATTTATGTTCCATAACAAAGCCGTCTAACACGTTCCCACATTTCGTAAGCAGTTTCACAGCTATCCACAACAGCAAAGATGTCTCTCGGTAAACCCAGTTGGACAATGTGTATTGCCATGTCATCTGCTTCAATCTGTTTGTTATCCTCGTCCGTGTATTTTGATTCATTTTGAACACGAAAAGATGGTGGAATAGGAGGTGTTGCATCAGGATTTCCAGGGTTTTGGACTGGTTGAGGCTTGAAGGGTCCATTCGTAATGGATTGAATCATGAGTTTTCCATTAGGTTTGGTCTTGATGTAGCGGAGCATACGACTTGTCCATTGAAGATATCCACCCTTTTCCAGCATAGGAGGACGGTTTTCGGCACCGGCTGCATGAATGTCTTGTTGAGTAGCCATTTATGAAGGTATTTGATGATAAAGTTGATGTAGGATCGATTCAACGATAAAGGAGTTATGTTTGATGAAGATTAAGCTCGGTTGTTGTAGTGAAAATTTCCTCTAAAAACTTAAAAACTTCATTAACTTCTGTTCGGAGTGTTTTTAGGACTAGAAGGTTGACCCGAATAAACTTTGGTTTAAGGTTAGTTTATTCGGCGTGTCATTCTCCTTGTTCTCACGGTCGTTTTGATGGGTAAAACGCTGAAAACGGAGTTACGGTTCAAAAGTTATGGCCGTTTGAAGTTTTGCTCAAAATCTTACTCGTAAACTTTGTTCTTAGGCGTAGGAATTGGTGCTTATGCGTAGGATTTGCTTATGCGTAGGATTCCTTAGGCGTAGGATGAAGCTTATGCGTAAACTTTAGGCTTAAGCTTAAGCTTATGCGTAAACTTAAATGCTTATCAGTAAGAAACCTTACGCATAAGTGGTAGCTTATGCGTAGAGTGTTACTCGTAAGCTTTTGTGCTTATGCGTAAACTTAGGTTTAAAACCAAAAATCCTTTACACTTAAACCAGTGTAAAAGATATCCAAAGTCGAAGTGTTCCACAAACTTATCCAAGTGAGGGAAGCACTGAGTAACCGTTGTAGCACGAAGATTCTTCACCAAAAGCTTATGCGTAGGATTTTACTTTCTTACGCGTAGACTCTTACGCGTAGGAATTCACTGCTTACGCGTAGAACTAGGGTTTTGACTTTTCCTTACGCGTAAAACTAGGGTTTTGACTTTTCTGAACTTGTTTTCTTACGCGTAAAAATGCCCAGTTTTTGCAAAAAACACTACTTTTCACACAAAAACACGTTTCCAAACTATTTCTTTTGCACAAACTTCATCCAAAACACTTAAAGATGAATAAAGTCTACAACTTTAACCTTTAAAACACGTAAAAATCAAAACTTTATGACAAAAAGCCCACGTTTTATGTAAAAACGCAACTTTATGAAAAGCTTTAACCAAAAAACGTAACACAAACACTCCTAAACCATTTTTAGGCGATTGATACCAATTGTAGGACCTTAAATATCTCAACCTTATCACGTTATACCAAAGCTTACCATACGAGTTACATGTAAAACAAACACAAACACTTATGCGTAAAAGAAGAAATAAAGATAAGAAAGATGGTGACTTGATGATATGTAACTCGTATGTGTTGGAGAGAAAAAGATGAAACAAGAAACTTGTATTACTTGAAAGAAAACACACACATACACACTCAAGCACACCCCTCAAATGACCATTTGAGGGGTATTTATACTACAAGACAAAATGCCCTAATGAGCTTGGCCATGGGCTTCGTGGATATAGGTTGGACAATAACTTACATAAGGCTAGCTTAACATAACTATTAGCCATTTAGCTTAGCCCAATCCACGAGCCCGTTGACTATTCTAATACGATATCTAACACACGTTACAAAGTTCCTAAACGTGAATGATCATCACTTCTATTAAATATTATTAAGGCTAACAGATGGAATCACAAGAAACGAGGTGCAGAGCTCACCTCGGAGCGCGAGGATGTAATGCGTTCCAAGTATCCCCACCTGTTCATCTAGATCACCCATGACAACCTCTGCAAGTTTAACCGCGGGACGCGGTTCTCTTAAGGGGTAGGTACTGTAATTCCTGGAAAATTTCAATGTAATTAAAGCTTTAATTAGAAATTAAGCACAATCTATTTTGTCATGAAATTTTCTAAACGTCACATTTGCATATCATTTGGCATATGCATGATCAACGCAGCTTGAGCGTTCATAAATATACCGTTGTGATCAGAACGAAATTCCCCACGATCCTGATAATCTTAAAATACGTAACGAATGCGTAAAAATTTGTAAAAATACAAATTAAATTATAATAAAAATATATTAAAATTCGTATTGGGCCTCGGAACTCATTGGACTTTTCACCACTCGACCCAACACGTAAATGGGCCTCATGGCCGGATCAAGCCCACACCATTAACCCTTTGGGCTTTGTCTTAGCTCACGGACCAACGAATTAAGCCCAACACCCTAATAAATACTTTGGGCTTAGCTTAGGTGCACGAAGCAACAAAAGGAGCCCAACCTTTCTTTTTTTTAGGCCTCGTCCACATAATGCCACCCAAAGCCCATATGCAAGAATATGTTGCTAACATGTAAATATGTCTCATTTCCTTCTCGTGTGTAACCGGTCGAGAAAAATGAAACACAAAACATAAAAAAGTATAAGTTGAGGACTAAGCCAAATACTTTCCAATTATTTGTCCCTAAACATTGCGTATGGATGCAAGAAAGGGAGACAAAATATGTTAAAATTCGCTCCTAATTCACATTAAAATAATGTCTAGGAACCCTTGACCATCTTTTGACTTCATTACACAAAGGTTAACAAATTTTCTAGACAAACTTAGATTTGACACAACACACACACGCCCCTAATCCCAGCCGAACCATGCAGGCCTAAAGACCCAAAATCAAGATCACATGTCTAATAATCCTAGAACTAGGAGAGATAAGAGTTAAATAATGGGATGACCATACTTGAGCTAACCTTATAAACCTTCCAAGACTTAGAAGAAATATCACACACACTCATTTACTAAGCTACTCAAACTCTCACATTTCACCTCATAACTCGTCCACTGTGGAATTTTGCTTCGAGAGAAATAGGAAGGAAAGAAGAAACATATCAAGGAAAGGGAACACTAGGAGGTTTGGGTTAATATAAGGATCACGGGTGACGTTATAAGGAGAACACGGGTTCTTTTGTGTGACAACTCGCAATTTCAGGTCATTTCTTAAGTTTCACTATTTCAACATTTATCGTAAACTAGTTTTACGTGTTTCAAATTCGCGTAACCTTTATGGTTTAGCGGCGAATTCATGATCATATCATCACGAACATTTCATATGGACTAAGTTTAGTCTACACTTAATTAACATCATTTGCATCATATTAGTCCATTCATGACATTGCATTTCACATTAATCGCGTAAATTTTATATTAAATAAACGTTATCGCGTGAGTAATTATTTTGAATATTTAATCCGTTACTTCTAAAAATGATCCCGACATATTTTATACTTACATTTAGTTTATAAAAACTATATTTTGAGTTTACTTAGTGTTTTAAATTTATTTGGTATATAAATCGTTAAATTTATATTATTACGACGTTTTTCTTAAAAACTGCACGATAATTATTATAGCACTCAAATTTTACAAGGAATGTATTTTTACAATTTTTATGATATCATTATACTCTACTTTGATCTATTAAAAATTTCTTTCACCTAAAATTTCCTTTAATGCACTAATGTATATTAAATCTTACAAGTTACCTTTTTACCTACACCTTTCACTTACACATTTTTGACAAATTATAGACAAGTAAAATATAAAAAAAAAAAAAAAAAAATGTATTTGAGATACATCCCCCCCCCCCAACCGGCCATGTGGGGAGGGTTTACATTTATTGAAGTAGGTAACATTTTCTTGATTGTTTATATCTTCACTCCAAGTATATCACATTCACTTCATTCATTTCACTCTCAATAATACAAGTAGCCTAGATATTTTTCTTCTCTCTTGATTCTCCTTCTCAAAACCGGCCTAGCATAAAGATCAAGAAGAAATTCATAAAATTTTGCAAGCTCAAGTTACTACAATCTAGATCACACTCTTGTTTAGGTTTTGAAATAAAAACCTAGAGTGTTTAGGTTTAACCTTGGTTCTAATCACCTCATCATATTAACTTGTAAGCATATCATTTACATCTTTCATTTTTCCTTATCATTTCATAAGTATTTCTTCATATTTGGAGTAAACATGCATGACTTATGTTGATTTATACCATTTTTACATGATTTTTAGTGTTATATATATATAAAGGTCATCCTATAATTATTCCCTTGGTATACTTTGGTCTTGATGATGTTTAGGAAACCATGACACCCTAAGAAGGTGTATGGTAGGATTAGATTAGCTTTGGAGTTGATTTGAAGGGATTAGAATAGGTTTAGTACGATAAAAACTATTTTCGGTAAGTATAAAAAGTGTTCTGTCCTTGTTTTGTTTTTCTGGAAAATCCGACAGTAGGCACGAAATTTTGGCCTTGATATTTAGAAAATATACTTTAAAACGAATCCGTGGCCGCTTGAACGGATTAAAACGGAGTTATAACGAAGAAGTTATGAATTTTTAAAGTTGACGACGAAATATATATTTTCTGAAAAATTTCAGCATACTATTTTTGGTTTGTACGAGTCAAAAACGAGCCTTAAGCTTTACAAATTATTTCGACTTGTCAAAAATATATTAGTATACTTTGATACGAAGCTAAAGACATATAATACGTAGAAAACGGATTTGAAACGACTAAGATATGCACGTTTTCATAAAATTGCCGTAACTATTATTTTTAGAAAAACTATATTATTTTTACGAGTTAAGTGTTACGGTAACTAAAACGACCATGTTGACGGCTGTTTTTATCAATGATGTGGAACTTTTTGGAACAAAATGTCTTCTAATAAAATTAAGATCACCAAGCATATTTTTTAAAACAATCAACCGTTTGTATAGCGGAGTTTTAATAAATTATTTACGGATGCTTAAACTTGGCCGAAACTCACTTTTTACACAACAATTAGACAAAATCACCATCTTTAACCCTTATTATCTTTATGTTCGAGACCTTTATGTCGAAAACTCCTGAACTGAAACTTCTAGATTTCGATACAAACTTTCCAAAACCGTCGAGTTCGTTCTCTAACGTTCGACGTACACTATTTTACGACTAGTTTTTCGAAGCTATTTTTGTCACTTTCAAGAAATTTCCGACGACTTTATTTTACGACGAAAAGTGAAAATTTCACCATAAATCATTACGAAACCATTGTAGGATGACATTTTGACGTAAATACTTGTAAAGTCATTTTGAAAGGTCAAGACGTCAAAAGAGTATTTTTCGACGATAAGTATTATTTTCAAAACTCGCAAATGGTATAAATAACATACGAAATGCATGCATAACATTACATTGCAACTCATTACATATCATATCATTCGTAATAGGTCCCGGTTAAAGTTTCCCGATATACCTCAGTGTACTCACTCTTGTCATCACACCAGTTTATCAAGTGAGTTTTCATAGCCCCGTTTTACAAGTTTTTACATTATTTCAAACCTACGGGGGAGAATACATTGCACAACATTTTTATTACGATACCAAGTATGTTAAATTCATTTACATTGCTTAAGTTACAACGTTGCCAGTTAAAAGTCCCCACTTCAATGCATGAGCCGTTAATTTTCTAGAAGCGTGTGTGAGTGGATAGATCTATCGAGGGTGACACCTCCATCCGGGTTGGTGAATCCCAACTAGTCATACGGATGCATTTCATTCATAAACATTATTAGAGTTGTTTGGCAAGACACTCTGTTGGGGCATACATCAGTCGGAGCTTCGGTATCATGCACTTAAGCAATTGTAACATTTTTATGTGACATGATTGTCACACCTGTAACATTTTTACGTGACATGATTGTCATGCCTGATCTATACTTGCGTAGTCGTATAAAACATTTACATAAACCTATGATTTCTCACCAACATTATTGTTGACCGTTTTAGCAATGTATTTTCAGGTAACTAAGGCATTATCATCATGGCATGGTTAAAGAACCACCTTTTGAGTCGCGGCGTCGACTTACATCATTGTACATTATGGCACTTTCTTTCAAAACCATCGTTTGGACTTGTAATATATTTATATTTCCGCAAACTTTGTAAACTTTTGGGACCTATACTTTGTAAACTCTGATTGTTTTATTAAATCAAACGATGTGTTTTTCCAAACGACACTTTAGGTCGTTCAATATAACTGTGATTGTGATGCTATGACAGTCAATCCCCAGGAATTCCATTCCGCTGCGAAACAGGTAATTTGGGGGTGTGACATTTTGGGTATCCATACTCTTGCTCACATCACCACCACTCCTAGTGAGTGTAGTAAGTTTCCTATCACAACTCGTTTTTTATTTAATACTTGTATATCACACGTTGAACATGTTAAACGCACCCTTTCACGCTAGATTGTAACTCGCGACTTGAAATAAGAGAACTCGACACATATTCACTCGCTAAATTACATGTTAAAACTTGTTTATCATATCGAGATAAGTCACAACACACTTAGCAAAGTTTCTAATAAACTCTCGTACACTTGAAAAACACACGGAAGCACTAATGGGCCTGAAGCCCAATAAGTAAGCCCGTTAAGCCCAAATAGAGTCCAACGAGAGCCCAACCCGACCCAATAAGTTAATAATAAGTCATCAAGCACTAAAAGTAAGATAGAAATGAACTTGTAAACGTTTATGAAGTTTTCATTTTCTAAGTATGTATTTAGGACCTAAATTGCAAATATATTAGCCCTTGGGTTAAAATTTAAACATTTTATAAAGATAAAGGGGTAGTTTGTACGTGAATAAACTTGCATGGGAACTCTAAGGACTAAACGTGTTCATATGCGAAAGTTAAAGGTGTGTTATACGTGTGCATGTGCGCATGGAAACCACAAGGGTCGAATATGTAATTTACTCAAACTTGTATTAATAAACATTTGGGTTAAAAGTGTCAAGTTTGAAAAGTAAAGGTTTTAAAGCGTATAAAGCTAACTAAAGGGGCTGTTTTTGTAAATTCAGTTTTACCAAAGGATTGAAAATGTCATTTCTGAAAGTTTTGATATAAAATGTATTTTAGGGTGAAAAGTGTAAACTTCTCAAACCAGAGGGACTAAACTCGTACTTTTTATAACTTGAGGGTAAAAAGTGTAAATTCGAGAAAAGTTTAGAAAAAATTATAAACCCATCATAACTTCGTAAAAACGAGTATTTTGATCATATGAATATTTTATTTTCGGATAACGTTAAATGTATTACGTATATATATATATATTTATAATATTATAATTATATATATAAATCCGATAAATCACACGGGGAATCTAAACACGTTAAAATACTCAACACATCCATTAAGGTCACAACGGGGGAAAACATTTCACTTATGCGTAAGTGAGGATCATTAATTAAGGCAATGTAGCACGTAAAATTTACTTAAAACGTTAAGCACGCACGCACACTATTGGATTGGACAATCCAATGATCTATTGAATAAGAATATTTAATGCTCTATTATTTTTGTCGCGAACCAAAATGCTCATTTTACTGAGACTCGCCATCTCACCATTTTTAGGTTTCGGTTTGGAACCTCCTCTACATTGTGCTTGATCTATTTGTGCGTGTTCACTATCATCAAGGTGAGTTCATAGCCTCGCTTTTACTTTATTTTGAAAACCCCGTGAGAGAGATACATGCTCTAAACGAGAACACAAGGTTTTTCATAAATGCTTTATCTTCTTGATTATTGGTATTGCCTAAGTATTTAGCCACAAGTCCCCTGATCATGAACCATTAATCACCGCGAGTGAACGTAGATATCGTGAATAGTACTATGGGGATTTACGACCCCGTTTCGGTTATAGAGAAATAACCGGGGCGCACCATATTGAATTTCTTTAGGTAATCGGCTATTACCTCCTTTGGGGCATACTTACGTACACTGGTAATTCGGTGTATGCAGTTGAGTTTTGGTTTCATGAGCTTAGCGCATAATAATCTGTGATTTTTCTTATGATATTGTTAGTTTACAATGATCATGATCTTATACTTGTGTTCAACTATTTTAAACCTATGGATTTCACTCAACAATTTTTGTTAACCTTTTTAAGCATGTTATCTCAGGTAATCAGTGAAGAGTATGACCAAGGCGTGGAACGGGACATGGCAAGGCTTATCCGGTGGTGTAAAACATAAAAGTTGTCATTTCTTTCAAACTCATGATCTTTCTTTTGGGAAAAACACTTGATCTATTTAAAACGTTTTGTTACAAACTATGAGTTTTCGATGAATGATAATTATTTTAATAAACCTCTCTTTCGAGTCGTTTTCTATAATTATTGACTATAATCTCCATTCAAGTAACACCCGAATTAGTCTTCCGCTGTCATTAAGATTTTCAGGGGTGTTACATCATATTAGGGGTGTTTTAAAAATAACATTTATTAGGTATTTATTGTTATGGACGTTTTTTTTCTTATATTAAATTACTTTGTATTTTTTTTTTAAACATGTCTAAAAAAAGTGCTTTAAAGTGTTACAACAAATGCTATTATAGATATACTTATTAAAATTTGCCATTATTAGCAAATGTTGAATCTTAATTTTTTAAGCCTTCCCTTTTAGGAATGTCTCAAATGCTTTATAATGTAGTATAGATATGTGTAAATGTATATAATCATATAATTAGGACTTTGCACCTTTGCATCATTTGCTTTGAGAAAATCGTCCGATTTTTATAAAACAAAGTTTTTAGTTTTTACGGTAAATTTTATTAAAAAAATTCCAAAAGGCGCATATGTTGATTCTCGAGGCACTCTTGCGATTTAATAATATTTTTTGAACATTGTATTTTGGTATGCATTTTTAAACTCTATTGATTAACAATATTGTTTTCTGACAACTTTTATGGGCTAGCCGAACCGGTGGCGATTCCGGTTCCCGGTTGAACCCGTTGGTCCGGTCCGTTTGTTAAAACCATATGTACCATGAACTTATTTACATATAAATTGCATGAAGATTTGTGTGTTTTATTAGTTTGTACAATACATATAATAAAAAGTATTTTTCATATTAGGGGTGTTTTAAAAATTACATGTATTATGGACCTTTTTTTTTTCTTATATTAAATTACTTTGTATTTTTTTTTTAAACATGTCTAAAAAAAGTGCTTTAAAGTGTTGCAACAAATGCTATTATAGATGTACTTATCAAAATTTGCCATTATTAAATTTGCCTTTTTAGGAATGTCCCAAATGCTTTATAATGTAGTATAGATATAGTTTTAGGAAAAATAATATCGATTTGACTAATTGTCAAAAGTCATGCTTTAATTAAAATTTTCGGTTTACATTTGTACTTTCTTGTAGTTTGAAATTCACGGCTTATTTGTAATTTTATAAATTTTATTTATAAAATTTCTATTATAGTTTTTCGTCGGTAATAGAAAGGTCGAGATTACTTGAATGTGTCGTGAAATTGTGTCGGGAAATGTTGGAACGATATATGACAAACGCCCGGGTGGGCTCCACATGTGACGGACTCACAAGTGGAGTGTGGCCCATTCGAAGCTAACCAAATGGACTGCTCAGGAAATGGAGTGGGTTGCGCCCTTTTCTTTTAATATAACCCAAACGGGCTAAATACCAATCGGGCTTTGGCCCATATACCAAAAATACCAAACGGACTGTCAAAGGACAATGGGCTTCGACCCATCATCAAATACCAAATGGACCCTTAAAACAGTTTTTGTAAAAATTGATACTACGTATTTGACAAGGAAAGTTTTGGCAGTTTAGCAACATGAAGCTAAGAACAAACACGGTAGGTCATTTTAACGAAAACAACAAGGTTCAGAAATGGATACTAACGACACGAATCGTACTCGCCTTGTGTTCCCCATTGATCACAACCGAGTATACCCCTTTGGGTGTCTCGGCATCGACTCAATCACACAATAATAGTTTAGAGAAGATGACTCAAGATATCATGTCACTAAATTATCCGAGACCCTCAACTAGCCCTTACGAATATAAAGCAAACCGGTCAAAACGAAATTAGCAAAAACGTGAGTCAAAGACTCGAAGCGAAAGAACCAATGATGATTTAGTCCATTGGTAAGATCTTTGGGCTTGGGTCAATAGACCCGGGTTCAAATCTCTTCCATGGCACTAAATATCATTTGGTACCATCCCCCACCGCAAATGCTCAGATTGACTGGTCAGCGAGGGGCCTATTGGAGAAAATGGCCAGGGTTCAAAGCTCACCTCCTGATAAGTACAGTCACTGGGACAGGTGCTCATTGCCTGGGGCCGGGTCCTTGGGGGAGGGTCCGGTTGGCATCCTTAGGATGCATGAGACCAGGGTGATCCCACCGATCTTCACCTTTTGGAGAAAGACTCGAAGCGAAAGAGACATGACGCTTATCAAACTAATCCTAAGCCAAATCACTAACAACAAAAATATGCTGGAACAATTAAGCCAAAACACTAGAGATAAGCTGGAACATTAACGAGACCAATAAACTATTACGCGAGGCAATATAAGTCGAAACAAATAAGCCATTAAGCTAAAACAAATATAAGATGAAACAATTAATGCCTCAAAACTATGTGCCAAATACACATTTTAACCTTCATCAGTTTTTAAGTTTCGATTCGCGTGTTTTCTTTTGTGTTCGGCAGCCATGTCCAACAACAACACAGCAATCATATTACCAATCAAAAACCATTCGTCTTTCAAGTATTTGAACATAAGAAAAATATATAACTCGAATTATTAATAAAATTAACAAATAAAAATCATAACAATCCTAAATCTTAAAATGAAAACAGTGGAATCGTGGGTGGGATAAACCGTGTAACATATTGGATTTCACAAACACATCAAACCATGATTAAAGTAGACGTATACTATATGTTTTTAGAGAGAGAAAGAGTCAGAGGTTTGGGAACTTAGTGAGAGAAAGTGAAAGTATTATTATGAGCTCCAACACTCTACTTTGGGAGGTAGAGGGTATTTATAGTTTCTTACATAAACGCCACCTACGGGCTGTGGATCAGGCATACAGTGGGTAAAGACCCGTCCGTCCTCCATGGTGTTACTTAACTAAATACTATCTAACATTAAATAACTACGACTACTAGCTTTCTAACGATTACATATACTTGAGGTAACCGACTCTTTAATAACTGGATTTACTAAATCCTAACAATCTCCCCCTAAGGGAGGTCACCTCAAATTACATAGAATACAAAACAGATATTACATTAAGATTGTTCTTGGATTCTTGTTAATTTTTCTTGCTCTGTAGCTCGTAGTCTTTGATTCTTCATTTTTGCATGTTTGGATAATCCAAGTGGAGGTCTTTAACAGATCCCCGTGATAATGAGTTTTGAGCCAGCTTTGAGATCACCAGTTGCCATAAATCTCTGACTCTTCCTTTGTGGTGTTGACATTATGTGATGTTGTGACATTTGAACCGACATGCTCACATTCTGGATCATGATTTCTTCTCATCAGAGTAGCGGAAGCTTTAGTTGATTCAAGATATTTGCAGCAGCGTAGCAGAAGCATGGAGTGAAAATATCAGAGTCGTCGATGCACTTATCATGATTTCTTTAGCGATGAATGTGATGTGTGAGCATGCGGCTATGGATTGACCTCTCCATTCTGATCAACTGCAAACGTCGGGCGTACCTGCATACAACAGTTAGCAATAAAGCACACGAAAGTGTCTTTGATCACTTTCATTGAATTGAGGTACACGGCCCACGGTTCCCCGTTGATCAGTACAAGTACTGCCTGCGATCAGGTATAATTCTGAAGAATCTCCTTGACAGGGTTTCGCAGTTGTTCAAGCTGTTCTCAGACCGGAACGTCTCAAAGAAGACAACACGGAGTGAGTGAACCAGCGAATTTGAGATTCAGTGATTGATGAAAAGAGATCTGAAAAACAATCGAGTATTGCTTAATAAATTGTTTTTGCAATACAACGAAGGTTTTAAGGAAAATCAATTATTAATCATAAACACCTTTTATTTTTGAAATATTAATACACAGTTGATGTGCTAGAGAAAAGAATTTTAAGCACACCGACCGGTTATTCAAAGGTATCCGTCAATCCATAACCTGAACCAGGATTGATTCATAATTTTGAATCGCCCCATTGTTTCTGTTCAGTTGTTACATGGTTGATCTATTGGATAGATCTCACATGCCACCTACCAAGAGCTTGTTTGATGTCGGCTCTAGAAGGTTTTCCATCGTCATTTTGAATATGTTTAGATATCACTCAGATGTTCTGGCAATACCACAAGGATAATGCGTAGGACTCTTAAAATATAATCTCTCTTTCCACATTGTGTGAAACAGAGAGTCTTCATTGATAGTGTCCTAAAGAGATTTATTGATGATCTCGTGGCTCTAGACTCAATTGTGCACATTTTGTTCCAATGTCGGAGACTATAGAGAGGGCCTCCTTCTTCAATATCAACAATCTCTAAGAGAAAGTCGATAGATTATGTAGGTTCCCCGAGAGAATGAAACAAGTCCTTTTAAGAGGAGCTTGAGTAGCTTGGGAAGTTGTAGTGCAGTGCGTCACTGGGTCCATGACGTCTTGTCTTCAATACCAGAGTTACCTAGGTAACCTCCAGTAGCATATGAATTGAACCCGGTTTCTGCCCTAAGGTTGAATAATTGGAGGGCTATTTATTTTCACCCTTTTCTCATTCAATTCTTTTTCATTCTTCAACCCCTTCAGTGCTTACCGAGACTTCATAACTAGAACCTTGTTGGGTTTATTCCAGTTCTAGCTCTTTCTCAGTCCGCACTCTTCCCATATTTCACTTTTCTCCTTTTTTCATCATACCTAAGGACTCTACACTATCTAGTGGATTGTCCCTGGGTAGATCCCTCTGGCTCTGGCAGGATCGTGGGAACGAATACCTAACCTGACCATCCTTATATCACCATACATAAAGTAAATTTGGTCGGTCTATTTGGTATTGTTCATCTGCCATTGGAACCAATTGAAAGCCATTTGAAAATCATTCCAGATAGTTGTGATATATTATCAAAGCATTTTGTACCTAAATTGTTTTAGATATTTTTAGAAAAAGAACTCCCCCTCAACATGTGCATCATGTATTTGAAATCGTTTTGGCACACGGAGGCAAGAGGAAGGATTCACTTCTTTGATTACCATTTTCTAAAAGATATCAACATCACTTTCCTTATCAAAATTAGTATTTTTCATACTTTTTTAAGGATAATTTTGGGAAAGAATGTGGTTTTCAAAAAGTTGCTCCCCCTCAATATGTGTATAGAGATTTGAAAGTGTTTTGCACATATTAGGGAAAACCTGCACATTGAAACAAATCAATCACGTTTCAATCCTTTTTTGTTTGAAATAGATGCTCCCCCTCACCATGTGCATGATAAATTTGTAATCGTTTGGCACATGCGGGGAGGAAAGCTTATAAATCATTATAAAACCATTTATCGAATTATTAGTTTAAATCCAATTTAAATCACAAATTCTCCCCCGATCACAATTTTCAAATCATTTGAGATTTGTGATCTCTATAGATTTAAATTGATTTTAAAAGCTTTTGAGAAGAATTGTGACTTGCTTATGAAAACATTTAACCGATAAGGATCAAAGCTGAGACTTTAAACTCCAAAAACATGCTTGAATATCTTTTGAAAACATGACATAAACCATGGACTGAACCAATTGTATGACAAATAACCTTTTGATTTAAGATGAAAACCATGGACTGAAATGACTATAAGCCTTTGTCTTTCTTTCTCTCAATTTTTATTTTTTTTTATTTATTTATTTTTTAAGAAAAATATGTACATTCGAAGAACATCTAAAAACCCGTGACATTCTTTGAATGTCAACACAAAGTCCGTAGATGAAATCGAACCAAAGAAAGACATAACAAAAATATTTTTGGAATTTTTCAAGATTTTCTAATTTTTATGGATTTTTAAGATTTTATATTTTTCTATTTTCTTTTTGTTGGTTTTATATTTTTGTATTTTGCTTTTAAAAAATATGTACAAGAGATGGATGAAGAAAAAACTTTTACTCCTCTTCTTCCTCTTGAAGACGTTTGAGTGTTTCCGGTTGTAGACTCTTTAGACCAAGTCGTGGAAGGATAAACTCAAAACGTTCTCTAGGAAGAGCTTTGGTGAAGATGTCTGCTAATTGGTATTCAGTTCTCACAAAATAAAGTTCCACTACACCGTTTTTCACTTGCTCCCTGATGAAATGATGTCGAATGTCGATATGCTTTGCTCTTGAATGTTGTACGTTGTTGCAAGAGAGAGCAATGGCACTTTTGTTATCACAATACAGAGGGATTTTGTTGAAGTCAAAGCCATAGTCAGATAATTGAGATCTCATCCATAGGTTTTGAGCACAACAATATGACATGGCTATGTATTCAGCCTCTGTAGAGGATATAGAAGTACTGATTTGTTTCTTAGAAGACCAGCTCACAAGCTTATCACCCAAAAACTAAGCACCTCCAGACGTAGTTCGACGTGTATCTTGACATCCTGCATGATCAGCATCTGCATAGGCTGTTAGTGACATACCGGTGTCCTTCGGGTACCAAAGTCCCATATTGATGGATCCTTGGAGATACCTAAAGACCCGTTTAACCGCTTCAAGGTGCTTTTTGGTAGGCTTAGCCTGGTATCTAGCACACATGCATACAGCGAACATAATATCTGGTCTACTGGCTGTGAGGTACATCAGGGATCCAATCATACTACGATATTTCGTTTGATCTACCATGATCCCTGAGTGGTCCTTATCCAGTTTGGTACTTTCTACCATGGGAGTGTCAACGGTGTCACAAGTATCAAATCCAAATTTCTTTAAAATTTCATTTGCATATTTAGATTGATTGATAAAAATGCCTCCGGGACTTTGTGAAATTTGTAATCCCAAGAAAAATGACATTTGTCCTATCATAGACATTTGAAATTTGGAACCCATCTCATTAGAAAAATGGTCACATTCATTGGCGTCAATCGAGGCAAAAATAATATCATCAACATAAATTTGAACGTGAATTAAATGTTTTCCTGACATTCTGGTGAACAATGTTGGATCAACTGCTCCTTTGCTGAATCCAATAGATAGAAGAAACTTTGATAGCGTATCATACCATGCCCTTGGAGCTTGCTTCAAACCGTAAAGGGCCTTCTTCAAGCGATAGACATGAGTAGGATGCTCTGGATTCACAAAACCTTCCGGTTGGCTGACGTATACGATTTCTTTAAGATCTCCATTAAGAAAAGCCGTCTTTACATCCATCTGATAGACAACCATGTTCTTACTTGCAGCATTAGCCAGGAAGATTCTGATTGCCTAGATACGTGCAACTAGAGCAAATGATTCTTCAAAGTCAATACCCTCCTCTTGACGATATCCTTTTGCAACTAATCGAGCCTTGTTCTTTAACACATCACCATGCTCATCAAGTTTTACTTTGAAGATCCACTTTAGAGCAATGATCATAGCACAGTCAGGAGCAGGTACTAATTCCCATACACCTAGTCGATCGAACTCATGAATTTCTTCTTGCATGGCATTGAACCAGCTGTCTTCATTCATGGCAGTTTTAACGTCTTTTGGTTCGACCTTAGATAGTACGAAATTAAAGAAGCACCATAAGGCATCAGTTGCAAGTTGTTTATGAGTGGATACTGGACGAGAAAGGTTTCCAATGATATTGTCCAATGGATGATCATGTGTCCATTTTCTAAGGTGTTCATGTGGTTGTTGTTGAAGAACTGAAGTAGCAAAGTCGTTTTCTCCTGATGAAGATGGTTCTGATGATGGTTCAGGAGCAAATATGTTCTCAAAGGGGGCATCTTCAGGAGTAGCAAAGAGATTATCTCCATCATAGGTGTCAGAGACAATTCCATGATGTACACTTGATGATTGAGGAATTGATGATGAGACAGAGTGATCAGCAGAAAGCGCTTCTTGACTTAATGACATAGAAACTGAAGGGTTATCTTCATTGACATGGATAGGAGCAGCCTCTGTTGATGGATTTGACAAATCATTAGCAATTGGCTCATAGTGTTGGGAATTATACGTTTGAGTTGATAAGACAAAAAGAATGAAACAAGAGGGACTTAATACGACTAGAAGGAAACCTACAAAAATATGGAAGGACTTGCTTGTAAAAGAAGTTTTATTTATTAGTCCTTATCCTCTAGTATATAAAGAGGACATAGGTGTAGGTTTTAATATAAGTCTTCTATAATGTAGTCGACTAAAAGGTGTGTGTGTATCCTAGGCGTATAGTCTTGTAAACGTCTAGGTTATTAGTTTAGTTAGTAGACGTGTTCCTATAAACGTCTAAGATTAGTTAGTGTTAGTGAATGAAAACCTTGTGTCAATAACAATTATGTTTTGATTTATCCGCTGCGTATTGTCATTGTTATTGTTAAACCCTAAGGCTCAAAACGATCTCATCAATTGGTATCAGAGCTTGGGGAGCTCGTTACCTAGGGATTCACAAGGTTTCTTGGCGAAAAAGAATGAAGAAAATCGATTTTTTGCAAAATTCGCAACTTTTCTGCAGCACAGTTTTCAAGAGGGTATAACTTTTTAATGAACCGTTAGATTGGGCTAAAATTCGAACTGGAGCTTCTTGGTATATCTATCTTTAATCTCACCGAAGGGATTGTTGATCTGAGCTTTCAATGAAAAGTTATAAGCTGTCGAAGTCTGCCGCTGAAACTAAAAAAAATCGTAAGGTTACTACAGCACTGTTTTGAAACGATCATAACTTTTTCGTTAACCGTTGGATCGTAACGAAATTTTAGGTGGATGTTCACTATATACTCATCTAACTTTCCACCAAATGGATCTTCGATATGAGCTATTATGTGAAAGTACTGCTTAAAGTACTGCTTCAAGTTCGAAAGTACTGCTGATTTTTTAAAGTACTGCTTATGCTTCAAAGTACTGCTGGTATCCTTATGAAAGTACTGCAGTTTATATACGAAAGTACTGCTCCTTGTCCAAAGTACTGCTCAAGGTACTGATTCTTCTCAAAGTACTGCTCAAGATTTTTGCATGGCGAAACTTATTTGGATTGGCAGTCTAATGGTTTATTACGAGAAGATTTGGAGTTAAGGGGAAGTCAAGCATGATGATTGTTATGGATTTTTGGCGACACACACAGGTTATTGTTCACACACACAAGGAGTTTGGTAGTTTATGTTCTTAAACGATTCAAAAAGGCTCGTATTTAATTCTTATGGATTAATTGATTACGAAGAAGGTTTAATATCATTTATTTAATGTTGTAGTTGAGTTTCACAGGTTTGTGTTCTTATCATATAGCTTGATGAATCTAGCAATGTGTGATTTTTCTTATGATGCTCTATGCACACATTGGCTATCACTTAAAGGAGTTACATTGTAGTGCTCAGTGTCTCATATTAGTTGAGGATTTTGTCAAGGGATTGCGGTCTACTTATATTTGGTGTTTCGTATAAGTATGGAGTTCCGTGGATAGTACAAGATTTAAGACACAAGTTTGGGAAATTCTACTTCTTCATCAAATTCATTATACTCGGTTTTCTTCACAAGTAATCATTACATGGGGCCTACAGATTTGAAGAATCAAGAAGATGGTTAACATATGGGTTTCAGGGGAAGCTTATTGTTAAATGTTTAACCATCTACATGCATCACTCAAGGGAAAGTGTTTGATTTTTTACTACTGTTGATCATTATTCCTATTGCTAGTTGGAGTTTTCTACTGTTTTGGATCCATTTTTCTTATGATGCGTAATGGTGGGCGATTTGAAGCATTGGAAGTCTTAGATTGGAAGTATGATATTGGTTCGTGGTGGTCAAGATCATTATTTGCATACGCTCCCTATTTGGATAATAACAAAAAGGGGAAGAGATGTTTGAGTGGCATGGCATGGATTAAGTGGAAGACAAAAGAAGACATACTTGTTTCATTCATGTTGAGATCCCTGATCTCAATTTCTCTACTTCGTCTAGGGAAGTTCGTTCAAGAATGGTTTTGTCATTATCAACTAGGGGAAGATTGTTGGGAATTATACGTTTGAGTTGATAAGACAAAAAGAATGAAGCAAGAGGGACTTAATACGACAAGAAGGAAACCTACAAAAAGATGGAAGGACTTGCTTGCAAAAAAAGTTTTATTTATTAGTCCTTATCCTCTAGTATATAAAGAGGACATAGGTGTAGGTTTTAATATAAGTCTTCTATAATGTAGTCGACTAAAAGGTGTGTGTGTCCTAGGCGTATAGTCTTGTAAACGCCTAGGTTATTAGTTTAGTTAGTAGACGTGTTCCTATAAACGTCTAAGATTAGTTAGTGTTAGTGAATGAAAACCTTGTGTCAATAACAATTATGTTTTGATTTATCCGCTGCGTATTGTCATTGTTATTGTTAAACCCTAAGGCTCAAAACGATCTTATCACATAGTGTTCATCAAACATTGGATCAAACAATTTCTTCAAATCATCTTCTGAAGGAGGTACATAAGGAGTTGCTGGTGAGGGATTTAGTACAAGAGTAGAACTGATGGGACTACTTGATGAAGGTTGTGATGCAGGTCCAGAACTGGATTGTCCTGAAGCCATTTGCCCGGATAGCTCATCGAACGTGATGTGAATAGTTTCCATGATATCTCGAGTTCTTTTGTTGTAGATTCGGTAACCCTTCTTGTTTGATGCATAACCAACCAAAACTCCAATGTCCGCTTTAGCTCTTAATTTACCTAAATCTTGACCGTCATTTGTTGGATAGCACAAAGCACCAAACACAGGAAGGTAGGAGAGACCAGGTTTTCGTTTATGGACAAGTTCGTATGGAATTTTTCCATGAGAGGTGTGTATAAGGGAACGATTTTGGGTGTAGCAAGCAGTGGCAATGGCTTCAACCTAGAGAAACATTGGAACCTTTGAGTAAATCAGCATTGTTCTTGCGGCTTCCACAAGAGTTTGATTTCGTCTTTCAACAACACCGTTTGTTGAGGAGTTCATAGAACACTTCTTTGATAACTAATTCCAATACTTTCATAAAATCGACTTAAGTCTTTGTTAACGAACTCTGTGCCATTGTCTGTTCGAACAATTCTAATAGTATTCTTAAGTCGAACATGAAGCTGCTTGATAAGTTTGATGATGACGTCTGGAGTTTCATCCTTTTTCCTCAAAAACTTTACCCAAGTAAATCGAGAGTAGTCATCCAAAATGACTAAAATATATTTCTTCCCATTTATCGTTTGGACTCTCATTGGTCCGCACAAATCCATATGAAGGGTATGAAGAACTTCCAATACTGAGTTTGTGGGTTTTGGTTTGTGGGCATATTTCTTGCTTTTTCCCAATTGGCATGCTGAACAAAGATGATCTTTTTCATACTTTAATCTGGGTAAGCCTCTTACAAGATACTTTCTGGAAAGATTATTAATGGTGCCGAAGTTCAAGTGATTGAGACGATGATGCCATAACCATGATTTTGTTTTAGATGCCTTTGACAACAAGCAGATTGGAGAAGACTTCATCATGTCTTCGATAGAGATGGTGTAAAGATTTGAACCACGAGTTCCTCTTAACAGTTCCACACCATCAAGTTTTCTAACGAAACAAGTATGTTTTCTAAAAGCCACTTCTAGATCGGAATCACAGAATTGACCAACAGAGAACAAGTTATGACCAAGACCTTCAACATAATATACCCTGGAGATTACACTTTCACCAACAACATAGTCTCCATAACCCATAATTGCACCAAAATGATCGTTCCCAAATCTAACAGTCCCGATGAATTTACTCACGAAGTTCATGAGCCGCAAGCGATCTCCAGTCATATGCTTGGAACAGCCTGAGTCCAGGTACCACAGAACAATTTGAACGATCTGCAGTTGAACACAGACAAGAATGGATAACTGGATAATTGGGATCCCCATGCAAGAATGGGTTCCATTTGGTTAGTAACAGTGATTGGAACACCCACATCGGAAGTGGAAACAATGGAATCATCAGGTATAGATGCAGTTCAAGTGTCCGTATTTGACCTATTCAAAGTATGTTCACTTCTTAAAGGAATAGTTCTACCAGTAGGCATCCATTTTCTAATGGGCATTGACTTAGAAAATTTAGGGCACAACTCATTAAGATTAAACTTGCGGCCAGTAGGTATCCACTGATAACCTATGTTACTAAATTTCCTTCCTGTGGGTTTCCAATGTTTTCTAACCTTCTTTCTCCACTGCTTTCTAGCCTTCTTAACATGTTTTTTTGGCATTAACAATCTTAATAGGGCATTTAACAGCATTAATCAAATCATTCACACCACATTCATGATTAGTAACAGAAACCAAGCAATCATCATTACATGTTTTGCCAAAAGTAGCAGAATTCGAATTAATTACAGTACGCTTATAGCTAATACTAGAATCAACACGATTCGTTTTATTCAACTCAAACTTAGTGTTCCTAGGGTGGCCTTCTACTCTCTTCCAATGCACATTCTTAGCTTGCGAGGTCCTATCTTGCTTTGTATTGCCTGGAAGCTTTGACCCGCTTGCTTTAATGTCACTGATTACTCCTGTAGAGGGAATTATGGGAACATTAGTTGGTTGAGCTACCTTTTACATTCCTGAACTAGAAGTGCAGGGATCTGAACTATTTGAAGGCACTTTAGAGTTCACTTTATTAATACTGGGCATAGAGTGGGTTGCACACTTGGCACTAGGCATAGAACAAGGCATCACAGATTTATCTTTCGCACCTAAGGATTTAGGGCATGTTGCTTTTAAACATTCTAACAGCTCCTGAGATCGTTTGGCCTGAATGCAAGCAAACCTAATTTCTCTATCAAGTGGCTTATTTATGAAATCTTATTCAACAATCTCATGGAGACATTCTAGACTATCCTTAAGGTGAGCGAAATAGTTATGAAACACAAGTTCATTATTTCTAAGATGAGGAGGAATGTATTTAACAGTCACAATATATTTGGAGTCTGCAGATGACATTGATGCAACATTCTCATTAAAGACAAGTGGCATTTTCCCTTTTACCTGACTCCTCAGATTCTCAATTTCCTTTTTGTAAATACGTTATTTTTTCGGTGTTCTTGTCACGAGTGACTTTCAATGAATCATATAACTCTTTAAAGTGTCGTTTAACTTTTTCATTTTCTTCTAGAAAACTCTCATTTTCCTTTTGTAAAACATTAACCAAGTTTTGAAGATGAAAAGTCTGAGAACACTGAGAATCTAAAGGATGAGGCATTTGGGAGCCAGTCACATTGTTCTTTTCACCCTTTAATTGTGAGATTTGGGCTTTCAACTTTCTGATAATGTTACAATGAGCTTGAATCTGTTCGTCACGTTTGTTTATTTCAAAAAGTGAATCAAACTCTGGAACATTTGAGGATGTCTTGATGTTTGAGGTTTTGACATTTTCTTTGAGATGTTGATATTTTAGTTGCAAATCAAAATGTTCAACTTCTAGCTTAGAAAAATGTTTTACCAAATTATCGTGATCATCCTGATCAATTTTCTCATTTAGTTCTGAGTTTTTGTTTTCAAACTCAATGACACGATCATGGGAAACTTTCAAGGCAACAGTTAATTCATGAAATTGAGAAGCAGTGATAGAATGCTTAGTAACAGTATAAAACACATCTTGAGCCACACAACTTAATACTAAGTTCTCATTTAAGATATGCAAATTCTTCCTTTCAATTTCATTATATTTGAGTTCCCGTTCATAATCATTTACCTCAACTATCATTGCATCAAATTCCTTTTCCATTTCTTTGATGTCTGAGTTAATTCCCTTTTGAAGACTCTCAAATTGACCTTTTAATTGTTTAAAGAAAGGCATGACTTCAGTTAAATAACATTCTTTAGTTTGCTCAAAACCCCTTTCCCCTTCAGTTATCCCTGTAGGTGTGATTCTCTTCTTACATGTCTTCTCAAAATCAACGAATAGTTGATATACAACATAAAGGTTGATTAATGTATTACTATTAGTGGAAATAGTTCTAGGAACTAAATGCATTGGTGTATTCGGAGGATACACAGTAGCTGCAGGCACTTTCCTAAGGGGAGGGTTTGTTTCAACAAGTTTACTTGCCTTTTTCTTATCCATATCTTTCTTCCAAAAAATTTGTTCTGGGGTTAATTGGGTTTGAGGCTTAAACCTGTTCAGGGAGATCCATTTTTCTTTTGTGTAATCATGGGGTTTGAACGTTATGTTTTGCTTTTTACACTCAGGATCTTTTAGCTTCTTATCCATTTTCTCCCTATTGACTTCTTCAAATTGCATATCTTCCTCAGTGCACTTAGCGCAACTAGGTTTCTGCCTAGGTTTAAGGATTTCATTACCATCATATATTACCTTCTGAGCCTCTCTAGCTATTTTACCATACTTGGGATTGGGTTTCTCAACGAGGGGAATACTGTGTTTATCGCTTAAGACTCTATACTTAGTGATCATGTGAGCAGTCTGAATGGTATTCCCTTGTACGTACAACTTATTTTCAAGCTTGTTTCTTAAAGTTTTTAGATTGGAAAAATCATTCAAAAGTTTTGATTCCTTAGCATTAGATTCTTGTTTAAGCACTTTAACATTATCTTGAAGTTCTTGCTTTTGCTTAACAGTTTTAGAAAGTTTTTCTTGTAAGGAATTTAACTCTTGTTTTAACACTTCTTCTCTAAAATTACTTTTTCTAATAATTGTACGCATTTGGTCATCCATTTCCTACTCACGAGTAGTTAACTCAAACTTAGCACGTTGTTCATAAATATCAACTTGTTCTTTATAGGCATTCAGTTCAGATATAACAGAATCATCAGGGGCACATGCAGTGTATTCATCAAAACCATAATCATCATTGACTGCAGAAGATACATCACTTGGCACAATCTCACTTTCACTTTGTGTCACATATTGATCGTATGGGACAATATTACTATTACCCTAATTATCAATATCTGATTCATAAGTTTCAAGAGTTTGTACTTCGTTATGTATCTTTTGCTCATCCACCTCATCGTATAGTTTTAATACCTCCGAGATGATTGATTCTTTGGATGGACCAGCCTGTTGTGGTGATGAGACCTTTGGAGAGACCATAGGTGAGATGCTAGCCATGAAGATTGTCCGGGCAGTAGGTTCATCATCGACATCAGAGTCAAATGCATCACAGTCTGCAACTTGAAAGGCATTTTGATGATTGTGACCTATTTCCTGAATTGGCTGCTCATCCACATCAGCATCATATGTCTTAGCATTTCCTTCTGCAAGAAACAACAACTCTTCTTCATCTAAAGCTGCTCCATTATCCTGAGCTTGCATAAGCAACATCTTGTCTCTGAAGTATTCTGCATTCTGTGGACATTTTGGAGATGTGCAGTTCCTCGCAATATGTCCATCACCACCACAGTTGTAGCACTTGATTGGCTTTACTTGTCCTTGATTGGCATTCCTTCCACGATTCCGATTAGCCACATACCCTCCACCAACTCCACCTCTTCCTTGTTCATATTGCCTTCCTTGAACTGGTTGCACCATAACCTTCCCATCTCTGACGGTAGCTTGATTCTGTGGATTGGATGTTATTCTGAGGTTATTGTTGGTGTGTGGGAGGGAATTCAGATTTTGACTGACCATGAGAGATAGTTGATTGATGAAGTTTTCCATGAATGTGTGACAACTCGCAATTTCAGGTCATTTCTCGACACCGTTCATGTCTCATTATTTCAACATTTTAGTAAACTTGGTTTACTTGTTTCAAATTCGCGTAACCTTGGAGGTTTAGCGGCGAATTCATGATCATGACATCACGTACATTTCATATGGACTATGATTAGTCTACATTTCTTTGACATCATGTGCATCTCATTAGTACATTCACGACATTTCATTTTTCACTTTCAACGCGTAATTTTTATTTAGTAATTTTTATCGCGTGAGTTTTTATTTTTACGTCGTTTTCTTAAAAATCTTACGATAATTATTTTATCACTCAATTTTCACAAGGAAAGTATTTTTACAATTTTTATCATCTCAATACAATCTATTTTGATCTATCAAAAACTTGCTTGTACCAAAAATTACCATTTACTCTACAAGTTACAATTATATACACTTTATTTACACAATTCTTAATATTACACCAATATATACATGTTTATACATTATAATAGAAAAAAAAAAATATATATTTTGAGAAACCATGGTCCCTAAAAACCGGCCAAGGGAATGGTACTCATTAAATGAGTGGGTAAATGTTCTTGATTGTATAAAACTCTACTCCACCTCAATCATTTATGCATTCTCATTTCACAAGTTAAGTAAAAAAAAATTATTTTCCTCTCTTTTGTTCATCCAAGAACCGGTCACACTTCAAGAGAAAAGGGGATCAAAAATTTTTGGCAAGATCAAGTGTTTATCAATCTAGTATATATCCTTTATATGGTTTTGAAATAAAAACCAAGGATATTTAAGTTAATCCTTGTTACTTACACCTCATCACTTGCACTTGTAAGCATGTTTTATTCATTTTCATGTTTCCTTTTCAATTTCATATGTTTCTCTTCATTTTTGGAGCTTATATGCATGATATGTGATTTATACCATTTATTTCATGATTTTAGAGTTATATTTATACATATAGTCATCCTATAATTATTCCCATGGTATTCTTTGGTCTTGATGGTGATTAGGAACCCATGACACCCTAAGAAGGTGTATGGTAGGATTAGATTAGCTTTGGAGTTGATTTGAAGGGATTAGAATAGGTTTTGTCCGAGAAAAACTATTTTCGTAAACTATATTTTACGTTCTGTCCTTAAATCGAATTTCTGGAAAAACCTACTGTTGATACGACATTTTGGCCTTGATATTTAGAAAATATACTTTAAAACGAATCCGTGGCCTTTTGAACGGACAAAAACGGAGTTATAACGAAGCCGTGGTGAATTTTTAAAGTTGACGACGAAATGTTTATTTTTCTGAAAATTTCAGCTTGCTGTTTTTACATATTTCGGGTCAAAAACGAGCCTTAAGCTTCACAAATTATTTCGACTTGTCAAAAATATATTAGTTTACTTCGATACGAAGCTAAGGACATATATTTCGTAGAAAACGGATTTAAAACGACAAATATATGCACGTTTTTATAAAGTTGCCGTAAATATTATTTTCTGAAAAACTATATTATTTTTACGTTACAAGTATTTTATTAGCTGTAAGGGCTATGTTTGCGGCAGATTTTAACCATGATGTGAAACTTTTTATAACGAAATGTCTTCTAGTAAAATCAAGTTCATCGGCCATATTTTTCAAAACAAAAAGCCGTTTGTCAAGCGGATTTATAGTGAATTAATTACGGATGTTCAAACATTGGCCGAAACTAATTTTCTGCACACAATTAGCAAAAACCACCATCTTTAGCCTTCGATATCTTTATGAACGAGACCTTTTGGACGAAAACTCCTGAACTGAAACTTTTAGATATCGATACAAACTTTCCAAAACTGTCGAGTTCGTTCTCTAACGATCGACGTACACCGTTTTACGACTAGTTTTCCGGAGCCATTTTTGTTGATTTCATGATTTTTCCTACGACATTGTTTTGCGACGAAAAGTGGTAATTTCACCAAAAATCATTTTAAAACCCTTATAGGATGACATTTTGACGTAAAAACATGTAAAGTCATTTTTGAAGGGTCAAGACGTCAAAAGAGTATTTTTCGACGACGAGTAATATTTTCAAAAACCCGTAAATGGTATAAATAACATACGAAGTGCATGCATAACATTACATTGCAACTCATGACATATCATATCATTCGTCATAGGTCGCGGATAACGCATCTCATTATACCTCAGTGTACTCACTCTTGTCATCTCGTCAGTTTACCAAGTGAGTTTTCATAGCCCCTGCTTTTACTTGTTTACATAACTGTTTTGGGGGAGATACATGCTCAAATTGTTTTCATTTACTTTCACAAGTACATTAACTTTTATGGATTACCGTGAGTTTTCATAGCCCCACTTTTACTTGTTTTCATAACTGTTTTGGGGGAGATACATGCTCATCATCTTTTATGACATTCATATCTATTTGCAAACTACATGCTTAACTGAACTTATTGTTTGGTCATATCCTGTATCATAAATCATTGGGCTGAATGTCTTGGGATTATCATTGGACTGAATGTCTTGGGATTATCATTGGACTGAATGTCTTGGGATTATCATTGTGCTGAATGTCTTGGGATTATCATTGTGCTGAATGTCTTGGGATTATCATTGTGCTGAATGTCTTGGGATTATCATTGTGTTGAATGTCTTGGGATTATCATTGACTATACATATCTTGGCAATGGGTTGTGAACACACAGGTTGCAAGTTTTGTATGGGCGGGACTTGGAACTGAGTGGATTCACAATGCCTTTGCTGCATAAACGATTTCTAAAGGCTTTACATTTCAAAACAAACTCTATGAACTCACTCAACCTTTGTGTTGACACTTTTAGCATGTTTTAATCTCAGGTATCTAAGGCATTCACTTCATGGCATGCATTTGGACACATCATGGAGTCGCGATGACGACGCGTCTCACTTGGGTTTTATATACTTTAAAACATCGTTTGAATTGTACAAACTTATTTCCGCACAAGTTGATTTACATTTGGGACCTACTTTGTAAACTCTGATTGTTTTATTAAATCAAACGATGTATTTTCCAAACGACACTTTAGGTCGTTCAATGTAACTGTGATTGTGGTGCTATGACAGTCAAGCCCCCAGGAATTCCATTCCGCTGCAAAACAGGTAAATTGGGGGTGTGACAGATTGGCATCAGAGCTTCAGTTATAGAGAACTAGGTTGCATCATTGACCCTAGACTATAACTACATCATCATAGCATCTCATCATTTCATCACAAGTGCATGTTCACTTTACATGCGGATTATACGTACATTTTTCGAGTTATTTACTTTCATTTCATATCGATTGTCACATGGATGCCCTTAAATGCCCATCCCATTATCCTTTTCTCATACTCTTATGTGGAGAATTCCTTGTTATTCCCTATCACAATTTTTATATCAGCTGATTCATCATCGATAACGTCGAATGCCGGGATAAACTTTAAATAGGGCGAAGACACTCTCACTCCTTTGTTTCACCACTAACATGTCGAGTTACACTTTATTCACACATTAAGTCTCTAAACCATCATACATTGAAGCACTTACAACACCTCATAACCCATCTTTTCGTAACCCGTCGATCATTTTTGAAACATAACCTCAAATTTATCATTTCTTATCACATTTCTTTGGAGCGTTTATTATTAACATCGGATTTTGCTACGTCTCACATTTCCTCTTGTTTTGAAGAAGATATGGCACCGAAGAAGGCTACAGTTGAAATGACCCAAGCAGCAATTCAAAAGTTGGTGAATGATAGCATTGCTAATGCTTTAAGAACTGAAAGGGAAGCGGTGGCTGCTGCTGCTGCCGAGGCCGCGACTGCTGCTGTAGCCGCAAGGCTTGCTACTATTACTGGAAATGCCGAAGGATCCGGAGTTAAGAAATGTTCGTACAAAGATTTCAAAAGTGGTGAACCCACTAAGTTCCGAGGTACCGAGGGAGCTACAGCTATGGTTAGATGGTTTGAAAAGTTGGAATCGGTATTTTTGCTTTGTAACTGTCCGGATGATAGTAAAGTTAAGTTTGCTACGAGCACTTTACTCGATGGAGCGTTGTCATGGTGGAATTCATATGCTCAACCGATTGGAATGGAGAATGCTTTCAAGCTCACTTGGGAGCAATTCAAGAGTTTGGTGACTAAGAAGTTTTGTCCACGTACGGAAATCAAAAAGTTGGAGACGGAGTTCTATGAATTAGTAACCATTGGGTACGATATTGACACTTACATTCGGAGATTCCAAGAATTGGCTGTGTTATGCCCGTCCATGGTTTCTGATAATGAAAAGTTGCTAGAGGCTTTTATTGGAGGACTTCCCGAGGTCATTCAAGGAGATGTGACATCTTTTGATCCACAAACAATCGAGGAAGCTATTCGAGTTACTCAGAAGTTGATGGCACAAGTGGTGAAGCGAGGTAAGTACCCCAACACCAACCAAAACAACAACAACCCCAACAACTGCACCAATTACTACAATAACCAAAACAATGACAACAACACCGATAACCAAATCAACAACAACAAAAGAAAATGGGAAAATGACCGAGGAGGTTACAATAACAACAATCAAGACCGTAACACTAACCATCATCAACAACAGAATAGAGGGCAAGAGACTGCAATGGTTTATGTTGCTGCACCAATAGAAGGCAGGGGTTATGCTGGAACCTACCCATTATGTAATCGATGTAAGTATCATCACACGGGACTTTGTCCTGTTAAGTGCTACAAGTGTCAAAAACTAGGACACCATGCCAGGAATTGTAGAGGCAAGACCATAGTTACGTGCTTCGGATGTGGGGAGCAAGGACACTATCGAAGTCAATGTCCTCAAAACCAAGGTCAACAAGTCGAAGGTGCTCATGGGAATGTATATATGTTAGAAGGAGGAGGAGGAGCTCGTCAAGGTATCAACGACGCGGAAGACTGAAGAAGTTCGGAAACTAACAGTCTTGTTTTTCTTTATGTACCATGTTGTACTAAGTTTATGTTTTCCATCGCATTCGAATCTTTATAACCTAAGATGTACTACTTTTGCTGAACCACTCGTTGTAAAATATTCTCATCTATCGTACTTTATTTTCTTTCCGATTTGTTATCATTTACGAGGATTTTAATTCTTTTTACTTTAACTATCATTTTAACGACACTTCTCCATGTCTTCTCTCCTCGATGTTCATCACAATATTAACAACAGTTGACCCAACACCAAACAAACATATGAGTCGATTAGTCCAAGCATTGCATAGTTACTCCTAGATTATACATAGCCTGATCACCTATGTCTAATTCAGGAAGAATCATGCAATGAAGGGAGTAGTAGTCTTATATGAGTAAGCAATTCCGTAATCGAGCCAAATTTTCAAAAGATTTTCTTCAAAACCACTTGTTTCCAGTTTGATCCGCGTGACAGTTCTTGTTTGATGAGTTGCAAAGATCGAGCTAGAAACAAGTTGTTACTTAAACCGATTTAGCCTAATCTCATGACAGTTCTTGTTTGATGAGTTGTGAGATTAAGTAAAAATCGGTTACCAAAAAGTCTTTTGAGGGTTTTGCTCGGGAATGGGAAAGTTTGCTACATCAAACCCTAAACCCGTCAGACCTAACAACGATTGAATTCAGGGACTGAATTCCTTTTTGGATGGGCGAATGTGACAACTCGCAATTTCAGGTCATTTCTCGACACCGTTCATGTCTCATTATTTCAACATTTTAGTAAACTTGGTTTACTTGTTTCAAATTCGCGTAACCTTGGAGGTTTAGCGGCGAATTCATGATCATGACATCACGTACATTTCATATGGACTATGATTAGTCTACATTTCTTTGACATCATGTGCATCTCATTAGTACATTCACGACATTTCATTTTTCACTTTCAACGCGTAATTTTTATTTAGTAATTTTTATCGCGTGAGTTTTTATTTTTACGTCGTTTTCTTAAAAATCTTACGATAATTATTTTATCACTCAATTTTCACAAGGAAAGTATTTTTACAATTTTTATCATCTCAATACAATCTATTTTGATCTATCAAAAACTTGCTTGTACCAAAAATTACCATTTACTCTACAAGTTACAATTATATACACTTTATTTACACAATTCTTAATATTACACCAATATATACATGTTTATACATTATAATAGAAAAAAAAATATATATATTTTGAGAAACCATGGTCCCTAAAAACCGGCCAAGGGAATGGTACTCATTAAATGAGTGGGTAAATGTTCTTGATTGTATAAAACTCTACTCCACCTCAATCATTTATGCATTCTCATTTCACAAGTTAAGTAAAAAAAAATTATTTTCCTCTCTTTTGTTCATCCAAGAACCGGTCACACTTCAAGAGAAAAGGGGATCAAAAATTTTTGGCAAGATCAAGTGTTTATCAATCTAGTATATATCCTTTATATGGTTTTGAAATAAAAACCAAGGATATTTAAGTTAATCCTTGTTACTTACACCTCATCACTTGCACTTGTAAGCATGTTTTATTCATTTTCATGTTTCCTTTTCAATTTCATATGTTTCTCTTCATTTTTGGAGCTTATATGCATGATATGTGATTTATACCATTTATTTCATGATTTTAGAGTTATATTTATACATATAGTCATCCTATAATTATTCCCATGGTATTCTTTGGTCTTGATGGTGATTAGGAACCCATGACACCCTAAGAAGGTGTATGGTAGGATTAGATTAGCTTTGGAGTTGATTTGAAGGGATTAGAATAGGTTTTGTCCGAGAAAAACTATTTTCGTAAACTATATTTTACGTTCTGTCCTTAAATCGAATTTCTGGAAAAACCTACTGTTGATACGACATTTTGGCCTTGATATTTAGAAAATATACTTTAAAACGAATCCGTGGCCTTTTGAACGGACAAAAACGGAGTTATAACGAAGCCGTGGTGAATTTTTAAAGTTGACGACGAAATGTTTATTTTTCTGAAAATTTCAGCTTGCTGTTTTTACATATTTCGGGTCAAAAACGAGCCTTAAGCTTCACAAATTATTTCGACTTGTCAAAAATATATTAGTTTACTTCGATACGAAGCTAAGGACATATATTTCGTAGAAAACGGATTTAAAACGACAAATATATGCACGTTTTTATAAAGTTGCCGTAAATATTATTTTCTGAAAAACTATATTATTTTTACGTTACAAGTATTTTATTAGCTGTAAGGGCTATGTTTGCGGCAGATTTTAACCATGATGTGAAACTTTTTATAACGAAATGTCTTCTAGTAAAATCAAGTTCATCGGCCATATTTTTCAAAACAAAAAGCCGTTTGTCAAGCGGATTTATAGTGAATTAATTACGGATGTTCAAACATTGGCCGAAACTAATTTTCTGCACACAATTAGCAAAAACCACCATCTTTAGCCTTCGATATCTTTATGAACGAGACCTTTTGGACGAAAACTCCTGAACTGAAACTTTTAGATATCGATACAAACTTTCCAAAACTGTCGAGTTCGTTCTCTAACGATCGACGTACACCGTTTTACGACTAGTTTTCCGGAGCCATTTTTGTTGATTTCATGATTTTTCCTACGACATTGTTTTGCGACGAAAAGTGGTAATTTCACCAAAAATCATTTTAAAACCCTTATAGGATGACATTTTGACGTAAAAACATGTAAAGTCATTTTTGAAGGGTCAAGACGTCAAAAGAGTATTTTTCGACGACGAGTAATATTTTCAAAAACCCGTAAATGGTATAAATAACATACGAAGTGCATGCATAACATTACATTGCAACTCATGACATATCATATCATTCGTCATAGGTCGCGGATAACGCATCTCATTATACCTCAGTGTACTCACTCTTGTCATCTCGTCAGTTTACCAAGTGAGTTTTCATAGCCCCTGCTTTTACTTGTTTACATAACTGTTTTAGGGGAGATACATGCTCAAATTGTTTTCATTTACTTTCACAAGTACATTAACTTTTATGGATTACCGTGAGTTTTCATAGCCCCACTTTTACTTGTTTTCATAACTGTTTTGGGGGAGATACATGCTCATCATCTTTTATGACATTCATATCTATTTGCAAACTACATGCTTAACTGAACTTATTGTTTGGTCATATCCTGTATCATAAATCATTGGGCTGAATGTCTTGGGATTATCATTGGACTGAATGTCTTGGGATTATCATTGGACTGAATGTCTTGGGATTATCATTGTGCTGAATGTCTTGGGATTATCATTGTGCTGAATGTCTTGGGATTATCATTGTGCTGAATGTCTTGGGATTATCATTGTGTTGAATGTCTTGGGATTATCATTGACTATACATATCTTGGCAATGGGTTGTGAACACACAGGTTGCAAGTTTTGTATGGGCGGGACTTGGAACTGAGTGGATTCACAATGCCTTTGCTGCATAAACGATTTCTAAAGGCTTTACATTTCAAAACAAACTCTATGAACTCACTCAACCTTTGTGTTGACACTTTTAGCATGTTTTAATCTCAGGTATCTAAGGCATTCACTTCATGGCATGCATTTGGACACATCATGGAGTCGCGATGACGACGCGTCTCACTTGGGTTTTATATACTTTAAAACATCGTTTGAATTGTACAAACTTATTTCCGCACAAGTTGATTTACATTTGGGACCTACTTTGTAAACTCTGATTGTTTTATTAAATCAAACGATGTATTTTCCAAACGACACTTTAGGTCGTTCAATGTAACTGTGATTGTGGTGCTATGACAGTCAAGCCCCCAGGAATTCCATTCCGCTGCAAAACAGGTAAATTGGGGGTGTGACAGAATGTGTTTGAATCAGGAGGCTTGTATGATGGATCTGGAATGAGTTTGTAGTTACCATTTCCCGTTGGTATGACTTGAGAAGCTTTGGTGGTAATTCCAACATTGGTGTAGAAGGCTGTTGAATCATTTGACGAACTTGTTTCTCCCTGTTTAGATTTGAACTGTTCAAGAATCCTTCGTTCAAACATAGCATGTCTCTCATTCTGAAGAAGAAAGGCATACAGTTGCTCATAGTTGGTGTTCTTTAATCCTTTGGTTAGCTTTACAGAGGTGACAAATGTGTGCCATTCGGGATTCATGTTGTTCACAAACTTTGAGCTCAGCTGAATATTTGGCATGGTCATTTTGATGTTCCTCATGTCATTTACAAGCTTGTGGAATCTCACGTAATATTCATAGACACTTTATTCTGGTTTCATCTTAAAATGCTCAAATTCATCATACAGTTGTGATTCTCTGTCTTCCTTGGTTAATTCAGAACCCGAGAGAAGCATCTTGACATTGTCCCAAACTGCCTTAGCTTCAGTGTTGTGATTGATCAGCTTGTAAATGTCCTTAGGTAAACCCTGAAGTATGATGTTAGAAACCCTGATGTCAGCATCGTATCTCTTCTTCTCCTTATCAGTCAATTCATCATACATTTTAGGTCTGTCCAGTCCTAATATCACCGAGCCATCAGCAGCAGTATCAAGTATGTCTCTGGTTGTCTCAACTTGATACGGTCCTTCATCAATTGACTTGAGAATGTTGACTCCATTTTCTTTTCCCAAACAGTACAACCTAATTCGTTAAGCCCATGAGTCATAGTCAGTTCTGTCAAGCATAGGTGGACGAGTATCTGATCCAGCTGCTTGAACGTCCTCAGCAACAGAAGAGATGATTGTGGGCACGTTGGTAGACATGTTTACAGATATCACGGGATTTTATAACTCTATGATTAAACCGGGAAATAGATTATTTCACGGGATTTTACTAAATCATGAGAAAACCGTATTAGAAACAATAATCAACCAAATCGCTATGATCCTTGAAGACAAGTCGCTAAATCACCAAGTTGCTAAGTAACAACTCGCTAAAGGCTCAAATCGCTATGAACCAAGTCGCTAAACCAAAGTTGCTATGAACCAAGTCGCTAAACACAATTCGCTAAAGCAACAAATCGCTAAGCTGACAAGTCGCTAAAGAGCAACTCGCTAAGTGGGCAAGTCGCTAAGGAACAACTCGCTAAGAGATCAAGTCGCTAAAGAGCAACTCGCTAATCACAACAAAGACAAGTCGCTAGAAATAATAAAGACAAGTCGCTACGTCGAACAAGTCGCTAGTCGAAGTGGTGTCTCCACTACTTTGTATTGTTTGTCGTCTTGTCTCAATAGACAAGTCGCTAGGGCTCAAGTCGCTACCACTTCAACTACAAGTCGCTGCAAACTAATGAAGCAAGTCGCTACGAAGAAAAGTAATCCGAGAACCAAGTCGCTAGGTAGAAAAACTTAAAAACAACCCTTATCAATCCAAAACAAGCCCAACCACAGTGATTCAAGCTTTCCAACTCAAAACCCAAGCACATACAATGATTCTAAACACAAAAGTACAATCAAAATTCAATCTTTAACACAAGTAATGATCCAAATGATGCAAAAACCACTAAACTTTTTTAAACCCAAAAACCATATAAAACCACTAGAAATCCAAGGACAAGTAAGAAAGATGATCAAACCATGGCTCTTGATACCATTTGTAACATATTGGATTTCACAAACACATCAAACCATGATTAAAGTAGGCGTATACTATAGGTTTTTAGAGAGAGAAAGAGTTAGAGGTTTGGGAACTTAGTGAGAGAAAGTGAAAGTATTATTATGAGCTCCAACCCTCTACCTTGGGAGGTAGAGGGTATTTATAGTTTCTTACATAAACGCCACCTACGGGCTGTGGATCAGGCATACAGTGGGTAAAGACCCGTCCGTCCTCCACAGTGTTACTTAACTAAATACTATCTAACATTAAATAACTACGACTACGAGCTTTCTAACGATTACATATACTTGAGGTGACCGACACTTTAATAACTGGATTTACTAAATCCTGACAATCCGAACACAAGAAACTTCAATCAGAAACAAAGTGACTTGAATTCGTGCAATTGAAACCTGAGTAGAACTCCCCAAGCTCCAACTAGCAAAACCCCCTTATCAATTTCAAGAACCCCTAATTTTTCAGAAACCCTAATTTGTGATTGTATGTGATATGTGAGTGAAAACTGTGAAAAACCCAACTCTATTTATACACGAGAAAAGGGTAATCTTTGAATCATCCTTTCTTGACCTTGAGATGATGACCATCTATCCTTGGTAAACATCACTATCCGCCCCTTATTCCCATGAACACTTGTGACCGAGCCTTGGGAGAAGAAATCTGAGAGAAGGGGGATGGAAATGATAGCTCCCTGTTTGACCTGGAGAAAGTAGGGTGGAAATCACCAATTTCGTGTTTGTTGGTAAGAGAAAACGAAGTAGAGAGGAGAGAGTGAATTGATAGGGGCGGTGAGTGGGTATGATTAGGGTTAGATTAGGTGCACTTTTATTATTAGAATTGATACTCACATCACATTTTTTTATGCATGCATCACAATTTGTGCAGTACAGTTTGTACCGTATAATACTGTAATGCACAACTTGTGGTGCATGCATCAAAAAATGTGGTGTGATTATCACCCCCTTTTATTATTAATACAGTATTAGTTGTACCCCGTGTTCTGTCGAGTCCTCGCGTAACCGTATATTCCCGGTACTTGAAAATTTTATATTTTTAGGGACGTTTTCTTAAGCGTAATAACATGGTATCACTATTACATTGAATTTAGATTATATCAGTTTTGCCGTTACTAAGTCGGAGTCGGTATGCGTGAGGTGCCGTGTTTTTCTGAAATCACGAGATAACCTTTCGTTTTTGTTCGCAAATCATCAGTAAATGTTGAAAAGTGATTATTTCACTTATTTCAATGTAGAATATCGATTATGTGTGTTACTGCGTTCTACAGTATGCGAGATAACCTCCCAAACAACCGTTTAAGTTCACGTATGCCTAAAATTTTAAATCAGTCAATAATAAATTTATATTTATTATTAAAATAACCTGTGAAAAATTCCCGTGTGTCACATGATTAAGCAATGATTTTTAAATAAAAACATAGTAAAAAAAAGCAATACATATGGGATAAATGATGTAATATCCGAAAATTTATTTTTCGAAATTCCTATATAATTTGAAATTTTAGCCTAAGTCATATGACACTAATAAGTATTTAAAACATTATGCTAGGTACAAATTAAATTAATATATGTATAACCTAATAATCTAAACTTAATATAAACAAGTTAGAATATCAAGAACCTTCCTAAATCCCTACAAGATTTCACACGCTTCTTTGGTCCTAGTACCACACGATTTGACTAAAATTAAAAAAATAGGGATTTCCTTAATTTCGGCCATATTATACGCTCCATAACAGACACAATTAACACAATCAATTCATAATTTAACACCTTCCTTATTTGCTATACACGCCTATTCCTATAGCCAAATTATTATTGTACACACAATTTGGAAACAAAGATAAACGTAACTTTGGAAAAGATTTGGGTTTGGCTCAATCAACTCTCCATCCCTTATAACAAACCAAATATTAGTTCCATTGTGTCCTCCCATTTGCATCAATCCAAACTCGTAGCGTCCCTCTAGTTCGAATGTTTTAACGCCTGGTGATATGCAAACTTTACAAACTCTAATGATTAAACTTGGGATTCGTGGGAACAATATTGTTGCACTTACTATTGGAACTTCTCATATGTCGAATCGTACACCGAGTTCTTTGCATACACATCCTACAACGCCTACTGTCCAACCTGGTTTTTTTTTTTTTTTTTTTTTTTTTTTTTTTTTTTTTTTTTTGCATCACAACATCCTCCACCAGGCTTCAAGGCCCATGCTTTCTTTTTCTCCAAACCGTATAATATATTTGCTCATCCTTTTTACACCAAACATTCAGTGTACCTTTCTCTTGCATCTCCCTTTACACCGAAACGAAGGCCCTTGACAAACCCATTCGTGGCTGCCAAGGAAGAAGTAACCAGGACCGGTATTCAGTGTCCTAACCGTAGCTGAACTATGGGTTCCGTTTGTGGTTGGTTTCGATCAACCTACTCATTTTCTTTCGACCCTTTCGACTCAACCTCAAGGTAACATCGTTAACTATTATGTCTTACACGAACTTATACGCGATTAAGATTATGCAAAGCCTAAACTATTTCAAGTTGCTACTACATCTCGTTGATATATATGTCATTATTACCATGAAGCCATGACCAAGTATTAGATAACTTTCTCTTTCAAAAGCATGATGTTTTTGACTTAGAATTTTAATACCATGAGCAACAGGAAGGCATGACATTTGCGTTAAAAAAAACAGGAACGGATTACATGCATGGGTCTTATGGTTTTGTTCACGGTTTTTTTTTAATGACTATGAAATGGTGTACATAGATATATGCCTACTGTTATAGATTTTGGTACTTGTATATCATGGTCTAATGAGGGTAACTTCGAGGGTGATCGCGGGTTTATTGTGTGAGTCGTATGGAGTTTTAAAAGTACGTCGGGGAAGTCGAGTCGGGGGTTAATGATAATGCATATTTACTTGGTCGTAAATGTTAGCCATATGGACCGCGTGCAAGCCTAAATATAGATCGATAAGATACGTTTAAGCATTTTTTCCTTTTCATTTAAATGAATATGAATTTGGCATCTAAATTAAAATATTTAGTTATTTTACATTCTAAACCTTAAACTTTGGTCATGGGTG
Source organism: Chrysanthemum seticuspe (assembly GCA_019973895.1). Classification (NCBI taxonomy): domain Eukaryota; kingdom Viridiplantae; phylum Streptophyta; class Magnoliopsida; order Asterales; family Asteraceae; genus Chrysanthemum; species Chrysanthemum seticuspe. The sequence goes on along the minus strand of BPTQ01000005.1, from coordinate 259,297,868 downwards.
CATGCAAACCCTAAAATTTGCCAAATTGTCACTTTTGACCCTAATCTTTGAAATCTATCATATTTAACCTCTAACTTTGCTATATCATCGTACTAAACCTTTAATTTTGCCATTTATCATTTGTAACCCTAAGTTTGGCTAATTAATAATTATTACCCTAAAGTATTTACTTCGGTCCATTACTAAAAATGAGAATACGCTTATAACTCTAAAAATATTAATACAATTAATTCGTTATGACTTAAATGAGCTAATAAGCATTATACGAATCGTAATCCGTGTAGATTCGTTGGAGGAGACGTGACGTTGTGTCTTCGTGTTCATTCATTCGTTTGCTTTCCTTTCATTGGCGTTAAGGTACAGATATTCTATCCCTTTTCAGTAGGGATTTCTCATGACTTTCTGATCCTTCGACTTTGTTCGCTTATGATATTTCTTTGCTATTTGACCATTGCTATTGAACCATTGCTATTGAATCTTTGCTTTGACCCCTCTGTTATTGAACCACTGTTACTGAACTTCCGTTATTGAACCCTTTGCTATTGAACTGTTGCTACTGAACTTTGATATTGAACTGTTGCTACTGAACTTTGATATTGGACTGTTGCTATGAACCTCTGAATTGTGAACCATTGATATTGAACATTTGATTGTGAAGACCTATATATTGTTACACTTTGAACCTTTGTTTGACCATTCAGATTGATACCCGAGCCATTAACTAGGCATGGGGGTTCCATGTCCGTGTCATTGATGCACCAATGGCATGACTTTAGTGTGGTTGAGTGATGTTCCACACCGTCCCTATTTTGTATTGATTATGCGCGCTTCAGATATATTGTATGGCCACTATTGTTTTGCAGGGGCGTATGGATGCATCCTAGATTTGTATTGTATTGATATTGATATATTGTTTTGGTGATGTGGTGCGTGTGTGCAATACACCCCCTCACATTTTGGGAGCTAGCTACTCCATTGGTTACTGAGGTCTCCCCTCCTATTGGTTTGGTATTCCGAGGTCACCCCTCCGAATACAATGGCTACTATTGGTTACTTGGCTGCTATTGCCACTATTGATATGGTTTGTTTTGTTGGCTCGGGATAGATATCTGACAGACCTTACACTATTGATACACCTATATTGTACGTTTCGTATTCCCCAACGCCCATATTCTGTATTGATTGTCCTTTATCCAGTACCCTTATGTGACTCACTCTACTATATATATTCCATTGCTTTGATCTATCACACCCTCATTCCGTTACTTCAGACTATCGTTCCATTCACGTACCGGGTTATTATATGTCTTTGGATTGATTATGATATTCATGTTTATACGACTACTGATTACTCTGTAAGATATGTATGTATGCAATATAAGATTTACCTGTTGTCATCTGATAATATGCTATCTTACTGTTATGTGATCCTTTGATTTGTCTGGTAACCGTGCTTGTGTGAAATCGATTGTTGATCTGTTTATCTTCCGTACCTCGTTCGATTAATCTCGTGGACTATGACTATCCGTGGTGTCCTTACCTACTTGTTGTTGACCTGCCATGTTTGCATTTCTGTTTATGCTATGGTTTGATTGGGTAAATGGTTCAACTTATGAAGTCTAGCTGGTTAACTTGTTTAATTGCCCTGCTATGTATTTAATTCATTTAATTATAGTGTTCATACTGTATTCCTACTTGTTACGTGTGACTTCCATGTTTTGACTACCGTTATGATACTGATTATGTCTTCAACTAAGGGTTTTGACCTGTGTAAATTGCCATGCTCACTTACTAATTAATTGCTTCCACTTGCCTTAGATTTCTCTTTGACTTGTATGGCTTATGATTTCCTGAATTGATTGTATGCTGTATATGTTGTGTGGATATGACGTCTGCTATACTTGCTTATGTTTCAGTACTTGTGTGCCTGGTTTGTATGTGCTTGTATGCTTGTCATGATGCTTTGCTTTGCTTCGTTCTCCTTGTTATATGTGCTTTGGATATCTGTATAATTGTGTTCTGCAGGATCCTCATTGACTCATTGTTCTCATTTCGCTGCGACTTTGTTATCCGTTTCCTTTGTTTCATTTCGCATTTCAGATTTTATTTAGCTTTCGTTTTGTTATATCTGTTCACTGGGCTTTTTAAGCTCAGCCGTATTTCTTTTCCTGCGGCAGGTGTTAGGTTTGAAGATGGGCTTTGATGGGCTGAGAGTTGGATTATTTGAGTGGACCAACCCTAGTTACCTTATTATTTGGATTTATCTTGTCGGGCTATTGTTTTGAGATTCCATTTTTATTTTAGACATTTTGGATTTTGTAATCTTCCTTGTCAGTCGTTTGTTTATATGATTTGATACTTCATTTTTAGGGTTTTCGTTTGTAAGGATTTTATCTGTATGTTCTGATATGACACCAGAATGTGACACTTCTACCCTTGTCGGGTTGGGGTGTTACAAATGATGCATAAAAACACTACTTATTTGATCACATCAAATATCTCCCCACTTGACTTCTAATTGTCCTCAAGTAGAGTCTTAATTTTACCTTACGAAAACATCTCACAAAAAAGTCCATGAAATAAGGTTTAAATAAATTACTCAATCAAAAGTATGCACAACCAAACACCTCCTTGGAATGAAAACACTTAAATCACTTAAACTAATCTATGTGTACTTTAAGATGACGTTTACATATTTTCGAGTCATGTTAAAGGTTTTATGTGTACTTTAAGATGATTGTTATCTTTATAATTTTTTAAAAATTGAATTGGGGGAATGATGGATTGGTGATTTTGGTTGTGGGTTTTTGACGGAATTAAAGTTTTGTGGATTGGAAATGGGTTAATTTTGGTTTTGGTGTTAACATTAGAGTTGCACCATATTTAACGTGATTATATTCTTAAAAGTCACGTCAAATATGATGTATTGTATGATGCATACATTTGAGATGCCTTAGGCTAGACGTAATAAGGGTTGGGCGACCAAGTGCCGGCATATGTGGTACACCACCGACGCGTCCCATCTTGTTACATACCAAACCACCGACGCATCGTCGAAGGAGAAAATGGAGAAGAGGGTCGCTCAAGAGACCTATTCGTTTGCACTTATCCCCTCCTTTTTTTTTTTACCTCTATTCCACCTTTTTTTAATTATTTTTTTTATAAATGTTATGTGGTATACACGAACAAGAAGAGAAGAAGAAGGGGTATTTTTTGTGGTTATGGTTTGCTGTCGTGTGGTGGTTGTGGCGAGGTGATGGTGGTTATTGGTTGATGTGAAATTGGTTTGTACTGTGTATGTAGGTGTGTTTGTTCGAGGTGATGATAATTTTTTTTTTCTTTTTGAACAGTGATGATACTTATTGGAGGTGGTGGTTTATGTGTATTTTTATTTAATTTTTCTAAAATAGATAAATGTATTTGAGGGTTATCTAGAAAGAATAAAAATGAAAAAAAAAAAGAAAAGAAATGTCGGTCATTTTATTACACCAAATAGGTCGCTGAAGTAGTCTAGAAGATAGAAAGATGAGGTGGCAGAGGAGAAGAACGTCACTTGGGTCATTATCACACTTAGTCTTAGACAAGATGTACTGGTGACTGCATTCTTAAAACATTTGTACCTCACTTAAACATAAACATACTCTACAAGCGGAGAGGAGGGCTTAGGATCGCCTTTACCAAGGGGAGGGGGATGAGACAGAGTTGACTCCCGCGGCCTCTCAGTAGAAGAGGGAGAAAGCCCAGTCTTCTATCTCAGTCTCAACAGAAGGTAAGAGGAAGGGCCATTCCCTCTGACTGCGTTCTTAAAACATTTGTACCTCACTTAAACATAAACATACTCTACAAAACACTCACAAATACAAAAAAGAAAAAGTCAGACTTCTAACCAATGTTTAAAAAACCAGGTTTTAATCGACCTGGTCAAGTCATCGGGAACCGGTTCGACTGACGGGTCAACCCGATTTTCCATTTATTATTGTTATTTTTCTCCGACCGGGTCAACCGATTCGACCACCGGGTCAATCCGGTTTTCGTAAAAAAAAATTGAAAAAAACCAAACCCAGTCGGGTTTCAAGACCTTGGTCACTCAAAATCGGCGGGTCTAACTCGTTAACCTGGTTTTAGAAACCCGGGTTTTTTTACCCATTTTTGTGGCCGGGCACTGGTCCGACCAGTTGAACCGGTCAGGTCGACCGGGTTTGAAAACATTGCTTCTAATCGACTGACTTGTGCTCAAAATAGGTGTAAGGCACATCAGTCAGATTAGGGTGTAATAAGAAAGACGCGTACTTGGTGCCGAAACATGCGTATTTAGACGCCTATAATAAATGAATTACATCATTTCGGAGTGATTTTATCAATTCATTCTTATTGAAAAAATCTTAGTTGTCAGGATCCCGATCATGATCTTAGGATCTTACGATTTTACGATACTGCAAAGCAAAAACGATCAGGATCCTACATAGGATCTTTGCAAGCTTAAGATCTTATGGGATCCCGATTTTGACCATACGATCTTACGATTTAATCCGATCCGATCTTACTTTTCTCGGATTACAAACTAAAAAACTACAAATTTATGGGTTGTTTGTTTGTAGAATCAAAAAACAACATGTTAATCTTTTTAAACATTTTATAATCATAATTTAGGACAACATTTATATGAAACATTCAGAGTATTTTGTGGTTATAATGTATTAGAATTTGTAGATTTGTATAAAATTACATAAACTATTAAGAAATAACATTAGAGTAGGATCTTAAGATCCCGATCCGATCTTACGATCACGATCTTGCAAAGACGAAAACGATCCTGGGTAGGATCCCGATCTTGACAACCTTGGAAAAAATAATTAGGCCAATAGGAGAGCTCGATTTCGCCACGTAAGCAAAATCGTGTTATGTGATTGGTTAATAAAAGTCAAAATTAAATTGATTTTGGTCAAACTTTAATAAATTTTGTGGAGAAATTTGGTTGATAAAAAAACACATAAAAATATAGGTGTCAAATTTGTGAAAACAAAAACTTAAAAAAAGAGGATGAAATTAATAAAAGTTTAGTGGTTGAATTTTTAAAAATTATATAAAGTTAAATGTAATATTATAAGCCTTCATGTTTTTAATAACTTTGGATTATAAACAAATACCCTTTTATACTTTATACCCTTTTATACTTTATATCATAAAACTATAATATATATGTTGTTTTAAAGTAACAACATATAAATTTGCATAAGATTATAAGTATCAATTTTTTTACTATATACGTTCAATAAGGACTCATTTATTTCATTTTTAAAAGTTTAACCTGTGTGGATACGAGTTTACATTTTAAATACGGCTAAATTACTGAAAATGGGAATATAATTATCAAATTGTAAGCACGGGTTACTTTAATACAAAAATAAATATACGCGATTGTACTTATAACAATGACTAATATAATTCTTATTTATTTATATAAGGATATATCTAGAAAAATAGTTTTAAAAAATTTTAAGGAGTATATTTTAACTTTATCAACGATCATTATGTGCTATTAAACTTGCATCATGTGTACAACATAATATCAGTAGTTAAATTTAAATAACTACATCAACATCTTTGTCAGCTAGATAAAATTAAATCTTGAGTTACCTAACAAAACATTTTACAAATATTTTACCAAATTCTAATGGATATTAATACGTAATGAAAAACTCGTGCATAAATATTAGTTGTACTTTATATCACAATTTTCATGGGCAAATTCTTATATGCGTATATACTGAACTAAAATGTTAAAATAAATTTGATTTATGTGTAAACTTCGTTGGTGCATGAAAGTTATAATTATATAATTATATGCAATTAACTTAAAAGACAACATATTTAAAATTAATACAGAATAATATTTTTTGTCAAAATCCCGTGCGTGCACGAGTATTATAACTAGTAAAAATAAAATGAAAAAGATGAGAAATAACCACAGCTACATATTTCAAATGTATTCGCGAAAAGAGATGCATCTCCCATAAAAAAAATTTAGGCAAAAATGCATATATATCCGTCCCAAAGTGAATAATTGCATATATATCCTTTGTACAAGTTTTTTTTTGCACATATTACAATGGTTTTTATGCATGGTTTGGATCTATATGCAATTTTGCATTTTCGGGAGGATATATATGTAAAAGCCCCAAATTTTTATTCTTTATTTAAAATGTATGGATAAAAATATTTTTCTTTTGTTTATTTTTATTTTTCTCATTATCTATACTATATTATAATGCATGTAAAATCCAAACATCATTCCAAGCCTAACTCATAACCAAAAATTAAGATAAGGAGCTCTAATCATGAGATGACATGTGTCACTTCTTAACAAACTCCAAGCCTAACTCCTAACCACTAAAAATTAATATAAGAAGCTCCAATTATAAAGTGACATGTGTCACTTCTCAACTAAAAATTCATCTTTATTTTCAAATTGAAATATCTTTTTATTTATTTATTTTTTTAATAATCTAATTTCACCATATTTTTTAAAATTTTACGCTTTTTAATTCAACATTTATTTTGATATATTTTTATAAGTTTTTAGTTTTTATATTTTCAGTGGTTTATTTTATTTTAATTCAAATTTTTATAATTTTAACCTTTATTTCAATTAATATAATCTTGATTCGTCAAAATCGTATACTTTGGGGGAGTATTTGACGGGTAAGAGATTGCGAGGGTATTTCTATATGCGAGAATAATGATGTCACGGGAAAGCTACGGGTAACCCAAACAAACACATATATATTCGAAGTGTTGTGAAACGAATTCACTAAACGAGTAAGCAAACACATATTGTTGGAAATGTATATATTTACAAACATGTGAATGTCCGGATTCGAACTCGTGACCACGGGATTGCACACATTAGCGAATGAGAATTAAAGTTAATAATTAATGTTTATGTTTACGATTAATTATTACACATTAAGTCCGGTTAACGATCGTTAAGTATTTAACGGAAAAATGACTAACGACCGTTAAATGGAAAAGAGAAGGACTAGAAATGGAAAACTTGAAAAGTTATGGGTTTGGCTTTGGGCTTTCCATCATGGCCGGCCATAGGGTTTTTACAAAGCCTAATCCCCTAACTTGTTCCCTAAATTTACCTACTAGTATATAAGGAGGGTTAGGTTCTAGGGTTTCACACACTTGTGCATTGAATTAACCCTAGATCTCTCCTCTCCTCTCTCTAGTCCAATATTCGGCCGAACACCCCAAGTAAGGGAGTTTGGTTTTGTTTTTCTTAAACGAGGACTTGTGTTAGATCTAGCAATCGCTTGATTCGTTTGGTTAATTCGTGTGTACAAGAACGTGGTTGTAAGACATTATTCTTACACCAATAAGTACTTCTTTGTTTTGCTTTGCTCGAGGGTTGTTTTGTTTTGCTCGAGGGATTTGAGATTCGCAAGAGGTACGTTACGCATACTTTCAGTTAATTAATTTATTTGTTATGATCTTAAGTCTTCCGCTGTGTACTCTTGATGTCTTTATGTTTTATTGTATTTTATATATCATAAACTCAACAGTGGCATCACGAGCCTTGTATAACAAGTAATTAATTACTGAAACACATAATTAAAATAAACATGAATGTGTTATTATTTGTATGCTTAGATCTAGGGTTTGCAAAACCTAAACCCTAATTTTGAGGGGGGGGGGCGTTTTTTTGGTGCCCTAATTAGGGTTTTGTAAACTATTGTTTTAATTGGATTAGAAACCCTAAGATGCAAGCAACTTTATGTGTATATGCGTAACTTTGATTTAATTGCATTAATTGTTAAGTGTAATTTTATGTCCATGATAATTACATGCATGTTTTATCATGGATCTGCCTTTATTGTATGTCTTTCGTGTTTAAGTGATATACACTAATTTTGATAGATCTAAAATTGGGGAAGACCTCAATATATATATTAATTGGTTAATTAATAGGATTTATCTAAACCGTTTGCATATGGCTATTTGATATGCATGACTTTTATTTGTTATGCATTTATTGTTTATTTGTTTATTTTTTAAATACTTGCTTGTTTGTGTTTTGTAACAAGGGTATTTTTACAAGGAAAATAAACTGATCTAAACAATGGTGAAACATGTGTTTTTAAGAATAGTAATCATAATCGTTTAATTGATTGATGACTTTGGTACAAATGACTGAACGGCTCACCCATGAGAATGAACTAATAAAAGGGGTTTAAAGAAGTGCGCACAGTCACACTGAATGGATGTCTAAGGTTGTGCTTTAGCGCGTACCTGGTCCTCTGCCCCCTGTAAGTTCGAGTGGAGCTACTTAGTAAGTCATTAAATGTGCAAGCTCATCTTAAGGGCGAATTAGTGTTGATTCCATGCGCCACTTAGGTGGTAATTATCCGAAACACTAAGTGTTTACACTTATGCAAAAGTACGGTATAATGGATGATAATTAACACTAAATTCCTTGGTTGGTGAAACCAATACCTCAATTAAAGTTTGATGATGAAAAACTTAAACATTAAAACAAGATATAAATGTTTTAATAAAAACTATGCTACAAAGATGAATGCATGACATCTTTGTACATATTTGATTTTACATCAAAACTATTACCCTTTAATTTAAGTTATATGTCATCCAACGAAACGGAAACACCTAAGATTACTTTCTATTTGCGTGAGAACGTGACTTAGATCTTAATCAAAGGGTAAAATGTCCACGTGTCGTGAGAACGGGCATGGACGATTTTGCAGTTTCTTAAGTTGGACAACTTAATTGAGTTAGGCGATGAAAACTGAAAACTCAAGGCATAAGATGGGATAAAACATGTTTACATGGCGATTGATATTGGCTATATGTAAATCCCATAAATCTAGGAATTGCAATTGAAATTGGCAATTGAGCAAATGCTCTACCATTCTGTATAAGGTTCATCACTAACAGATCAACTGATGTGATGAGATTATGACAATTTGGATCCTAGTTTTCAATAAATATTAATTGGTTATATGAATATGAACCTTGGGTATTTAATTGTTTATTGAAAAGGAAAAATTATCAAAATACTAATTATGGTTTTTTGAACTTTTCTGTAGATGGCTCAATCTGATAACACTATGAGCTTACTGAGTGCCGCTTTCAAAGATATGATTGGAAGGGACAAGCTGACTGGCCCTAATTTCAATGATTGGCATCGTTCACTTAGGATCATCCTTCGTGTTGCCAAAAGGGTTGAAATTTTGACTACACCTCTGCCTAATGCTCCTCTCGACACGGCAACTGCTCTTGAACAAGAGGCATATCGTGTTGAATATGAGAAGCATAATGATGTGGCGTGTCTAATGCTTTCGGGGATGTCTGCTCAATTGCAAAAACAATTTGAGCACTATCCGCCTATGAGCATGCTAGATGAACTCAAACGTATGTTTGAGAAGCCACCAGCAGCTGAACTGTATGAACTAATTGAAAAGGTTCACAGCTGCAAGCAGGAGGTTGGCAAATCTGTCTCCGACCACGTCTTAGAGATGAAACATCACTTGGACCAATTGGAGAAGTTCGGCTGTGGTTACTCGAATGATGTATGTGTCGGACTCATCAATCACTCCCTTAATCAGGATCGGTTTGGTGACTTTGTCCGAAATTATAACATGCATTGCACTGGGAAGACAGTGAATGAGTTACATGCAATGCTTGTAGACTACGAGAAGAGATTGCCAAAGAAGGCTCCTACACCTGCTGTACTCGCAATACAGGGTGGTAGGGTAAATAAGCCTAAGCCGCAAGCAGATAAGAAAGGGAAAGGAAAAGGAAAGGGGAAGCAAGTTGTCATCCCACCAGCTCCTAAGAAGATCCCTGGAAAGAAAAAGGAGAATCCTAAAAAGGATTTGTCTTGCCACCACTGCAACTCACTGGGTCACTGGAAGCGGAACTGTCCAGTTTATCTGAATGAGTGCCTTCAGAATAAAAATAAGATGGTGCCTAGCTCATCAGGTATTTTTATGTTTGAATTATTTTCTTTTCCTCATAAGTTAAATTCCTGGATATATGATACAGGATGTGGTACTCACATCTGTAATTCATCGCAGGGACTTAGAGGGGCGAAGAAGCTGACCTGTGGAGAAAGATACTTGTACGTTGGAAATGGAAAGCGTGCAGCTGTCGAAGCCATAGGGACTTTTGATTTAGTGTTGCCTTCGGGCTTAATTTTAGAACTAAATAATTGTCATTATGCACCCTCCATTGTTAGGGGTGTCATTTCAGTTTCTTTGTTAAAAGATATTGGTTTTGTGCACACTTTTACCAGTTATGGAATTTCAGTTTCTTTAAATAATGTTTTTTACTTTAATGCAATTCCTATGCTTGGTGTGTTTGAAATTGATATGGATGGTTGTATATCCAATGAAAATAATTCGTTGTATAGCATTAGCAATAAGAAGAGCAAGTCGAACTGTGACTCTTCTTATCTTTGGCATTGTCGCCTTGCCCATATTGGCAAGAAACGCATGGAAAAGCTGCAACACGTTGGGCTTTTACAAACGGTCAATGATGAATCATTTGACAAATGCGAGTCTTGCATTGCTGGGAAGATGACAAGGAAACCTTTTTCACCACAAATGGAAAGGGCTTCTGATCTACTTGGATTGATACACACTGATGTGTGTGGTCCACTTAGACATGTGTCAAAACGTGGTGCTGTCTACTTCTTAACCTTTACGGATGATTTCAGTCGTTATGGTTATGTTTATTTACTTAAACATAAACATGAAGTCTTTGAAACATTTAAGGTTTTCAAAAGTGAAGTAGAATTACAACTCGGTAAGAAGATTAAAGCTCTTCGATCCGATAGAGGTGGTGAGTATATAAGTCAAGAGTTCAAAGATTACTTAGCTGAGTGTGGAATTATCCAGCAGCTCACATCTCCTTATACTCCACAACAAAATGGTGTATCTGAAAGGAGAAATCGTACCTTACTTGACATGGTACGATCAATGTTTGAACTTACGACTCTACCTTTTACTTTTTGGGATTATGCCCTTGAAACTGCTATTCGCATTTTGAATATGGTTCCAACTAAGAAGGTTGTTAAAACTCCATATGAAATATGGACAGGAAAAGCTCCCAACTTTTCTTACTTAAAGGTCTGGGGATGTGAAGCGTTTGTTAAACGTGACACACCTGATAAGCTCTAAGCCAGATCTGTTAAGTGTATCTTTGTAGGATACCCTAAGGAAACTATGGGTTACTACTTTTACTACCCAGCTGAGAACAAAGTCATCGTGGCTAGGTATGGAGATTTCCTTGAAAGGAATCTCATATCTCAAGAACTCAGTGGGAGAGTATATGATCTAGAATATGATCAAGAAGATACAACACCTTCTGAAACCACTAGCCAACTTCAAGAAGAACCTGAAAGCTTAGGTGCTCCTCCTGAAGTTGTTCCCATTCGTAGGTCTGAAAGGACTATACGTGCACCTGACCGTCTATGTCTTAACGTAGAGGTGGAGGAAAATATAGTTGGGGATCTTAATGAACCTGCCAACTATAAGGCTGCCATGGCTGATCCTGAAAAGGATAAATGGCAGATTGCTATGAATGGGGAAATGCAATCCATGAAAGATAATGATGTCTGGATTGAAGTTGACCTCCCTCCCAAGGCTAAGGTCGTTGGGAGTAAGTGGATCTTCAAAAAGAAAACTGACATGGATGGCAATGTACACACCTACAAGGCTCGTCTAGTGGCTAAAGGTTTTACTCAAACCTATGGCATTGACTACGAGGAGACATTCTCTCCTGTAGCGGACATAAGAGCTATTAGGATTCTCATAGCTATAGCTGCACACTATGACTATGAGATTTGGCAAATGGATGTCAAAACTGCTTTTCTGAATGGCCGTCTAGATGAAGACATCTATATGGCGCAGCCGGAAGGGTTTGTGAATCCATTGTTTCCTAACCGTGTATGCAAGCTTAAGAGGTCCATTTATGGACTAAAGCAAGCATCAAGGCAATGGAATAAAAGATTCGATGGAGAAATCAAAAGTTTTGGATTTACTCAGAATCTTGATGAGCCATGTGTATATCACAAAGCTAGTGGGAGTCGTGTTACTTTCCTTATTCTGTATGTCGATGACATATTAATCATGGGAAATCATATACCAAGTCTGAATGAGGTGAAAGCCTATCTTGGTAAATGTTTTTCGATGAAAGACTTAGGGGAAGCAGCATATATACTCGGAATCAAGATCTACCGGGATAGATCAAGGCGGGCTAATTGGTTTAAGCCAAAGTGCTTACATTGACAAAATATTGAAGAGATTCAATATGCAAAATTCCAAGAAGGGATTTTTGCCAATGCAAGTAAATCATGGTTTGAGCAGCCAAGGCTGTGCTTCAACACCTGCTGAGGTGGCGCGTATGAAGAAAGTTCCTTATGCTTCGGCTGTAGGATCTATCATGTACGCGGTACGATGCATAAGGCCTGATGTGGCGTTTGCTCAAAACTTGACCAGTCGGTATCAACAGAATCCGGGTGAAATTCACTGGACTGCTGTTAAGCATATTCTCAAGTACCTTAGGGCTACAAGAGATATGTTCATAGTGTATGGAGGAAATCCAGAAGCAGAACTGTCTGTTACAGGTTATTGCGATGCATCCTGGAAGTGTGACAAAGATGATACGAAGTCTCAAACGGGTTACATTTTTGTCATCAATGGAGGTGCTGTGGATTGGAAGAGTAAGAAACAGACAACACTTGCGATGTCTGCTACAAAAAGTGAGTACATAGCGGCGTCTGAGGCTGCCATGGAAGCTGTTTGGATAAGGAAATTTGTTTCGGGGCTTGGTGTTATGCCGTCGATTGAAAATCCTATTAAAGTATATTGTGACAATTCAGCTGCAATTACTTTTGCCCATGAACCTGGAGTCATGAAGGGCACCAGACACTATCCTAGACAATATCACTATGTTCGAGAGCAAGTCGAAATAGGTGAAATTGAGTTGCTCAAAGTTCACACAGATGATAACCTAGCAGATCCGTTAACGAAGGCCTTACCTGGTGAAAAACTTAATCATTTGTCTGATAAGTTTGAACTTCGTTTAGCTAGTAGTTTCATGCCCATCTGTGACTAAGTATTTTAGATAAAAGGATATTGTAAACATTATTATTGAAATGAAATAAAGTATTTTTGTTATGTTTATTATTCATTTATTATGATGTTGTCCTATATTTACATGTTTAAATCCTTAAATAACTTAAGTTATTCTAAATAGTCCGTTGTCAATCAATAACATGGGAATGATATTGAATTAAGACAAATATGAGTATTAGTTAGAATATACTTGAAAGTATATTGATGCGTAGTATGACTAATTTCAGATGATATTCAATGAATTGAATATAGGACTTATCCCACCTACATGATGATACTTTATGGATCTTTGTCATTAAGTATATCATGGATATTTATCCTCTGACTTGAGATACAATAGATATGTCATGGATGTAGTGCATTTTTGTGAAGCAATCTAACGCTACACGTAACTGGTAGTTATAAGGGTTGTTTTCAGAAGTGTTGCGAAATTTATGAATCCTGCTTGTAGTCAAAATGGGATTTGTTTCCTTCAAATTTATTTTGAAGTATAATACTACTGGGCCCCTCGTAGGATTGTTAAGATGTTTGTATGGCCATACCCAAGGTCTTCTGTTCAGAAGAATTGGTAATCTTAATAAATCATATAAAGCGAGAAACAGAATAGTTAATTAAGAAATGAGTAAGATCCATATTCTTATTAACATGGTATTAGAAATAAAAGGATGGATATGATGATGAATCATCAAACTTGGTTTTTCTCCAGAAAACCATACACGAGTTGTACCGGGGGCATTGGCGTGTTGCTAGACGCTAACCAATGTCATTTCACGTTTTGTAAACATATCCAAGTGGGAGCTGTTGGAAATGTATATATTTACAAACATGTGAATGTCCGGATTCGAACTCGTGACCACGGGATTGCACACATTAGCGAATGAGAATTAAAGTTAATAATTAATGTTTATGTTTACGATTAATTATTACACATTAATTCCGGTTAACGATCGTTAAGTATTTAACGGAAAAATGACTAACGACCGTTAAATGGAAAAGAGAAGGACTAGAAATGGAAAACTTGAAAAGTTATGGGTTTGGCTTTGGGCTTTCCATCATGGCCGGCCATAGGGCTTTTACAAAGCCTAATCCCCTAACTTGTTCCCTAAGTTTACCTACTAGTATATAAGGAGGGTTAGGTTCTAGGGTTTCACACACTTGTGCATTGAATTAACCCTAGATCTCTCATCTCCTCTCTCTAGTCCAATATTCGGCCGAACACCCCAAGTAAGGGAGTTTGGTTTCGTTTTTCTTAAACGAGGACTTGTGTTAGATCTAGCAATCGGTTGATTCGTTTGGTTAATTCGTGTGTACAAGAACGTGGTTGTAAGACATTATTCTTACACCAATAAGTATTTCTTTGTTTTGCTTTGCTCGAGGGTTGTTTTGTTTTGCTCGAGGGATTTGAGATTCGCAAGAGGTACGTTACGCATACTTTCAGTTAATTAATTTATTTGTTATTAGGGGTGTCAATCGGGTCAACCCGACCCGATAAGCCTCTATCGGGTCGGGTTGAATCGGGTTTGACCTTTAGAAATATAACCCGCAACCCGACCCTATAAGCAATCGGGTTATCGGGTTCGGGTCTTATCGGGTCGGGTCGGGTTGTACACCAATAACAAGCCTATAGGCTATCGGGTTTATCGGGTTGACCCGACCCTATAAGGCTATCGGGTTTATCGGGTTGACCCGATAAACCCGATAAGCTAAGTTGGACCCGAATCAACCCGACCCTATAAGGCCTTATCGGGTTCGGGTCGGGTTCGGGTCGGGTCGGGTCGACCCATTTGACACCCCTATTTGTTATGATCTTAAGTCTTCCGTTGTGTACTATTGATGTCTTTATGTTTTATTGTATTTTATATATCATAAACTCAACACATATAACTATATTTATCGTCGCCGCTGTGCGCGAGTATCGACTAGTAATACTTAACGCTGATAGTTATAATCTTAATCCCCAAACATAAAGCTTACACAAACACCCGAATAGAAGAAAGCATAGGATATCTCATTTCCATAATTCAGTCACTTCCAAATTTCACTTGACCATCAGCTTTGGCTTTTTCAAGCATTGTAAAAGGAACAAAGCATAGGATCCAAACTTTATTTCATCATCGTCATCCTTCCAACATGCCCATAAACTATGGTTAGCCAAAAAAGATAAAAATGAAAATTGATAAGCTCATAAGCCATTAAAAATGAGCTTATAAGCTTATCAAATTTCCAATAAGCTCTCCAGCCGTTAAAATGAGCTTTTAAGCTTATCACATTTTTCAATAAGTTCGTAAGCCTATCAAAAATGCCAACACAAACACCACTTCAGATATCAATGCTTAGTTTTTAGGGGGTGTTTGGCTAAGGGTACGAGTCGGGGTTATGCTTATGTTATATAAGCGGCTTATGGCTTATATATCATAAGCTCATAAGCCTGTTTGGATTAGCTTATGTTTAGTAAGCCGATAAATATAAGTGTTTGATTTAGTTTAGGTTGTTAAATGATCAAAATGGACAAGGGTTGAAACGTATGAATGTTAAATTAAGTATAATTGATGGTAAAATTGTAATTTGTAATAAAACATGTTATAAAAGCCCAACCCTTTTAAAAAAGCCACAATTTTGTGGCTTATCAAAACCCTCTTATATAAGTTCATAAACCCACTTATATAAGCTTAGTCAAACACTTGTTTAGGCTTATTTGACACATATAAGCTAATAAGCCCACTATATAAGCTTAGCCAAACACCCCCTTAGTCATTACTCTTTAGAGTTTAATATGGGCTCATTTCATTAAGTAATGAATTAATCGATATGCTTATGATCGAGCTTATATGTTTGGTTTGTGTTAGGGAAATCACTATGGCTATGGCTATGGATATGGATATGGGAATGGGTTTTTAAACCCACCACTGATGGAGTTTAGAAAACCCATTCTCAAAAACCAAACCCATAAACCAAACAACTATATTGGAATGAAAGTCATTCCTTCATTCCCAAACACCCAGTACTAACCATGAAACACTTATGCTATTTGGAATTAGGATTAATATGGTCAGGAGGAGGAATGTGGCTTTATTAATTTGGCAATTTCTATGTGTTTTAATTTGTCTTTTATATATTGGAAGAGAACCACATTTTGGTTTAATGGGATTGCTAATATGATTCAGGAACTAGGAGGACACTCACACCGGAACCGAGCCGCAAAGAGCATGTCCTAACAAAAACTCAGGAAAAGGATTTCCCATTTTGTACTCGACATTTGATGTGGTCTCTTTTTAGTGGCAAGGACCACCATGAAAGGGCACCAGCACACCATGAGATAGCTCCAGGACCTTTGATGCGTTTTCATCCATGTTGCCAGGACTACCCAATGGTGCACCATCCTTTTAAGAGAGTTTCAATCGACATCCAGAAGTCATCCTCAATTCCGTTAGGTCCGGAAGCCCTCCCAGGTGTTCACCTCCAAGACATCATCACGGTGCTTCTTCACAGGATGAAGGATGCTCCAAATTTTGCAGAAAAGGCGTGTGAGGAACTTTATTCCTTTGCCCAAGGTTATGAGGATACTGGTCAATCGTCTCCTTTAACTCCCTATTTCCAAGAAATCGTGCAGTCTCTTCTGACAGTAATACACAGAGAAGATGTTGGAGAGTCTGGATTGAGGACTGCTGCGCATGAGACCTTAAATGAGGTTGTCAGGTGTTCCACAAATGAAACAGCTCCCATGGTGTTGCAGCTTGTTCCTGTCATCGTGATGGAACTCCACAACACTCTTGAAGAACAGAAGCTTTCTTCTGATGAGCGACAGAAGCAGAATGAGTTGCAAGGTCTTCTTTGTGGGTGCTTACAGGTTATTATTCAGAAGCTAGGGTCATCAGATCAGACTAAGTATGCCTTTATGCAGTATACGGATCAAATCATGAGTCTTTTTCTTAGAATTTTTGCTTGTCGAAGTGACACTGTTCATGAGGAGGCAATGCTCGCTATTGGAGCCCTTGCCTATTCAATGGGTCCTGACTTTGTAAAGTATATGCCCGAGTTTTGCAAGTATCTGGAAATCGGTCTTCAAAATTTTGAAGAGTACCAAGTGTGTGCTGTGACCATAGGCGTGGTGGGTGATATTTGCAGGGCCTTGGAAGACAAGGTGTTGCCATGGTGTGATGGGATCATGAACCAGCTTCTTAAAGACCTGTCAAGCAACCAGTTGCACTGTTCAGTGAAACCACCAATTTTTTCATGCTTCGGTGATATTGCTCTGGCAATTGGAGAGAAGTTTGAGAAGTACTTGATGTATGCTATGCCGATGCTCCAGAATGCAGCAGAATTATCCTCTTATACATCAGGGGCTGATGATCAAATTGTAGACCACACAAATATTCTGAGAAATGGCATATTGGAGGCATATTCTGGGATTTTCAAGGGTAAACTCAGTTGTTAGTTCCTTATGCCCCACGCATTATCGGGTTCCTTGATCTCATCTATGTGGAGAACAACATGTAAGTACTTGCCTTCGCTAGTAGATTTTTTATGAATTAAAAGTACATTTTGGCGACTTTTGACCCGTCTGCCATGTTTGACCCGATAGAGTAAAATAGTGAATCTTATTAATTATTAGAGTAAATTACACCGTTCGTCCTTGTGGTTTACGTTGACCGCAGGGTTTCGTCCTTTGACCAAAAAAATTGCACCGTACGTCCTTAAGTGTGAAACTTTATGCACCGTTCGTCCCTCCGTCCATCTGGGCCCACCAACTCCCACTAACGTCCGTTAACTAAGGTTTTTAAAGGGGTATATCCGTCATTTCACTAGCATAAGGACGAACGGTGCAAGGATGAACGGTGTAGATATAAACATCCCTTTTCCCCTTTCCTTACCAAAGAAAATGATATAATCAAAATCATTTTCCCATCTATCTCCAAAACTGAAAGATGCCAATACATTTTCCCCTTTAAAGGGGTAGATCTAAGCAAAATCATTTCCTGAATTCATTTTCAAGATTTATTTTCTTCCTCATAAACAAAACCCCTTAGTCCCACATAAACCGATCACTACCATCTCTTCAACTCCGGTTACCGATTTCTATTGTAAATCATGATCGGTTCCATTTATTACTTAATAAATTCGTAAATCACGACCGGTTATATTAAAACCACCCCTTAAATCTTTATATACCACAAGCCATGGCTTATTTATCTTGTGTCGTTTGGTATATTGTTTACCAACAAAAAAGAAAGATGGCGTTGGGTCTAATTGTTGGTTACCAACACGCAGCCAACAACAAATCGCCAACCAAACAACCCTTTAATGATATAATCTTCACAAAAACCCAAATGAAACACAATCAAGATTGAATCTTTATCCCTCAAATGAGCGCTTAAACGAACCCCAAACACAACCTTTTTCTTTTATTTGACCGAATATGGATAGATCAAACTGACATGAGTTTTCTTGATTAATCGAACAATGGAAGCTTGAATTTGACAATTAACACCTTGAATTACAAAACCCCTAACCTAATTTCAAAAACCCCTTTGATTCTATGAAACCTAATTTCTGAAATTTGAGGGAGCACTTTCGCCAATCCTTTCTTAATTGTGATAAGTGCTCCCAACAGCTTTGCAAGTCTTTTTCTGTTTCTTGAAACAAATGGCAAGTTATAAACCTTATACATACCATAGCTCGAAAGGCCACATAAAACTAGCAAGATCACCCATTTCTTTTTTCTTGGCGTAAATTGGAAACTTTTTGCTAGCATAACTGAGTTCGAGTGCAAGAACTTGAGTTCTTGTTAAATCTTGGTCTAGTGGCTAATGGTTTATTTAGGGAGATTAAAAGGGTTGTGAATTATATGAGTTAAATGCATATGAAAACGTTATAGTATGAGGAAACAATTGGGAAATAAAAAGGTGTTGATGAAAAAAAAAAAGGATCACAGTTTGAGGTTTTTTTGGTTGAATTTTCTTCCATTTGTGTGGGATTGGAGTCTAACGAAGAGGAAATGATTTGTTTATATGTCACGTTCTTTTTATTCTTATTTTAAAAGAACCAGATTTACATACTCTAACAACCCCACTTGGACGATTTGTGTAGTGAGAGGGAGAAAAATGCTAGTTGCTAGTGAAATGACGGATATACCCTTTTAAAAACCTTAGTTAACGGACGTTAGTGGGAATTGGTGGGCCCAGATGGACGGAGGGACGAACGGTGCATAACGTTTCACACTTAAGGACATACGGTGCAATTTTTTTGTTCAAAGGACGAAACCCTGCGGTCAACGCAAACCACAAGAACGAACGGTGTAATTTACTCTAATTATTATGATAGCAGTATGTGTCTGACACTTTTTTTTTCTTCGTAAAATAGTGAATCTTATTATGATAGCGTTCTAGTATGATTACAAAAGTTATTATATTTCGATAATGTAGTTATTTGAATACAACTAGTAGATTTTTATGAATTAAAAGTAAATTTTGGCGACTTTTGACCCGCATGCCATGTTTGACCCGATAGAGTAAAACATTACCGAAAGACCCAGCAGTAGTGTTTGAAATCACCACCATAAATCATATGGTTTATGACATGATTTCTTTGTTCATACTATCAGGGATGATGCGTTGATGAAAACTGCCATTGGAGTCCATGGAGATCTGACTAATACTCTTGGAAGTAATGCCGGCTCATTGATTCAGCAATCACTTTCAAGCATATACTTTTTGTCTTTTTGAATAATCATTTGATTAAGAAAATCTGCTGAATGAGCGATGTTGGCCATCAGCCGTTCTTTTTGCTAGCAACAAAAACAATTGAACAATTCAGTGAGGGCTTGGAGCTGCAGCATCAAAACGCATAGTTTTGGGATGCATGATCACTTTTTTTTGCTTCGAGTTAGTCTGTAATCTCAATTGGTGAAACAACATATGACTCTAGGACTTCAGTTGCTTGTTTTAAACAAAACATGAGTTTTGGATTTTGGGACACTATGTGTAGTCTGCCTCTAAATTATAATCCTTGAATGCATAATGATCATCAATGCATGTCTCAGCTCAGTTGTTTAATTGTGGATTTGATCTAAAGAATAATATAGTAAAACTGATTTCTGAAGATTAAACATGATGCTATATTATGACCGGATCAAATCCGCAATTAAACAACTCGTCTAAAAATTTTGAAATTTCATGTTCAAGGTTAAAATTGTTTATCATATGAGAATAATACCTTCTAATTTCTGCTTGAACAGGAAGACAATAATCACTGAAAACTTTTCGGGCAAATTTTCTGCTTGTAGTGTCGTTTTTTTAGACTTGCGTCTACTAAGTAATGCCATACGTAGATGCTTACTGTTTTCTACAACTTTATTTCCGGTTCAGCTCGTGATCTAACTTTTTTTTATCAGATATCATATAATCACTTTTAAACCACACATCCAAACGCCCCTAAATAATGATGGAAACCATCTCTTCACATTAAAGGTCATACACTTAACATGACACAGCACCCAAGTGCTCTCATGTATTGACTTGAAATTTGATGGCATAATCTTTTAAGAAGTTGACATTCCTGCACCAGGAACCAAAAAGGTAATTTGATGTGGAGATACAAAATTTAGTCTTTTATCACCGCATGTTGTAGACTTGTAGCACAAGCCATAGTCTTTGTGCAAATTTTTCCAAAACACTTCACATAAAAGACGTGAGGGATCACAACGTCGAAATCCTCATAACCAATCTATCACTGAGAGGTTGGTTGGTTTTCGACTATTCTGCTAAAAGATATACCTGGCCACTACCTACGTTAATTACCCATTTTGCTTCGAGTACTTCTGATAGTCTCACTGTGAAACAGCATATGTTTATAGGATTTCAGTTGCTACGAGAACAATACATTCTAACTTCTGCTCAAATAAACAATAATCAAGAAGAAGCTTATGGGGCAAATTTTCACTTGGCCTCTTTGTGCTGATCCATAAGATTCAGTATTCATCTATATAACTGTATAGTGTGTCGTCTTTCTTGGACTTGCGTCTACTCAGCAATGCCTTGAGTAGAAGCTTACTTTTGCTTGGTATCTGATCTGTATCTTTATACGTGTCTCTATCACTGACAAACGATCTAACTAAAGATGAACCTTTTCATATGAAGTTAAAACTGACAATTGATAAGCAAATTAAAGCTTTCACATCATAAAACAAAAACGTGCAACATATTCACAATGCTACCTAAACAAAAACAATTGGGTGAGATGTGAAATATATTAATTACTGAAACTTACAACAAAACACAATCGACATCTAAGGACATGTCCCATAGCGATATTTACTCGACTGTGAGAAATAACGAAAAGTAGCCTATACATCACTATTATTTCTCTACTAAAACAATGCTCAGATCAAAGCAATCACAATTGTCCTACTAGAATTGACATTTATGGCTTTTCTACTATCTATATACTCTGACTCTTAGAGACCCGCCATTGTTTGTTATACAGAAGCTACATTATATACTTCTATCTTCCCTTTGCATCATTAATCACAAGTAACTTCACTCCAGAATCCAGATAATACATCAGATTACCATCTGAGTAGCAATTCAGTGTTTGACTTTAAAAGTCAACTATTTACTTAAAGTTGAGTCACAAATTCAAGGTCATAACTGATAATGGAACATGGCATGCCTGCTACAAACTTGGTAATACCACTATTTTATAAGTAATAAACTATTAAAGTACAACAAAATTTGAAACATCTCCATATGCATAAGGGACCTCTGTCTGTTTTCATGAACAAAACTACTAAGCTATGCGGTCAAGGTACCCAATAACAATGCACAAGGTACAAGTACTAATGCAGTACTCCCTAGTGATATAATAGAATTATCTTAATTTTGGTAGAATTTTTTTTATTTCCTTACTTCTAAGTTCTAATGTGTATATTAATGAGTAGTGACCACTATCTGTACCAACATTTTATGACAACTTTACTTTTCAGCTAACTCAAAATTTATAGCTTGCAGTAGTACATCTTCAGCAATTTATGTAAACATCATAAGAAAGGGGGTGTTTGGGATAGCTGAAGCTCAATAGCTTTTAAAATTTACTAATTTAGAATTACCCATTTGAGAAGATTATGCTATTTCCCTCCCAACAAAATAAAAGTTCATGAAAATAAGCTTATCCAAACACCTTGAAAGCTTTTAGAAAACACAAAAAGCTATTAAGCCCCTCAAGTACGCTAACCCAAACACCCCCTAAGTCTAACAATTAACTTGCAGAAAAACAAACTAAACAGATAAGATAAGTTTCATTCTAAGTATGGTAGCCAAATTCGGAATACAAGTAGCTAGATCATAAAGATGATGACCAAATACAAAGGAGTACGAAAACACTAAAGAGAATACCAACAGAAACTACATTACGAATTACATAAAAACCATAAGCAGCAACCTTACTATCTGCAATTTGTACTAGTAAACTTTACTTTATTCTACCAAATCCGCTTCAATACTTTCTTTCCAGTAGTGCACCTAACGAGCTCACACAATTCATAATCTGCAAAAAATTGAAACAGGAAAGAATTCAGAATCGTAAGTATAACAGTTTGTGTAATAGTTCACAGATGACAGAATTGTTAAGTATTAACAGTTTGTGTTTGTGTAGAAGGCTACCTGAGAGCTAGCTACCTCCTCAGCATCATCATGAACCTCAGATGATGATTTGGATGTTGATTCAGACTTCTCCTTTGCTTCAGTCTAATTGTTCACAAATAAAAAATAAGTTGAGTTAAGTTGTGTGTGTTACAGCAACCAGATAATGCACAAGTAATTTGTTTGAAATGTGACAGAAAAGCGATATTAATTATTACGTGCAGTTTCAGAGCAACTCCATATTCTGCTTTCTTTGAATCAGCCTTCTCCACATAAGGAGCTTTCTCCTAATCACACAAAACACAAACACAGCAAATTAACAAGCGATCAAATTGGGTCTGATAATTTCGTTAAGAGATCTTACAGAGTCAGACATAGCCTTCCACTTAGCTCCACCTTCCTTAGCAACCTGTAACCAACACTTAACCTTATCAACTAAATATCGAAATCAACTTCAGTTCATAACAAGTTTTTTCAGAATACATGAATGATTCAGTATAATCAAATTCATACAGAAGATCATAACCAGATTCACATATTCAAAATTAACATCTTAATACAGAAGTTTATACTGAAATTCATTTACTCAAAATTGGCTTCTTAACAGATTGTTTCAGTATACATCAGCAATCGAGTTGGATCAGACACGTAATCGTTACATCAGAACAACTATTTTTTTTTTTTTTTTTTTTTTTTTTTTTTTTTTTTGGAACTTAATCAGAACATACTAAATAATATAATCAAAATCAACCTCTCCTCAAATTGTTTCAATATTCACCAACAATTAAGTAATATCAGATTCATCCATTACATCAGATCATATAAAAGTTTATAAACTTTAACAATATGTTTCCAAACACCTCAATAACTTATCAACAATCATGTATGAGCAGATTTGAATTCATAAAGATTAGATCATGCAGAAGCTCATAATCAACTTCATATACCGCAGTTAACTTTTAAACAATTTGTTTAGATCATGCAGAAGTTTATAATCAGATTCACATAATCAAACTTTACTACTTAACAAGTTGCTTCAAAACACATCTACTATCAAGCACAATCAGATTTATAATCATTATATCAAATCACACACTAGTTTTTATAAAATTACTATAATCAAAAGAGGCACAAAAAGTGATAGTGAAAACATACAACAGCAACCGATTTGTTATCAGGAAAATTCTCCTTGAAATCCTTCCTGAATTCGTCCCTGCAATATCAGCAAAAACAAAACACAGTAAATCAGTCATTCAGTAACAACAAATTATCACATCAATCTCTTCATCTGCACAAAAACTAGCAGAACACAAAGCTTGAATTCGCCATGCTTACATGAAGACGAAGAAAGCAGATGGAGGTCGTTTCGGAGCACCAGGATCTTTTTCCTTCTTTGCCTTAGCCTTAGTAATCTTCTTCACTGGCCTTTAACAACAACAATAAACTAGTGTTTAGAACATCATCAAACACTAAAATCAATCAGATCTAATCATCTAAGCATCATCCAGTTACAAATCAGTTTACACATCGATTCATGGAATAATAGATCACAAAATATGAACAATATTACTCGAAACACAGAGATTATACATTCAGTCGTAAAAACTTCGAAGATGATCACAAAAACAAACAGTTCACATAGGGATTCCAGCAGCAGATATATAGCGAAATGTGACGAAATAATCGAAACAACAGAGATCAAACTGTTAGGTCATACATCAGATCAACAATCAGCTAAAACTTAATGAAGTCAAACTTAACCAGTTTATACAGAAATCAAATGCATAATGAACACGTATTTGCAGAATATTACTCGATACACAGAGAATGAACTGTTTATGATGACGTCATCACATATTCACATCAGCAATGTTACAATCCATTAAAACATGACGATAACAAAATCAAACAGTTTATACAGCAATTAGCATCGGATATATCACGTAAACTACAGAGTGTTACTCTAAACAACTGATTAGCCTATTACGTTTATAAATTCGATCAGTAATCTGTTAACATGATGACGATAACACAATTAAACAGTTAATATAGCTATTAAACGCATATTTTCAGAATATTACTCGATACACAGAGAATGAACTACTATGATGACGTCATCACATCAACAAACGGTAAAAATAACACAACTAAACAGTTTATACCGCAATTAGACTCATAATTACCACGAATATCGATCTAAATAGCTTATAATCAACACTAATGTAACTACATCAGATTAGAGATGAGTAACAACAGAGATTCAACTATTCCATCACAAAACAGATCAATCAATAACCGGTGAAAACATTACGATACACAAATAGACAGTTGATACATCATTTACATGAGAGTATATCATGAAATTTGAATAAATTAGCTCAAAACATTACGATGACGTCATCACATCAAACAGTCAGTTAAAACTTTATGATAACACACATAATCAGTTTACACATCAATAACACAAATTATCAACTCTTCACCTTATTAAACAATCACGTTAACGAAATTATGTTCATAAATCACATCAACTAATAACAAAACAGATTAAACGGTTACAATAAATAACTACATCAACGATCAGTTAAAACACGGTGATTATAACGAAATGATAAGATGAAGAAATATACTCGGTATTGAGCTTCTTCTGAGCAACAACAGCAATCGGTCCTCTCATTTTCAGATCTGAGTGTGTGTTTTTCGAAGGTGAAATTAGTGTGTGTTTTTGGAGGTGAAATGAGTGTGAGAGAATTGTGAGGAGGTGTGGGTGGTTTTTATAGAGTGGGGGTGGTGTAAGGGTGTGAGATATTTTTGAGATTTTGGCGGCAAATGGAATTTGTTGGATGGATTTTGTTACGAGTCACTATCAATGTAACGGAATGAGCGTGCGTGATAGTGTGTGATTGGGTGACGTGGCAAGGTATTTCCTTTTTTATTTGTTTAAAAAGGGGATTTTTGTATGTTGTGAAAGTTTATTTATTGATAAAGTTTAGTTATTTTGTGACGATGGAAGTTCATGGGGACATACGAGTGATGTTACGATATAGGGGTGAGCATTTTGACCTAAATTCTGGTATTAAATCGGAGTACAGTACCAAACCGATATCGGTTTTTATTACACGGTATAATATTGGGACTATAAAATTAAGGGAAGAAAATTCGATACTTTCATAAGTGGTACGAGATATAAACAGGAAATCCCGATTTTGGTACCAAAAATACAAAAAAGGACTATTTTTACTAAAGTTTCAGATCCAAACATTCCTATTAGTCTTTCCCGTGCATACTGCCTCGAAAAAAAAAGAACACAAATCCAAACACAAAAGTTGAAGAAAAAAATGTTCATAACCTTTCATAGCAAGTATTGACCCTTTACAAACTCTCAAAAATTAAACCGTAACCTATCATCAATTACTAAAATCATCAATTTTAAATATATACCAATCATCATCAACCATATTTCAGTAATATTAATGGTTTATCGTTAATGAGTTATGTTTATTATTAATGATGTAGATATTTATTAAATACATTAATATGTACTCGATTGATTGTACAATAAATCGTACGATCAGGCCTTCGATGGTGATCGAAGGGTATGAGGGGTGTTATGCTTGCGCCAAACTTGTAGCCAATCTACAATAAGAAATATAAGACATTTTGTTAAGTGATTGCGCATGGGTTGGACCCTGCGAACCACCTCCGGCGTGCGAGTAAGTATGTGTTATGTATTGTAAGTAATGTTAAGAGTGTGAAATGTAGTGTTGAATGAACATACCATCAGTAATGACTCGTCCAATCTATTTATAGGTAGAAAAATAGGCTTGGAGAGTGTTTGCACATGTTTCGGAGATCATGGGGGTGTCCCATGATTTATGGTAACCGCTAGGGCTTCATCCCCACTCTTTCTGTCATGGTGAGAAAGCTAAGGAGATAGTGGGAACGTGGGTAAGACCAAGTCAAGTTCTTCTTTGTCTTAGTGTTTCCAAGGTCAGACCCCGAAGGGCTTAGGCCTTCGATTGGCGACTTCCCAATTGGTAACCATGTCAATGATGAATGGTTTTACGCCATCGATGACTTAGGAAGATTGACTTAGTCCTTCGTCATGAATCACAATTTCGGGTGCAAACATATGATAGTTGTGTTGAGTCGGGTAAAGCATCAGATTATGGATCAGTTGGCACTGATTACAGAGGATCAGAGACATATAAGCTTGACACAACCAGTAGTTCAGTGACTCTTCTTACACCAGATGTGGATGCATATATCAGACCGGTAAATGAACAGGTGTCATGTGCTGAGGTACACTTAACTGTTCAACATAATGCATCTGCCAATGTACTTAAACAAATTGATCATGATGCTGAACATGACTTTGATAAATGTTCTGTGACTGAGACTGAGTTTGGGATTAAGTGTTTCAAAACAAAAGATGTGGTTGATAAAAAGGTTTTTGATGAATTTTCAAAGAAATTCTTACAACTTAAAAAACATTGCATTTCACTCGAGATTGCGATACAAAGTAAAGAAGAAAGTTTTCAACTTAATAAACCATGTGAAAAACCGGAACTTCCTGAGTTCCGTGAATTTTTTGAAATAAACGATTTAAAAGCTCAGCTTCAGGCCAAAGACTCAACAATCTACAATTTGAAGAAACATATTTCTGGTATGCATGAGAAAAGTAATTTAGTCAAATCTAAACGAGATATGGATGCTATTAAAACAAGAAATAATAAATTGGCAAATTATGTGTCTAAATTACTTAAGGAGAATGAGACTTTGAGAAGGCATCACATAGAACTAAGTGACTCAGTCAACGAAACTAGAACTAAGTCTTTGGAACAAACAAAATCTTTGATGGCCAAAAATGATGAACTCAAAGCTCAACTTCAGGATAAGAGTTTCGCAATAGTTTCCTTAAAAATGAGCTCAGAAAAAAAAAAGGAAATAGTGTGAACACTAAGTTTGCAAAACCATCAATCTTGGGGAAACCAGTTGTACAACCACTTAGAAACCAATTAGTTAGACAACCGACTGCATTTAAGTCTGAACGACCAAATTTTTCAAAAACACGATTTGCCTCCCAAGTTGATGTGAAACAAGTTTTGTCAAAACCAGTCATTTCACCTTATTTGCCTAAGAATTCACATGACATGAATGACTTGTTCAAGAACTATGATCTAGAAGAAGCTAGGAAAAGGCACAGATTCGAAAAGACGGAATTTTAGGTGCAAGACTTAGGGTGATGGATTCTTCAAGATTTCAAAGCACTACTGATGAGTGTCTAAATACTCATCATTTTTATACTGTTAGAATGCCAAAAACATCTGAAAACACTCAGAAACACATCAAAATGATAAAAATATCACAAACAAGTGTTTTATATGTTTTAAATGCAAAAACATCAAAATCTGGTGAAAAACATATCAAGTTTGCATAATTGGTAGTTTTAGTCCCCCAAGTTACAAAAGTTGTCAAAATCAGTCCCTGGTAATTCAAAAACTTGTAAAATATCATTTTAGGTCCTTGAGATTCAAAAGTTGTCAAAACAAACCCTTCCAAGTTTAAAAATCACAAATTGACAACTTTAGTCCTTTAACTTTGAAAAATGTCAAAAATAGTCCTTGGTTAAATTAAAAAGTGAAAATTATCAACTTTTAACCTTGTTCTATTTATAAATGACAAAAATGGTCCTTATGATAAACTTTTTGAGAAATTACAATATTGGTCCCTCAAGTTTCTAACTTGACAGTTTTGGTCCCTGGATTTACAAAAATGGAAATTATCAACAAAGGTCCTTGTGCTAATCACATTTGGCAGTTTTAGTCCTTATGAGAGCTTTGGAAAATGTTCAAGATCAAACCTTCAACTTTGGCTAAATTGCAAAAACGGTCCTTGTTGTTAAATAAAACCAAACGAATCCTTTATTATTACTAAGCCCAATCCAAGCCCAAATACTTTGACCCGGTCCAAAATTTAAATTCGAATAAACCGCCGGTACTGTTCACCTCCTTCACCAAAGCTGTTTTAGCCAAAACCAGTGGTTTTTACCACTGGTTTTCACCTTTACACCTCACCATCTCCACTTGAGTACCTTCCCCCTCCACCTCCATATCAATCCAACCCCAATTAATGTGAAAAACCAACTCTTTGAAAAATTGGCGCCAAATTCGACAAATGGCAATTCCAATGATCTGGATGATTTCAACGGTTGGATTATGGTGGGATATTCTCAGAGATGTCGACAAGCTTGAAGGAAGTCAATAAATACAAGTTTGGTGCAGTGGATTAAAATATCTAGTGTAATTTTTATATTTTGTATGTCGTTTTAATTTCTTTAAGTTTTCCAGCTTATGTTTAAAGTTTCAAGTTATTTGTAATCTCATTCCAGTGGATATCAAACATATTTCCAGTTTTAATTTTAAGTTTTATGCAAGTATACAGTTTATGCAAATTTTTGATCAAAATCTCAAATATTGGTTTAAGTTGTTTATGGTTGTGGTTTTAAGCTCAGTAAGCTTATTTAAGCTTATAGTAACTTAATTAAGCTTTTAAAAATAATTATAATTCAGTTTAGCTTAAAAATAGAAAAATACCAAAAATTACCAAGAAAATAGTTAAAAATTAAAAATCCATGGTGAAGAAGATCAAGAAGCTGGAGCAAGGTTTATCTTTGATGGCCTTGGTATAGTGCTTCTTGGGAAGCTATAGGAATTGGTTTCAGATCCTAGTTCTCAGTTTGTACCTTAGAAATTACTTGTAAGATTTTTACTCATTTCTTGCAATTCACTGTTTAAGTGTTCTTAAGTTTGAATATCTGTGTTTGTATGTTAATTAGCTACAGTTAAGTTAAAATAAACTATAAAATCAGTAGCTTGTTCTTTGGATTCATAGTTTACTTAGAATCTCATTTTCACAGTCAATAGAGCATACTTGTTAATTCCTAGTTTAATGTTGTTATGGCTGTTATTTCTTGTTCATTTAGTCTTATTAAATGATTATATAAGGTCTGCAATCAGTTGTTTGGATTTAATCTTTGAAACTCTTTGAAAAACACAAGAACAGTCTCATAAAAGGGTGTTTGTTTTTACTGTGTTCACTGTGTTAAAGATCATCTGTGTTGTTGCTTGTTGTAGTTTTGTGTCTCACTAGTATCTAAATACTCATATCAACCAAGAAAACTAGTCCTTATTTTGTGAAAAGTCAAACTTTCATTTAATCTCATTTATCTTGTTCACTGTTGGGATTTGGAGTGTCAAAATCATCATAGTAGATTAAAATTTGTTAGCATAGCTTAATCTAATCTCATTATACCTTAATACATCATAATAAATCATCTAGGATCATCAGAATCTCATAAAAGTCAAATATCTATATCTGTCAAAAGTCAAGATATTTGCAAAAATCCAGTTTTGGGCTAACTAGAGGGATTTATCACAGGCTCATCTTTGGGTCAAAACAAGTCAAACTTTGGGTTTTATAACTTGTCTTGGTCTATTTTCTTATAAGCATTTTTTCAGATTTTTGTTAATTTTTCTTAAGCTTCAAATAAGCTCATCAAAAAGCACTTATGTGCCCTGCTCCAACTCAGTATTAACTGAGTTTTACTCAGTTGTTTGTCAGGTTTTGAAAAAGCTTCTCCCAAGCTCATAAGAGCTTATCATTGTCTGAGTTTTGGTATATTTGGTCTCAGCCAGGTCTTATACAAGTTCCAATTTTTACTTTTCATCTTTAGCTTATTGACAGGTCTGTGCATAAGCTCAAAGTAGCTTACCAAATTCTGTTTTGCCCATTTAGCTCAAAACCTCAAATCTGTGATAACTTGCAATCCAGAGGTTCAAGCTTGTTGTTTTTAGTTGCATTTGAGTCATTTTAGCTTAATATAGCTTCTGTGTAGGTTTGGTGGTCTTTGGTTATCAATTGGCTTTTTCAAGTGCTTATAAATAAGCAGTTGCCACTGCAGTTGCTTATTTCTCCACACAAGCCCATGTTTTTCTATTTTTCTTAGATTCAGTAGATTAAAATAGACTTTTCCTGAAATTTTCATAATTTTTCATAACTGTTTGATATTTTTCTTAATTAAAAACAGTTTTTAAGCATTTTTAAATAGCTTTTAATACAAATAAATTATAAAAAGTTCAAAAAAATAATTTTTCAATTTTCTTAGGTTAAGATAAATATAAAAGTAATAAAAAGTATTTTCCCATAATTTTATTAGTTTAAAAAGTATTTTTTAGCATTTTAATTAGTTTTAATAGTTTTAAATTAATAATAAATACATAATAAGTCTAAAAAATATATTTTTAGTTTTAAAATAAGTTTTATCATATTTTAGACTTTTCTAAGTTATAATTTCATTTTTCTAGGATAATCTTGTATTTTCTTGTATTTTAGTGCATTTTAAATACTTAATAAATAGTTTTTAATTAATAATAATTAAATAAATAGTTTTAAAAATAATTTTCTTTTTCTAATAATTTTCTTTTATTATTAGGATTGTAAAAATACCATTTTCATATTTGTAGGTCTTTTATTTCTTTAAAACTCACGTTTTATTTTGTACGTAGACGTAATTTTATTTTAAACGTAAGTTTTAAGTTGTAGGTTTAAACGTTCATCGCCTTTAAAAATAGTGATAGCGTTTATTTAATATCTTTTATCTTTTATTTCTTTTAATTTGCATTTAAGTCGCTTTAAATTGTAGATTTTCTCTTTAGGTATAATTTTCCATCCAAAACTCTACTGATCACTATCCTTAGTGATCATTCTACCATCTGATCAAGTGTTTATTACACCAATTCATCCTCCGTGGGACTTAACGACCCAGGAATTCCCTATATTCCTCTGATCTTCATTATATTTGTGTTTTAGGCAGTTTTAAGTCTGTTACGGTTAGCCATTCACAAGTGGCTAGCTTGTGTGATTTGACTTGACTGTTTAGCACAGATCAAATTTTGGCGCCGCTGCCGGGGAGGCTGTAAGCGTGTTTCTAGCATTTTCAGACCCGTACTTGCACATATACCACAGTTTGTAAAAAGTTTTCTGTAAAGTTAATATAAATCAAAAAAAGTTCATTAACACTTTTCCTAAAGTGTTAAAAACCCAAAAACAATATAAAACAACAAAACAATCGTAACGTTTTCTAGTTTGTGTTTCTTTTAAGGTGATTCTTAAAGAAATACGATTTGGTTAAACGAAACGATACCAAAAATATTGTCAAAAGTTTTTAAACCCCTTTGCACAAATCTAACCTACGTCTTTTCAGTGGTACTTAAAATATACATAAAAATCAACCACCGCAAATCAAGGCAGTGCACTACCTAACTGGGGGTGCGACCATAATAAGTTCCCGAACCACAGATTTAAAACTTGCCTTTGTGTCACTTGTGATTTGGTATACCTTTTTCAAAGAAGCCATTTCATTTGTGATTATTGGTTAAGTTCACTTGTGTTTTGCCTCATTTGTTTTGAAAATTGATTTTTATACTTAGTGCATGCGCACTCGTTCTTCCAGTTCTACAAGTCCACTTTCAGAACTTGGAAAGATTCCTCGTAGACGTAGAGGGCGTTCAGCTCCTTCAGCCGTGACTGAGGAACGTCTACCACCACCACCACCTGTCGAAATGGCAGAAGACAAACCCATGAATGAGCTTCTCCAAGCACCCATCGAGGGTTACGGAGATGCCATTGTTGTCCCAGCCATTGTGGCTGATACCTTCGAGCTCAAAACCGGGTTGCTTAATCTGGTAACCCAAAGCCAATTCTATGGTTTTGAGCGGGATGATCCTCATGCACACATTCGATGGTTCAATAAAATTGCATCAACCATCAAGTACAAGAATGTCCCACACGAAGCTATCAAGCTTCTTCTGTTCCCATTCTCTCTAGAGGGACAAGCCCGGAATTGGCTTGAGAAACAACCCCCTCGTTCCATAGAGACATGGGAAGATCTAGTTACCAAGTTTGTTAACGAGTTCTATCCTCCATCCCGAACCACAAGTCTTAAGAATGAGATAATGAAATTTTCTCAGAGATTTGATGAATCATTCGGGGAGGCATGGGATCGTTACAAAGAATTGCTCCGCAAGTGTCCACATCATGGTTTTACCGAGTTAATGCAAATGGATACTTTCTATAATGGTCTGAGACAAGCTGACCAAGACTCTTTGAATGCCTCCGCGGGAGGTAATTTCCTTAGCAAAACCACAAAAGAAGCCTTACAAATCATTGAAAACAAGTCCCAGGTCCGTTCTTTCCGCACAAAGACATATCAAAATCAGTCTAATGCTGGACCTTCTACTTCATCTCCTGTGAGTACATCTAGCACCGATGCTAAGATTGATAAACTCACGGACATTGTTCAGGATTTGGTTCTTGCTAACCAAAAGAAAGTCACATTCACTCAAACACCATCACATGGTGAAGTGAAGAAAGTTGAAGTTTGTGTTACTTGTGGTGGTCCTCATGCATACTACAACTGTACTGCCACCGATGGTAGTCCGTTTGAAGCAAATGCTATAGCCGGTACTTCAAATCAAGGAGGTAATCAATACCGTCCTCAGAATGAACCAAACTACCGTGCTAACACTTATCAGGCACCACCCGGTTTTAACCAGAATCTTAACCGGAATCAGAATCAACCTAGAATGAACCAAGGTTATCAAAACCAAGGTAATTTCTATCCTGGACCCAATCAAGGTTTCCAACAACAAGGGAACCTTCATCAAAACAATTTCAATCGAGGGAATCAATTTCATGGGAATGTGAATCCTAATCAAGGGAATTTTCAACAACAAGGTCATAATCAAAACATCCGACCTCAAAATTTCCCTCCTAATCCACCTCCCGTCATTACTCCTCCAGGACCATCATCTGATGAGTTACTGAAGCAGTTCATGAAATCCCAAGATGAGATGAACAGATTGTTGGTCAGTCAGATCGCTGATCTCAAAAAGTATTTAAATGATCAACCCTCGGGCTCAGGAAAACTTCCGAGCAACACGATCGCTAACCCGAGGGGCGATGCTAAGGCGATCACGACCAGAAGTGGTGTTTCATACAATGGACCCGCTATTCCTACTACTTCTTCTTCTTCTTCTCTTCCAAAGGTAGTGGAAAGTGAACCTCTGACTCACAATGGACCTACGACTCCAATGCCCCCTCCTCCTGTGGCAATGAGTCAAGTTACCAAGGAAACAACGGACAAGGTGCATTATTCAAGCCCACGTAATACCGCACAAGTCCCACCTTCGGTAGTCCATCCTCAAGTTGTCCAGAAACCCAAGTCTAATCCAGGAGTTGTTTTTGAACCACCTGTAGCTCCCATTGAAAATACCAAATCCAAATCTTCTATTCCTTATCCATCATGTTTGAATGAGCAAAAGCTCCGTGAAAAAGCTAGTCATCAAATGGATAATTTTTTCCAAATTTTCCAAGAATTACATTTTGACATAAGCTTTGCGGATGCTATCATGCTGATGCCCAAGTTTGCATCAACTCTCAAACACATGTTAAGCAACAAGGAAAAGCTGTTTGAAATGGCTAAAACTCCTTTGAACGAGAACTGCTCTGCAGTTATTCTGAAAAAGCTT
Source organism: Chrysanthemum seticuspe (assembly GCA_019973895.1). Taxonomy (NCBI): domain Eukaryota; kingdom Viridiplantae; phylum Streptophyta; class Magnoliopsida; order Asterales; family Asteraceae; genus Chrysanthemum; species Chrysanthemum seticuspe. The sequence continues at coordinate 259,263,479 of BPTQ01000005.1, read as the reverse complement.
CCAGAAAAGCTTGGAGATCCTGGAAAATTTCTCTTACCTTGTGTATTTCCAGGAATGGTTGAATGCTTTGCCCTAGCAGATCTTGGTGCAAGCATCAATCTGATGCCTTATTCAGTATGGAAGAAACTTTCTCTTCCAGAACTCACTCCTACATGCATGACTCTCGAGCTTGCAGATCGTACAATATCTCGTCCTCTTGGCATTGCCGAGGACGTATTTGTGAAAGTAGGAAAGTTCCATTTTCCAGCTGACTTCGTGTTTGTTGATTTTGATGCCGATCATCGGGTTCCTCTCATTGTTGGTCGAGGATTCCTGAGAACGGGCCGTGCTCTCATAGATGTATTTGAGCAAGAAATCACATTACGTGTTGGTAATGAAGCTGTCACTTTTAACCTTGATCAAACTTCGAGGTACTCCGCAAATTATGATTCTGAATCGGTTAACCGAATAGATATCATTGATGTTGCTTCGGAAGAGTACTCTCAAGAAGTTCTTGGTTATGATCATAATTCTTCGAGTGATAATCTCACTCATTCATCTCAACCTATCATCGCCAATTCTACTCCTTCTCTTACCCCATTTGAGGAAAGTGACTTCATCTTAGAAGAGATTGAAGCCTACTTATCCAGTGATTCTGTTCCATGGGAAATTGATCACGCTCCAATTGACATTGAGGGAGACATACTTCTCATTGAGAAGTTGCTTAATGATGATCCATCATCCACCCCTCACTCTAGTGATTCAATTCCTGATGAGATTAATCAAATTGAGATTAATCTGGAGGGAGATATTCTTCTTGAGAAGTTGTTAAATCATGACATTTCTCCTCCTCTCCCTTCCATCAAACTTCATAACAAGGAAGTCAATTCAGTTGAGAAAACTGAAGAATTTCCTGAGGTTGAGCTTAAGGACTTACCACCTCATCTCGAGTATGCATTTCTTGAAGGTGATGATAAATTACCAGTCATTATTGCTAGAGATTTGAGTAAAGATGAAAAGTCTGCTCTCATAAAAATCTTGAAGTCACACAAGCAAGCAATTGCTTGGAAACTCTCCGACATTAAGGGTATCAACCCTGAGTTTTGTACTCACAAAATCTTGATGGAGGATGACTTTAAGCCAGCAGTTCAACATCAGAGAAGAGTAAATCCAAAAATCCATGATGTTATCAAACAAGAGGTTATCAAACTTCTTGATGCAGGATTGATTTACCCGATCTCAGATAGTCCTTGGGTAAGCCCAATTCATTGTGTTCCTAAAAAGGGTGGCATAACTGTTATCACAAATGAAGATAACGAGTTAATTCCAACTCGTCTGGTTACGGGATGGCGTGTGTGCATTGACTATCGTAAGTTAAATGACGCCACTCGTAAAGACCATTTTCCTCTACCCTTCATGGACCAAATGCTTGAGAGATTAACAGGGAATGAATACTATTGTTTCCTTGATGGTTTCTCGGGTTACTTTCAGATTCCCATTGATCCAAAGGATCAAGATAAGACCACATTCACCTGTCCATACGGAACTTTTGCCTATAGACGTATGCCTTTTGGCTTATGTAATGCTCCTGGCACGTTCCAACGATGTATGATGGCCATTTTCCACGACATGATCGGGGAAACAATGGAGGTGTTTATGGATGACTTCTCGGTCATTGGGGATTCGTTTCAAACATGTCTATCCCATTTAGATAAAATGCTTCAAAGGTGTGAAGACACCAATCTTTGTCTAAACTGGGAGAAAAGCCACTTTATGGTCAAAGAAGGCATAGTCCTTGGCCATAAGATTTCCAAGAACGGTATTGAGGTAGATAGAGCAAAAGTCGATGTTATTGCTAAATTACCTCATCCTACTACCGTTAAAGGTATTAGGAGTTTTTTAGGTCATGCCGGTTTCTATCGTAGATTCATTCAAGATTTTTCCAAAATCGCCCGGCCAATGACCCATCTTCTTGAAAAGGATGCTCCTTTTATCTTTTCACCCGAGTGCATCGTAGCTTTTGAAACATTGAAGAAAAAGCTTACTGAAGCACCCATTCTCGTTGCTCCCGACTGGGATTTACCCTTTGAGCTTATGTGCGATGCAAGTGATTTTGCTATCGGCGCAGTCTTAGGGCAACGAAGAAACAAGCATTTTCAGCCTATTCACTACGCAAGTAAGACTATGACTGAAGCTCAAACTCATTACACCACCACAGAAAAAGAGATATTAGCAGTGGTGTATGCATTTGAGAAGTTTCGGCCGTACTTAATCTTGACCAAATGTGTAGTGTATACGGATCATTCGGCTCTTAAATATCTCTTTGCAAAACAAGATGCAAAGCCGAGATTGCTCCGTTGGGTTCTCCTTCTTCAAGAATTTGATATTATCATACGTGATAAAAAAGGAGCTGAGAACCTGGCTGCTGATCATCTTTCCAGATTAGAAAACCCTCACCAAGATGTTTTCGAGAAAAAGGAAATAAATGAAACATTTCCTCTCGAGACACTCAATGCGGTTTCTTTTCGTGGAAACTCTTCTACCCCATGGTTTGCTGACTTTGCAAATTACCATGCGGGTAACTTCATTGTGAAAGGGATGTCGACCCAGCAGAAGAATAAATTCTTCAAGGATGTTAAACATTATTTCTGGGACGACCCTTTCTTATTCAAAATCTGTGCGGATCAAGTCATCCGACGGTGTGTTTATGGACAAGAAGCTCTTGATATTCTCAAAGCTTGCCATGCTGGACCCACCGGGGGCCATCATAGTCCAAACTACACCGCCAAAAAGGTGTTTGATTCCGGATTTTATTGGCCCACAATCTATAAAGATGCCCACGAATTTGTCAAAACTTGTGATGCTTGTCAGCGTCATGGAAACATATCTCAAAGAAATGAAATGCCACAAAATGCCATTCAAGTTTGTGAGATATTTGACATCTGGGGTATTGATTTTATGGGGCCATTTCCATCTTCTCGTGGTAACAAGTACATACTCGTGGCTGTTGACTATTTGTCGAAATGGGTTGAAGCAAAAGCTTTACCTACAAATGATGCCCGAGTAGTTGTGAAATTTTTGAAAGCTCTCTTTGCCAGGTTTGGAACTCCTCGTGCAATAATCAGTGATCGTGGTACACATTTTTGTAATGATCAATTTGATCGTGTCATGCAAAAGTATGGTGTTACCCACCGTCTATCTACTGCATACCACCCCCAAACAAGTGGGCAGGTGGAAGTTTCAAACCGTGGCCTTAAAAGGATTCTTGAAAGGACAGTAGGCGAAAATCGTGCATCCTGGTCGGATAAGCTTGATGACGCACTCTGGGCTTTTCGTACAGCTTACAAAATACCAATTGGGTGTACTCCATACAAGCTAGTGTACGGAAAAGCATGTCATCTTCCGATTGAACTAGATCACAAGGCTTACTGGGCCTTAAAACATGCAAACTTCGATATACAGACAGCCGGTGATCACAGAAAAGTTCAAATGAATGAACTAAATGAACTTCGTGATCAAGCTTATGAGAACTCTTTGATCTATAAACAAAAGACAAAGAAGATTCATGACTCTAAAATCAAGAACCGCGTTTTCAACGTTGGTGATCGAGTCCTTCTTTTCAACTCTAGATTAAAGATTTTCTCGGGAAAGCTTAAGTCCCGTTGGTCTGGTCCATTTACCATTTCTAAGGTTTATCCTTATGGCACCATTGAGTTATCTCAGCCTGATGGTCCTAATTTTAAAGTAAATGGTCATCGATTAAAGCATTACTTTGGAGAGGACATTCCCCCTGTGGTTGTCCCGGATCTACAAACATTCCCCATGAACCAATGAATGCGGGGATCGAGTCAAGCTAGTGACTCGGGAATCAAAAATAGTAGCACACACCATATGGGTTTTCACCCATATTTTTGTCTTCTTATCCACTTTCTATCACCCTAGTGTGGGGGAGTTTTCCCCATACTGTTGTATATATCAATTACAATCCTTTAAAAAAAAAAAAAAAAAAGTGTATATATAAAAAAACAAAATAATGGCCGTAGTATTTCCCTTTTATGTTCTATGTTTCGGCATAACCGCCGGTACTTTGAATATTGAGGGCAATATTCATTTCTAAGTGTGGGGGGGGGGGAATTCTCACGAATTTCATCATGTAATTATTTCACCCAATTCCCCCGTTTTTGGCCAAATTTTTTTTGGAGTAAGTGTTTTTCACTTACTCAGCAAATGGTAATCAGTCCACCATGTCTAACCCACATAAGGATTGGCTAATCCAGGAGCAAACGGCTCTTGGTAAAGATATCTCAAATCCGTTTATGGCTTGCAATTTGCCTAAAATTGTATGGTGTTCAACTCACCATATCTTTAAACTAGTGAAAAGTTGGCTAGCCCGCAAGTTTATGGCTTGTGGTAAAGGCAAGTTGAAAATCCATAATTGGTTATCGGCTCACCAAAGATAATATTGATAATTTATCTAAGAGTTGCCTGTCCAAAAGGGTACGACTTCTGGTAAAGACAAATCAAATCCGTTCATAGCTTATGATTTGCTCAAAATCATTTGGTTATCGTTGTGCTAAGGTTCTTACTTGAACTGAAACAATTGGCTACTCCAGAAGTAATGGCTTTTGGTAAAGAGATTAAAATCCATTATGTTTTCTCAAATCATTGCTAGGGACTAGCAATATCTTAGTGTGGGGGATTGATGAGTGTCTAAATACTCATCATTTTTATACTGTTAGAATGCCAAAAACATCTGAAAACACTCAGAAACACATCAAAATGATAAAAATATCACAAACAAGTGTTTTATATGTTTTAAATGCAAAAACATCAAAATCTGGTGAAAAACATATCAAGTTTGCATAATTGGTAGTTTTAGTCCCCCAAGTTACAAAAGTTGTCAAAATCAGTCCCTGGTAATTCAAAAACTTGTAAAATATCATTTTAGGTCCTTGAGATTCAAAAGTTGTCAAAACAAACCCTTCCAAGTTTAAAAATCACAAATTGACAACTTTAGTCCTTTAACTTTGAAAAATGTCAAAAATAGTCCTTGGTTAAATTAAAAAGTGAAAATTATCAACTTTTAACCTTGTTCTATTTATAAATGACAAAAATGGTCCTTATGATAAACTTTTTGAGAAATTACAATATTGGTCCCTCAAGTTTCTAACTTGACAGTTTTGGTCCCTGGATTTACAAAAATGGAAATTATCAACAAAGGTCCTTGTGCTAATCACATTTGGCAGTTTTAGTCCTTATGAGAGCTTTGGAAAATGTTCAAGATCAAACCTTCAACTTTGGCTAAATTGCAAAAACGGTCCTTGTTGTTAAATAAAACCAAACGAATCCTTTATTATTACTAAGCCCAATCCAAGCCCAAATACTTTGACCCGGTCCAAAATTTAAATTCGAATAAACCGCCGGTACTGTTCACCTCCTTCACCAAAGCTGTTTTAGCCAAAACCAGTGGTTTTTACCACTGGTTTTCACCTTTACACCTCACCATCTCCACTTGAGTACCTTCCCCCTCCACCTCCATATCAATCCAACCCCAATTAATGTGAAAAACCAACTCTTTGAAAAATTGGGGCCAAATTCGACAAATGGCAATTCCAATGATCTGGATGATTTCAACAGTTGGATTATGGTGGGATATTCTCAGAGATGTCGACAAGCTTGAAGGAAGTCAATAAATACAAGTTTGGTGCAGTGGATTAAAATATCTAGTGTAATTTTTATATTTTGTATGTCGTTTTAATTTCTTTAAGTTTTCCAGCTTATGTTTAAAGTTTCAAGTTATTTGTAATCTCATTCCAGTGGATATCAAACATATTTCCAGTTTTAATTTTAAGTTTTATGCAAGTATACAGTTTATGCAAATTTTTGATCAAAATCTCAAATATTGGTTTAAGTTGTTTATGGTTGTGGTTTTAAGCTCAGTAAGCTTATTTAAGCTTATAGTAACTTAATTAAGCTTTTAAAAATAATTATAATTCAGTTTAGCTTAAAAATAGAAAAATACCAAAAATTACCAAGAAAATAGTTAAAAATTAAAAATCCATGGTGAAGAAGATCAAGAAGCTGGAGCAAGGTTTATCTTTGATGGCCTTGGTATAGTGCTTCTTGGGAAGCTATAGGAATTGGTTTCAGATCCTAGTTCTCAGTTTGTACCTTAGAAATTACTTGTAAGATTTTTACTCATTTCTTGCAATTCACTGTTTAAGTGTTCTTAAGTTTGAATATCTGTGTTTGTATGTTAATTAGCTACAGTTAAGTTAAAATAAACTATAAAATCAGTAGCTTGTTCTTTGGATTCATAGTTTACTTAGAATCTCATTTTCACAGTCAATAGAGCATACTTGTTAATTCCTAGTTTAATGTTGTTATGGCTGTTATTTCTTGTTCATTTAGTCTTATTAAATGATTATATAAGGTCTGCAATCAGTTGTTTGGATTTAATCTTTGAAACTCTTTGAAAAACACAAGAACAGTCTCATAAAAGGGTGTTTGTTTTTACTGTGTTCACTGTGTTAAAGATCATCTGTGTTGTTGCTTGTTGTAGTTTTGTGTCTCACTAGTATCTAAATACTCATATCAACCAAGAAAACTAGTCCTTATTTTGTGAAAAGTCAAACTTTCATTTAATCTCATTTATCTTGTTCACTGTTGGGATTTGGAGTGTCAAAATCATCATAGTAGATTAAAATTTGTTAGCATAGCTTAATCTAATCTCATTATACCTTAATACATCATAATAAATCATCTAGGATCATCAGAATCTCATAAAAGTCAAATATCTATATCTGTCAAAAGTCAAGATATTTGCAAAAATCCAGTTTTGGGCTAACTAGAGGGATTTATCACAGGCTCATCTTTGGGTCAAAACAAGTCAAACTTTGGGTTTTATAACTTGTCTTGGTCTATTTTCTTATAAGCATTTTTTCAGATTTTTGTTAATTTTTCTTAAGCTTCAAATAAGCTCATCAAAAAGCACTTATGTGCCCTGCTCCAACTCAGTATTAACTGAGTTTTACTCAGTTGTTTGTCAGGTTTTGAAAAAGCTTCTCCCAAGCTCATAAGAGCTTATCATTGTCTGAGTTTTGGTATATTTGGTCTCAGCCAGGTCTTATACAAGTTCCAATTTTTACTTTTCATCTTTAGCTTATTGACAGGTCTGTGCATAAGCTCAAAGTAGCTTACCAAATTCTGTTTTGCCCATTTAGCTCAAAACCTCAAATCTGTGATAACTTGCAATCCAGAGGTTCAAGCTTGTTGTTTTTAGTTGCCTTTGAGTCATTTTAGCTTAATATAGCTTCTGTGTAGGTTTGGTGGTCTTTGGTTATCAATTGGCTTTTTCAAGTGCTTATAAATAAGCAGTTGCCACTGCAGTTGCTTATTTCTCCACACAAGCCCATGTTTTTCTATTTTTCTTAGATTCAGTAGATTAAAATAGACTTTTCCTGAAATTTTCATAATTTTTCATAACTGTTTGATATTTTTCTTAATTAAAAACATTTTTTAAGCATTTTTAAATAGCTTTTAATACAAATAAATTATAAAAAGTTCAAAAAAATAATTTTTCAATTTTCTTAGGTTAAGATAAATATAAAAGTAATAAAAAGTATTTTTCCATAATTTTCTTAGTTTAAAAAGTATTTTTTAGCATTTTAATTAGTTTTAATAGTTTTAAATTAATAATAAATACATAATAAGTCTAAAAAATATATTTTTAGTTTTAAAATAAGTTTTATCATATTTTAGACTTTTCTAAGTTATAATTTCATTTTTCTAGGATAATCTTGTATTTTCTTGTATTTTAGTGCATTTTAAATACTTAATAAATAGTTTTTAATTAATAATAATTAAATAAATAGTTTTAAAAATAATTTTCTTTTTCTAATAATTTTCTTTTATTATTAGGATTGTAAAAATACCATTTTCATATTTGTAGGTCTTTTATTTCTTTAAAACTCACGTTTTATTTTGTACGTAGACGTAATTTTATTTTAAACGTAAGTTTTAAGTTGTAGGTTTTAAACGTTCATCGCCTTTAAAAATAGTGATAGCGTTTATTTAATATCTTTTATCTTTTATTTCTTTTAATTTGCATTTAAGTCGCTTTAAATTGTAGATTTTCTCTTTAGGTATAATTTTCCATCCAAAACCCTACTGATCACTATCCTTAGTGATCATTCTACCATCTGATCAAGTGTTTATTACACCAATTCATCCTCCGTGGGACTTAACGACCCAGGAATTCCCTATATTCCTCTGATCTTCATTATATTTGTGTTTTAGGCAGTTTTAAGTCTGTTACGGTTAGCCATTCACAAGTGGCTAGCTTGTGTGATTTGACTTGACTGTTTAGCACAGATCAACTACTAATAGCAGTAAACCATTACCTAGGAATACTCAACTAAAGACTAGGTATTGGCTTAGATCTAAGAGTAGTTGCTTTTTGATTAAAGCTATTCGCATAGCAGATCACTCTAAGAACTCTAAATCTTCTTCTAAATCAAAACAAGCTGTTTGCTCAATCATTATAATTGTTTTTCAAAATCCCTGAAGAAAGTAAATGCTCGTGCTAAGGTTCAACCTGTTAAGTCTAGAAATTACACTAAGTCATCTACAGTGCATATGAAGCAAAACAAACCTAAAACCTCTCCTAGATGGATTCCAACTGCTAAATCTTTGGAGTCTAGGAGTAACGATACGTCTTTCACTGTGCATAAGAATATTAACAATCCTAGACCTTGCCATAAGTGGATACCGTCTGGTAGAATGTTTAAGGATGCTGGACTTAAGTGGATACCTACCGGAAAGCTGTTTACCGATGGCAAAACCATGGTTGACCGTGAAACCCCCAAAGGCTTGAATACTAATGTCACTAACCCATATATATGCAATTAAGTTTGTAATGTTAGTGCAGGTAGTCCTTACTCAGTTGCAAGTACATTGATCAGTCACTACATGCGATGGATCAAATTTTGGATGAATAAAGCACGGATTTCTCCTAATTCAGGAGATCCGGGTAGTCAAAGTTGATGTACATGCATTATGGCGTCTGCAGATAACACTTCAGGCCCATTCCTCAAAGAAAAGAAAGGTGTACGCTTCCGTGCGCTTTATCTTCAGAAGAAGAGAAATCTTCATGTTTATGACCATTCTCATCGATATTCTTCATCAACAAGCTTCATGTTTTTCCCATGCTCATTCAGTCCTCAAGTGGATCTACGTTCATTGATGTATAGTCTTATTCACTTGTTTAAATAAAAAATGGAAACTTCGGATGCAATTTTTGAAGGGGAGAAGAGTGAATATACTACATGTTGATGGATGCTTGAATTAGGGTCATATGACTCTCCAACGCCTAATGTTTCACTTACTAAGGATAACTGGGATTTATTTTTTGGGATTCATTGTTTCAAGATATGTTTGATGAGTACTTCCAACCTCCAATGAATGTTGATCATCCAGTTCTTGAAGCTCCTGCTCCAGTTCCTGCTAACTCAACTGGTTCACCTTCTGCAATCTCTATTGATCAAGATGCACCATCTAAGAAGTACTACTCAGACTACTCAAGGAACCCAATCTCCAGTTATTCCTCAAGGCGTTGATAATGACTATCATAATATTGCAGTTGCACTCATGAATAATGATCCTTTTTTGGTATTCCTTTGCCAAATATTCATGGATTATTGTTCCTCCAATTGTGCACTCTGTAAATCAACCACATGAACATTAAGGAAAATGACTACCTCATCCTCTTGAAGACATTATTAGTGAATCTTCCAGATCAATCTCTACACGCCTCCAACTACCCACTCAAATAAGCTATGCAAGAAAAGTTCAATGAGCTTGAATACTTGAAGTTTGGGAGCTCGTTCCTCATCCAGATCACGCTATGATTATCATTGTAAAGTGGATACTTAATGTCAAACTTGATGAACTGGGAGGAGGGTTGAAAAGCAAGGAAAAGTTGGTAGCACATGGATATCGTTGGGAAGAAGACATCGATGTTGAGGAATCATTTGATCTGGTTCATTCAGTGGATCGACGTACATCATATTGTATGTCTATTCACGTGTTGGGCATTTGACATAAATTGATTACTTCAGAGTTAATCATTTATCACTTATTTTAATTTGAAGTTGACTTTCACAAAGGCGTGTACTTATTTTATCTTGAAGTCGGGGTAGGTTGGATGCATGACTTTCAATGATATCTTGATCATGCTTAAGAATTAAGTTGAAGACTTGGTTTATCTAGTTACTAGCAGTCGGGATGGATGTTTCAAGACCTGTTTAACTATCCCTTTAAGGAGTTACATTGTTTTACTCAGTGTCACACGCAGATGTTGTTGTGGATAATCGCAAGAGGTGTTAATGTCTCATACTTTGGTTGAGTATTGAGTACTTAGAGATTTGCTTAGAGCATAAATTCTTGACATGTTCTTCCAACATTAGTGCAAGATTAAGATACAAATACGGGGAACTCTACTTCAGTTTCAAGTTTGGTATATCAGGTTTGCTTCATCAGTGGTCACTTCAATTTGTCTACATATGGTTAGTTAAGATAGTCAGAGAGAGTTTCTGTAGCAGTTGATTCTCACAAGATACATTTGAGCTTATTGTGTTCTTCTCAAAAGATTTCAAGGATATGAGTGTATTATGTCTTGCTGATTCTGAGGTATCAAAACTAGCAAGGGGGAAGGAGACATACATCTAAATGCACAACGAGTACACGTGATGAACTTAATACTTCTTCTATATTGAAGTTATTCCGGGGAGACAAATGTCATAACCGCAGAGAAACTCAGTTTTTAATTAGTGGCGTTTGGTGTTATTATTCCAACTATTTGGGGGAAGGATGTATCATTCCAACTATTTAGGGGAAAGGATGTATTATTCCAACTATTTGGGGTAAGTAGTCTCTTGACACTTTTGGTATGTGTTAACTCAGCTTTCAGTAGGAAGAAATATGAGAAGAATATTTGGTGAGTGAGATGATATTGCTTATCGACATCTTCTATATGTTTTATGATAAAGTGCTTCCGGTTAGTACTTCATGTACACATTGTAATGATGATTCCAATGAGATCGCAACCATCAGGGGAGAGATATGTGTACATCAGGGACACACAACATGTTCACATAATCGGGCTTAATCAGTTATTCCGGAGTTGACATCAGCAGAGATGATCAGTGATTCAACATGTTACTTGGATGTCATCGTCTCTACTCTTGTTGGGTACATGTGTACATTATGGGCTGATTGGTTATATGTAAGATACCTGGAATGCATTTGGTGAAATGAAGATGTTGATATATTGTTCTCCCGAATAGACAACTGCTCAAACTCGAAGAGTAATGTGTACATTGGGGACGCACAACAGGTTCACGTGATCGAGCTTAAGCATGTATTTCGGGTTTGATAACCCTCGTAGATGATCAGTGTTTAAACTTGTTACTCCGGTGTTATCGTCTTCTTCGGGGTGTTGAGCTTCATTCAATGAGACCCTTTTTCTTCAATTCTACTTATTGGGGAAATGGTCTTTATTCTAAGATTGTCGGTTTGGGGGGAAGCTACCAAAGATTCACATTTAGAAGACTCAAGTTCAGACGATTTTTTAGGAGCCTCGAATGCTTTGGTGGTGAACGTTTAAGAGATGTTGATTACTGTCTTCTATAAAGTGCTGATCGATATCCTTATCTCGGTACTCGTATCTTCATCTTCTTACACTATATCATCTTCTTTGTAAATGTTTTTCAAAAACCAAAATACAAAAAAAAAAAAAATATATATATTAACAAAAAAATAGAAAATTATAAAACCAACAAAAATCCATAAAAATCAGAAAATTTGAAAAATACCAAAAATATTGTTTTCTCAAGACATGTCTTCTAATATCGATAACATCTACGGTCTTAGAAATGTCATTCAATAATGGCACGAGACTTTAGATGAAGTTCGAGCAGAAGGTGTAAATATTTTTGTGGAAAACTAGAATGGGGTTGGATAGTTAACCGATTAAAATCTTTGTTTTGAAACTTATTGTAATGATCAATTGATATTGATCAAAGATATGTTAGTGAGTAATAGACAATATGCAAGCAATATATAAAGAGTAGATAAGGAAAGAAACAATCAAACCACGACAAGTTGTTTATAGTGGTTCGGTCTACAAGGACTCTTTTTCCTTGCCCTACTCCACTCCCCGAGTCTCCAACTCGAGAGTTTAACTTCACTAGTCAACAAGCTCCTTTCACCGGCTGAGAAACCTTTACACTTCACTTACACGCTATTTCCGACACAAAGCTAGATGTCGAGTTCTTTTACACGGGTACAACCACTCCCACACACTATGTATTTTAAGGACTAAAATACTAACCACTCACACTCAGAAGTTAAGATGGTTTGGTACAACAATGATGTATGAAGAAGACTAGATCATACAACAACAAAACAAACAAGACTTCCAACTATTTGTTGAAGCTTGATTATGCCTTGATCTTCTTTGCTACAAAAGAGGATCACTATAATGATATGAAACTGAGTTAGAAATAATAGAGAGAAGGAATGTATGTGATTATGCTATAAAGGGATGAGAAAACAACTTGGGTTGGCTTGCTATTTATAGCCAAAATATTCTGCTGTCACGACGGACCACGGAACCAAAATATTCGTTTCGCCCGTGTAACAATTTGGTGTCGCCGGGTCTGACAGCAAGATTACCAAAATCTTACCAAAGTCAACCAAATCTAACCAAGATCATGTAAGATATGTAGAGTCCAAATCTACACAAAATATCTTATGAAATCCTCTAGAGATTTCAATGATGCACCACATGATGTTATATGTTGTTTTCTATTTTTAGAAATAATATGTTAAATGTAAATACATATGTAATGTTTTGTTTTAAGAAATAAAACATACTTGATCTAAAAATGTTGACATATATTATGGTTTAAAGTGATATCAAAGTTAATTGATATATGACTAATCAAAATATAAATGTTTGAGTAATGAAGATTTTATTTAAGGAAAGCTTGTTTTAATATCTATTAATCTTGACTAGCTTTATGCTTTACAAAAATTAAATTTACTTTTGTCGTTAACAAAACTTAGGTAAAGATTATAAAATATAAATAACGTTTAATGACGGTATTTGTATTAACAATCTCCCCCTTTTTGTTGAGGACAAAACATAAATTTTTTTTTTTTAAAAGATGTAAAGTTTGTACAAGAGTTATAAAAATATGAGATTAATTTTAGAACTTGAAAGAACTAGTAAGCTAGATAAAGATGATAATAAAAAGTTTATTTTATCTTATGACTAGTTTGTCCAATTATTTGGTTTTTAACAATTTTGACTTTTCTTAAGTCAAAGATTAATGTTGACTTTTTAGAAAGTCAAAGTATGCATTTGACTTTTTAGAAAGTCAAAGGCCAAGTTCTATAATATTTCTCCCCTTTTTGTTGAAACAAAAAGAAGAGGCGAGGCGGAAGATGTAATGAGCCCGAGCCATTATCTCCCCCTTGGCCAATGCTCCTCCTAAATTGGGTGCCAAGAGAAAGATACATGGATTATGAAAAAGCTACAAAAAAGATGTTAGTAATAAGCATCATCACAAGTATATAAGCATTTCCAATAACCAAATCAACAACAATATAAGAAACACCATTCACTTGTTAAAATTTTCATGATTTGAAAATCATGAAAAGGAACACAATGATGTGTTAGTACATAAAGAAAATCCTAAAAAATTAGAAAAATAAAAAAAAATCCTAAAAAATAAAAAAATAACTTAGAATTTTTATAAGAAAAACTAGGACCCTCCTATTGAGGTGGTGGATGAGCAAGAGTGTTGATTCGCTCTAGGATGTGGTTGAGGATGAACCTCATTTCATCTTGTAGCTCATAGACCATCACCCCGGTCAGTTCACTAATGTGGGCGGTCCGCTCACAATTTGAGCAACCGTGTCTAGGTGGGTAATAGGGTTCATGATTTTGTAGTGGTGGAATGGTGAAGTTGTTGGTGTTGGTGGTTGGAGTGATTAGGGAAGCTAGCAAAGCATTTTGCATTTGCATAGTTTTACTAAGGTGAGAATCCACCATATTGGAGAAGTTGTGGAGGTGGTTGAGTTCGGCTTCTATCTCCGCTTTGGAATGTGGGTGATTTTCCCACATGGATTCATCAATGTCCTCGATATGAGGAGACAAGGATGTTAGAGGTAGGGCATGGTCCCCATACAAAGGTCCATGAATGTCATTGTGAATAGGGTGGAAAAGACGAGGTTGAGGCCCTAACGGGTCATTTGGGTCAAAGGATGGGCGTGGAGACTCATGAGCGATTCGCTCAATTGTACCAAAGGATGGTAGTGGAGGTGGACTATTGGGCCTAGGAGGTAAGTCCTCCAAGTCCTCCAAAAATGGTTTTGGAGATGTAGGTGGTGTGGAAAATAGTTCTAATGGTATGAGATTTAGAGATTTAGGAGGTGATGGTGATTTGGATGTTTGGATGGGAGCCGGTGGCGTAGAGTTAGCAATGGGAGTTTTTGTTGGTGGTGGAGTGGTGACTACAATAGGTGATTTTGGAGGTGGTGTAGGAGTGGTCAAAGTAAGAAAATTTTCATCTCTTATGTGAGATGAGATGGTTAGGGGGAGGAATCAGGAGATGAGCTAATGTTGACAAAGCAACATGGTCTAACACTCATTCTAGCCGTTTCTTGCAAGGTTTGTTTGATGGAGAAGAGGTGGATGACTTAGTCATTTTTGCTTAAGCTTGTTCTAGTGGAAGATGAGAGAAATTTGAAAGGTGTGAGGATGATCATCTTAGAAGGTCTTAATTTATAGGATTATGAAATTATGGAGAAATGTGTTTGATTTGATGTTAAACCATATAAGAGATGAGTTTTCTAATGATTTGGAAGGATTTTTAATGCTAGTCATATCATCTAAGTCAAGCCATACAAGAAGGTTTGAGTGAAGAGACAAAGATATGCAATAAATGTGTTCTAATGATTGTAGGATCTTGAGAATCAGATCACCCACAGATTTACAAGGAACCATATTTTTGGTTCCTTCCTTTATGAAAAAGGGTTCCTTGGGTGAATTTTTGGATTTTTTGAATTTTGGTGGGAAATGGATATCCTATATGTCTAAGTGTGTTAAACTAGTTCTAATATGGATAAAAAGTAGTAAAAACTGTCATAGAAGCAAATATGGTAATTTGGAATGTTGAAATTCGCGAAATTCATAAAATTACCTGGGGAATCCACAACACCAATACTTTGTAGAGACGGAACCAAAATTTGGTGCCGTCTGGTCCGCCTGTACAGGTTTGGCGACACCAAAACTTTCAACAGACGGAATCAAAAATATGGTGCCGTCTGATCCATGGCGCCCATAAAAGCTCACTGACCCGTTTTTTAACCTCTGAGGACTTTTCCGAAACCTGAAAATTTTCTTAAAACATATGGCAATAACTATTTCTAATTAAGAACAAGCAATAACGCATACACAAACATAGTGGAGCATCAATTTTCAACAAGGGCTAATGATTTTCACTTAAAAGTGAAAATGGGTAAAATTTGATAACACCCGTGTGCTATCCCCCTGCATGAACCGGTTAGCATACATCAATGTTTTAAGTTAGTTTATCATCCTACGAAGAGAAAAAACATAAATAATATCATACATCATTGTTTCTTGTCTTGTTCCAAACACTCCCTTAAACCTCACTTATCCAACTTTTTTGTAAATCTTTGTCATCATCCTTCCAAGGCACTTGAACATCCCCTTGGTTTGCTTGAACTCCGCCGATTCATTCTCAATCTCAGGAAGAGAGGCATAGTACTCATGAGGTTGTAGCCGAGAGTTGGGGAGACAGTCTTCGGAGCTATTTGATGATGATGATAAAGGAGTTGGAGGTTTTGGCCTTTTACCTTTTGCCTTAGTCTTGGACACTCGTTCGTCACTCAAGGGCACAAATATGTGAGGGATGAGAGAATAATCTAGTTTCAACCCTTTTAGACTTGGTGGAATGGGTGCAAAAGCTCTCTAAAGACGGGTGAGTAGCATCCCATATGGAAGAGCAACGGAGCCTTGAGTTGGGATATCTACCATTCTCCTAGCAATGTAGTAAGCTAAGTTGAATGGTTGACGAGTGGACAAGTTGTAGAGCATGTGACAAAGGCAAACATTGATGTGGTCTCTATTTCCTATGGTGCCAATGACATTGGCTCTAAGGAGTTCCTCCCACTTTTTGAATTCGGGCTTGAGCTCATTGAGTTCCATACCGTATGGATCTCGGTTGACTTCCTTTCCCGCTCGAGTGACACAGGTTGGTGCTACCCTTTCATTAAAGAGGTGCTCACAAATGACGTCCTTGTCTACCAAAGGAGTTTGGTAGGGAAGAGAGCGGTCATGGATAGCATCAAGGATAGTGAGTGACCAAGGAATTCCTAACACTTGAGCAAATTGGTTGAGAGAAATGGTGTAGTCATTTTGATTGATCCTACACCTAAGAGCCATTTGATTATCCTCATTTGTGAAAGAGACAACACTAGCATAGAATTCTAGGACAAACCTAGGAAAAATTGGTTCTTTGATGTCAAGGAGACAATCGAAGTTGATAGTGGCTAGTTCTTGACGGAGATTAGTTCCGTCGAAAAAAGATGAATGAATGGTCCTACCCTCATGGAAATACCTTTTCTCAAGACTCCTAAATATTTCAACTTGTTCTTTGGTGAGGCCCTTGGTTTTGTGATGTTGAGGGATGTAGTTAAGAGTGTCCTTGTGATCGTAAAATTTTGCGGCTACCATGTTTGTTCCTATGAGCAAGAATTTATAAGTTTTAGTAAAAACGAAAACAAACTTAGCGTTTTTGTTCTAGTGTGTGCCTATATGAAAACAATTTGGAGTTGCGGTTATCTCGACTCATTTTATGCATAAAATGGTTTTTAATGGTAGTGTTTGGCAAAAGGCAAGAGATAACCCAAACGCTCCTAATTCAATGCGGCTTCATTTGAATATACCCGGGAATGCATATTAGTTATGCATTACCTTTAGTATTCAAGAGACATTATGCAAGTGATGAAAATAACGTTTCTATTTGTATTAACAATGAAAAATTGTTTTCCTACAAGTGAGAAGCTTTTCAAAATTTTGACATGGGGTTTTTGTTTAATTAGGATAATGTCTTATAGTAATTAGCTTTTAAATAGTGGGAAACATGATTAGTTTATGCAATTTGACAATGTAGTTCATAATTTCAGTAACTAGTTATGCAATTTACCAACTGAGTTCATGTTTTGTACAAGAATATACATAATCCCCATGTAATGGTTTTGTGCATAAATTAGAACCCTAGACTCAGAATTAAGAGAAGTAATGTAGTTAGGATACTTACAATGATGTTTTCTTCAGTGATTAGTGGGAGAAGAAACCTTAATAATGAGTTAGGTATGTTGGTGGTTCGTTTTGGTAAAGTGAATTGTGGTGAAGAAGATGTTTTGTATTTAAAATTTTTGCTACTGTTGTCACCACGGACCAGACAGACCCAAATTTTTTGTTCCGTCCGTTTAGTCATTTGGTGTCGTGGGAATAGTAGCAGAACTAAGCTAAATTGTTTTGTTTTGGTTATTCTAAGGTTTAGGCTATGTTTTAATTATATGTTTGGTTCCATTAATCCTAACCTAAGTCTAAGAAGATTAAATGGTTCTCGTTTAAGAGGTTTAGTTAGGATGTCGGCAATGTTATCTTCGGAGGATACTTTCTCAATTGAGATGTTTCCTTTTTGAAAATTGTCGCAAAGGAAGTGATGACGAATTTCAATATGTTTCGTTCGAGCATGGTGGACGGGATTTTTGCTGAGATCAATAGCTCCTTTGTTGTCGCAAAGTATAGAGATGTTGTTGAGATGAATTCCGTAATCCACGAGAGCTTGTTTCATCCAAAGAGCTTGTTGACATGCTTTTTCGGCTGAGACGTATTCGGCTTCAGTAGTTGAGATAGCGAGAGCCATTTGTTTCTTTGCAAACCATGAGGTGAGACAATGTCGAACAAAAGTACACATACCATTTGTACTTTTTCTATCGACATAGTCACCGGCAGGGTCCGAATCGGCATACACTATAGTTTTTGCACCCGCTCCTTTGGGATACCATAATCCTAAACATGACGTTCCCTTAATGTATCTAAATATTCGTTTCAATGCTTCTAAGTGTGATGCTTTGAGATTTTCTTGAAAGCGAGCACATAAACAAACACTAAAAATAATGTCGGGTCTACTAGCCGTGAGATAAAGCAGGCTACCGATCATTCCTCTATATTTAGTGTTATCTACCGATTCAACTTCCTCATCCTTGGTGAGTTTTGTGTCCGAGAACATGGGTGTTTTAGTTGGTTTTGAGTCTTCAAGACCAAATTTCTTAAGCATATCTTTATGTATTTAGATTGGTTAAATAATATGCCATCTTCTAGTTGTTTAATTTGAAGTCCTAGAAAGAAGTTTAACTCACCCATCATACTCATCTCAAACTCGTCGTGCATGATTTTAGAAAAATCATCATATAGCTCTTGACAAGTTGATCCAAATATGATGTCATCAACGTATATTTGAACTATGATAATGTGTGATTCCCTTTTCTTGGTAAAGAGAGTATTATCTACTAATCCCATGGTGTATTTGTGTTCTACTAAGAAAGTCTTAAGCCGATCATACCAAGCTTTTGGTGCTTGCTTAAGTCCGTATAGTGCCTTCTTAAGTTTGAAGACATGATGTGGTTTTTCAAAGTCGGTAAAACCGGGAGGTTGAGCAACATATACTTCTTCGTTAATGAACCCATTTAGAAATGCACTTTTGACATCCATTTGAAATAATTTAAAGTCATGAGCACATGCATATGCAAGTAATATTCTAATAGACTCGAGCCTAGCTACCGGTGTATAAGTTTCGTCGTAATCAATCCCTTCTTGTTGATTATAACCTTGTGCGACAAGCCTAGCTTTGTTTCTAGACACTACACCATTTTCGTCCATTTTATTTCGAAAAACCTATTTCGTTCCAATTATAGTTTGATTTGTAGGTTTTGGAACTAATTTTCAAACATCATTTCTAACAAATTGGTTTAGCTCTTCTTGCATAGCAATTACCCAAGATTCATCTTTTATTGCTTCGTTTATGTTTTTCGGTTCAATGGTCGATACAAAGCAAAAGTAGTTACTTTGATTTTGGGCTTGTGATCTTAATGTTCTTTGATTTAGTTGTTCTATGACTTTTTCTAAATGATGACTTTTGGATTCTTTAATGTTTATAATTTCATTATTTAATGGTTCATCTTCCTTGTCATTTTCAATTATTTCTTGACTTTCAACAAGTTGACTTTCAACTAAGTCATCATCTACCAAAGATAATGTCTTAGAGGGAGGTGGACTTTCGTCGAATGTTATGTTCAACGATTCCTCGACTCTCATTGTTTCTTTGTTTAAAACTATGTATGATTTGCTAGTTTGTGAGTAACCAAGAAACACACCTTTATAAGACTTTGGGTCAAATTTGGTGAGATAGTCTTTGGTATTAAGAATGAAACATTTACACTCAAACACTCTAAAATATCCTAAAGTCAGCTTTTTGCCTTTATATAATTCATATGGTGTTTTATTCAAGAAATGACGTATTAAAACTCTATTTAAAATGTATGTAGAAGTATCAACGGCGTTACACCAAAACTTTTGAGGTATGTTTTGTTCATTTAGCATTGTTCTACTCATTTCTTGAATAGTTCTATTTTTACGTTCTACAACTCCATTAGATTGAGGTGTTCGAGGAGCCGAGAAGTTATGTGTTATACCATTTGTATCACAAAAGTTTCCAAATTGTGTTTCATTGTCGAACTCGTGACCATGATTCGTTCGGATCGACACAATGTTAACACCTAGTTGATTTTGAATTTTCTTACTAAGTATTTCAAATTTATCAAAAGCTTCAATTTTAGTTTTCAAAAACATTGTCCAAGTGAACCTTGAGTAATCATCTACTATAACTAAAGTGTAGAGGTTCCCTCCATAGCTTCTTATAGCGGATGGACCAAACAAGTCCATATGCAAAAGCTCTAGGCATTTAGATGTGGAAACCATGTTTTTAGCCTTATGACTACTATGAATTTGTTTACCTATTTTGCAAGCGTCGCAAAAGTGCTGATCATATTTCAATTTTGGTAGGTTTCTAACTAGCTCTTTTGAGGATAGATTTTGGACGAGTCTCATATTAGCGTGACCTAATCGTCTATGCCAAAGAGTAGAGTTATCATCTAAGGTTGTTATGCATAGTTTGTCTTTAGATGTTCTATCTATTTTCATGAAGTATATTTTATTTTTCCTAACTCCTTTAGCTATGGTGATACCATCTTTTAGTATTTTACTACCTTTTTTTTAAAAAGTACTTTATACTTTTTATCACATAGTTGGCTAATACTAAGTAGATTAAATCCTAACCTATCAACATTAGCAACATTTTCAATAGTTAGGGAGTTATGAGCGATCGTACCTTTGCCAATGATTTTGCTTTTGAGATTGCTACTAAAAGTGACATTACCTCCGTCATACTCTTGGTATGTTGGGAAGAGGCTTTTGTTGCCCGTCATGTGTCTTGAGCATCCACTATCTTTTATCCATTCATCAGGTTCTAATCCAACTTTCAAGCATACCTATGACACAAATAACTCAAGTGTTTGGTCCCCAATATCTCATGGGTCCGTTTGGGTTAAACATACCATTTACTTGGTTCATGTATGGAAATGATGGGTAAGGGTTCCATGGCATGTAATTTGGAGTTTGATATGGTCTAGGGTAGTTTTGATTCCAACCGGTATGTTGATAGTTGGGTTGTATGTTGTAGTTGCTCTTGGGAAAGGGGCATTTGGCAATAGGTGTTTTAGGCAGTTGTTGAGTAGTTTTAGATCTAAATTCATTTCTAGCAAGTCCTACTCCTAATGTAACAGTAGGTTTTAGTTTAACAATATCATTGGTTTTCTTTGTTACCTTGAAAAATTCACTACGGTCCATTTTGCAAATATTTTGTCCTACTGCAGTCACCACGACACCAAATCTTTCAACGGACGGAACCCTATTTTTGGGTCCGTCTGGTCCGTGCTGTACTGCAGCAGATGTGACATTTTGTTTGTCTTTTTCGGCCGTTTTGGTTTGACTATTTGGAATTTGTACTTCATTAAAACCTAATCCACTTGTGTTTCCTGGTACTTTTTGAATTCTTACTATTTCATCGGCCCAAGAAATGTTTTTGTTAAATCTTTTAAATTTAGAGATATGTTCAATGAGAACTTCTTGTGTGAGTTTTAGCTTTTCTATTTCAAGACTAAGCTCTTGACATGATTTGCAACCATCGTCATTTGCTTACCCTTTTTCTAATCGTTTTGCCTTTTCTTTTAACTCATAAATTCCGTTTTCTAAAAATTCCTTTTTAGTCTTTAAAAACTTGTTTTTAGTTATGATTTTTAAGCTAAGCTCACACAATTGATTATATTGTTTTTGCAAAGTGTCATCATCAATAGAAGAGTAAGATGAGTCGGAATGTACCTCGTTTAATTCATGTGCCATTAGAGCGATCTCATCCTTGCTTGATTCTTCATCATCCTCACTATCACTCCAAGCGCCACTTACAAAAGCTCGTTGAGTTTTGCTTTTAGGTGGCTTGGGGCAATCTCCTATTAGATGACTTGTATCATTGCATCTAAAGCACTTCCTTTCACCTTTTCCTTTTTTGTCATCTTGGTCTTTTCGGAATGGCTTCTTTTCATCTCGGGGTTGCCTTACGAACTTTCCTCTTCTTCTAAAGAACTTTTTGAAATCTCTAACGGCCATAGCATACTCCTCATCTTCACTACCCGAGCAAGATTCTTCATCATCACTAGATTCCGTTCTTGCCTTTTGAGCAACGGATTTGAATTTCTCTCTTTTTCCTTTGATGATCTCCGAATCTTTCTCCATCACCATTTCATGTACTTTGAGATTTCCAATTAGCTCATCAAGTGACATTATTGAGAAATCTTTTCATTCCTCAATAGCTGTTACTTTTGCTCTCCACTTCGGATGGAGTGCTCTAAGAAATTTCATGACAAAGTTCTTACTACGAAAAGTTTCATCAAGTGCTTTAAGAGAAGTAATAATAGTATTAAAGCAAGCAAATCCACAATCAAAGGTTTCATCTTCAGGGATAACAAATTGTTCATATTGTTGAACAAGAAGATCAATTTTTTTATCCTTGACTTGTGAATTTCCTTGATGTGTAATAATTAAAGATTCCCAAATCTCTTTTGCGGTTTCACACATAAAAATTCTTTCATATTCTTTTCTAGGCAAAGCATTATAAAGCATCATTTTAGCTTCATTATTTTTAGCTATTAGTTTTTTTTATCATCACTTGAAATATCTCTTGTTGTAGGACTAAAGTCTCCTTTAATGATAACAAACCAAAGATCTATATCTTTTGACTTTACATATGTTTCAAAACGGTTTTTCCAATAGATAAATCCATTGGTTTCAAAGAGTGGTGGTCTTTGCATAGATTGCCCTTCTTTAAAGTTTTCGAAATCCATGAATCGTTTCAAGTTTATAAAATACAATATATTTTAGAAATTCTTGAGAAACGAGGCTCTGGTACCAATTGTGGAAAACTAGAAGGGGGTTGAATAGTTTACCGATTAAAATCTTTGTTTTAAAACTTATTATAATGATCAATTGATATTGATCAAAGATATGTTAGTGAGTAATAGACAATATGCAAGCAATATATAAAGAGTAGATAAGGAAAGAAACAATCAAACCACGACAAGTTGTTTATAGTGGTTCGGTCTACAAGGACTCTTTTTCCTTGCCCTACTCCACTCCCTGAGTCTCCAACTCGAGAGTTTAACTTCACTAGTCAACAAGCTCCTTTCACCGGCGGAGAAACCCCTACAGTTCACTTACACACTATTTCCGACACAAAGCTAGATGTCGAGTTCTTTTACACGGGTACAACCACTCCCACACACTATGTATTTTAAGGACTAAAATACTAACCACTCACACTCATAAGTTTAAGATGGTTTGGTACAACAATGATGTATGAAGAAGACTAGATCATACAACAACAAAACAAACAAGACTTCCAACAATTTGTTGAAGCTTGATTATGCCTTGATCTTCTTTGCTACAAAAGAGGATCACTATAATGATATGAAACTGAGTTAGAAATAATAGAGAAATGAATGTATGTGATTATGCTAGAAAGGGATGAGAAAACAACTTGGGTTGGCTTGCTATTTATAGCCAAAACATTCTGCTATCACGACGGACCACAGAACCAAAATATTTGTTCCGCCCGTGTAACAATTTGGTGCCACCGGGTCTGACAGCAAGATTACCAAAATCTTACCAAAGCCAACCAAATCTAACCAAGATCATGTAAGATATGTAGAATCCAAATCTACACAAAATATCTTATGAAATCCTCTAGAGATTTCAATGATGCACCACATGATGTCATATATTTTTTTCTATTTTTAGAAATAATATGTTAAATGTAAGATATAACTTTTCACATACACATCAAACCATAACAACAAGGTGGCGAATAAGTGGAATTCTAGAGAGAGAAAGTTAGAGGTTTAGGGAACTTAGTGAGAGAAAGTGAAAGATATTATTATGAGCTCCAACTCTCTACCTTGGGAGGTAGAGAGTATTTATAGTCTTACATAAATCGCCACACATCGGGCTGTGGATCAGGCATACAGTGGGTAAAGACCCTTCCGTCCTCCACGGTGTTACTTAACTAAATACTACATAACTTAAGAATAACTACGACTACGAGCTTTCTAACGATTACATATACTTGAGGTGACCGACTCTTTAATACCTGGAATTTCTAATTCCTAACAATCTCCCCCTAAGGGAGGTCACCTCAATCATGTACCAAAATTACAATGAATACAACCAGATAATACATTAACAATTAATCTTGCATTCATGATGTAGTCCTTTGCTCCTAAGCTCGTAGTCATTGATTCTTCACATTGCATGTTTGGTTATTCCAAGTGGAGGTCTTTTACTGATCCATGTGATAATAAATTTGAGCCAACATTTGAGATCATCAACTATCAAAAATCTCTGAGACATCCATTGTGGTGTTGTGACTTTGGGACCGACATGCTCACATTCTGGATCATGATGTCTTCTCATCAGAGTAGCGGAAGCTTTTGTTGAATCATGATATTGGCAGCAGCGTAGCAGAAGCATGGAGTGAAAATATCAGAGTCAATGATGCACTAATCATGATTTCCTTTTAGATGAATGTGTTAAGTGAGCATGCGGCTATGGATTGACCACTTTATTCTGATCAGCTGCAAACGTCGGGTGTACCTGCATACAACAGTTAGCAATAAATCGCACGAAAGTGTCTTTGATCACTTTCGTTGAATTGAGGTACACGGCCCACGGTTCCCCGTTGATCAGTACATGTACTGCCTGTGATCAGGTATAATTCCGAAGAATTTCCTTGACAGGGTTTCGCAGCTGTTCTAGCCGTTCTCAAACCGGAACATCTCAAAGAAGACAACACGGAGTGAGTGAACCAGCGAATTTTAAGTCCACTGATTGATTAAAAGAGATTTGAAAAACAATCGTGTATTGCTCAATAGAAATTGTTTTTGCAATACAACGAAGGTTTTGTTGAAAATCAATTATCAATCATAAAAACACCTTTTGGTTTGAAAAATGAGTACACGATCGATGTGCTAAAGAAAAGAGTTTTTATGCACAAAGACCGGTTTTTCAAAGGTATCCGTCAATCCATAACCTGAACCAGGATTGATTCAAGAGATTGAATCGCCCCATTGTTTCTGTTCAGTTGTCACATGGTTGATCTATATAATAGATCTCACATGCCACCTACCAGGAGCTTGTTTGATGTTGGCTCCAGAAGGCTTTCCATCTTCATAGTGAATATGTATACACATCACTCAGATGTTCTGGCAATACCACAAGGATAATGGGTAGGACTCAAGATATAATCTCTCTTTCCACATTGTGTGAAACAGAGAGTCTTCATTGAAAGTGTCCTAATGAGATTTATTGATGATCTCGTGGCTCTAGACTCAATTTGTGCATATTTGGATCCTATGCCGGAGACTAGGGAGAGGGTCTCCTTCTTCAATATCAACCATCTCTAAGAGAAAGTCGATAGATAATGTCGGTTCCCTGTGAGAATGAAACAAGTCCTTTTAAGAGGAACTTGAGTGGTTTGGAAAGTTGAAGTGCAGTGCGTCACTGGGTCCATGACGTCTTGTCTTCAATACCGATGTTACCATCAGTAGCATATGAATTGAACCCGGTTTCTGCCCTAAGGTTGAATAAATGGAGGGCTATTTGTTTTCACCCTTTTCTCATTCAATTCTTTTTAATTCTTCAACCCCTTCAGTGCTTACCGAGACTTCATAGCTAGAACCTTGTTGGGTTTATTCCAGTACTAGCTCAGTCTCAGTCTGCACACTTCCCATATCTCAATTTTCTCCTTTTATCATCATACCTAAGGACTTCTACACTAACTAGTGGATTGTCCCTGGGTAGATCCCTCCGGTTCTGGCGGATCATGGGAACACATACCTAACCTTATCATCCTTATATCACCGTACATAAAGTAAAGTTGGTCGGTCTTTTTGGTATTGTTCATCTGCCATATGGAACCAATTGAAAACCATTTGAAAATCAATTCAGATACTTATGATATATTATCAAAACATTTTGTGCCTGAATTGTTTTTGATATTTTTAGAACGAGTGCTCCCCCTCAACATGTGCATCATGTATTTGAAAATGTTTTGCACACGGAGGCAAGAGAAAGAATTAACTTCTTTGAATACCATTTTCTAAAAGATATCAACATCACTTCCCACATCAAATCAAGAAGATAAAGCATTTCCGGGAAGGATGAGGTTTCCATAAAATTGCTCCCCTCAATATGTGCCTCGAGATTAGAAGAGAGTTTTGCACATACTAGAGGGAACCTGCACAGTGAGATAAATGATCACGTTACAAGTCATAGGTGTAAGATAGATGCTCCCCCTCAACATGTGAAAGGAAAAATTGAAATCGTTTGTCACATGCGGGGAGGACAGCATGTACATCCTTATAAAACCATTTACCGAATTATCTGTTTAAATCCAATTTAAATCACACATTCTCCCCCGATCAAATCATTTGAGATTTGTGATCTCTTATAGATTTAAATTGATTTTGAAAGCTTTTAAGGGGAATTGTGACTTGATTATGAAAGCGTTTTAACTGATAAGGATCGGATTATAAGACTTTAAACTCCATTAAAAAAACATGCATGTATATCTTTTGAAAACAATTTAATGCCAAATAACTTTTTAATTTAATTGAAATCATTCTCCCCCTCAATCAATGACATAGGTTGTTGATTGAGAGATAGAGATTTTGACAAATAAGTCCTGATGATTATCAAAAATAGAGTCCAAGTTATTTTTCAAAGCAGTTAGTTTTCAGCAGATAAATGTTTATAGAATCAGAGCATGGAATTTGAAAACATGGTAAAGCATGGCTCTGTTCTTTCTTTGAAAAGCGGGTTACTGCCTGAAATGACAATAAGCCATTTTTTCTCTTTCTCCCAAAAATATATATATATATATATATATATATATATATATATATATATATATATATATATTTTATATAAAAATTCGAACAACATCTAAAGTCCCTTGTCATTCTTTGAATGACAACATTAAGACCGTAGATATTATCGAATCGAGAGAAACATGACAAAATGACAATATTTTTTGAAGATTTTTCGAATTTTTCAAATTTTTTTTTTTTTTTTTTTTGGATTTTGAAAGTTTTATATTTTTCTATTTGATTTTTGATGGTTTTATAATTTTGTATTTTGTTTTTCGAATAGATATATATACAAGAGATAGATGAAGGAAACCTTTTACTCCTCGTCTTCCTCCTGAAGACGTTTGAGAGTTTCTGGTTGAAGGCTTTTCAAACCAAGTCATGGAAGAATAAACTCAAAACGTTCTCTTGGAAGAGCTTTGGTGAAGATGTCTGCTAACTGATATTCAGACCTCACAAAATATAGTTCCACCACACCTTTTTCCACTTGTTCCCTGATGAAATGATGTCGAATGTCGATATGCTTTGCTCTTGAGTGTTGAACGTTGTTGCATGAGAGAGCAATATCACTTTTATTATCACAGTACAGAGGGATTTTGTTGAATTCAAAGCCATAGTCAGATAATTGAGATCTCATCCATAAGATTTGAGCACAACAAGATGACATGGCTATGTATTCAGCCTCTGTAGAGGAAATAAAAGTACTCATTTGCTTCTTTGAAGACCAGCTCACAAGCTTATCACCCAAAAACTGAGCACCTCCTGACGTACTTCGACGAGTATCTTGACACCCTGCATGATCTGCATCTGCATATGCTGTTAGTGACATACCGGTGTCTTTTGGGTACCAAAGTCCCATATTGATGGTTCCTTGGAGATACCGAAAGACCCGTTTAACCGCTTCAAGGTGCTTTTTTGTAGGCTTAGCCTGGTATCTAGCACACATGCAAACAGCGAACAAGATGTCTGGTCTACTAGCTGTGAGGTACATCAGGGATCCAATCATACTACGATATTTTGTTTGGTCAATCATGATCCCTGAGAGGTCCTCATCTAGTTTGGTTCGGTCAATCATGGGGGTGTCAACAGGGTCACTTGAATCAAATCCAAATTTCTTTAAAATCTCTGTTGCATATTTAGATTGATTTATGAAAATGCCTCCGGGACTTTGTGAAATTTGTAATCCCAAGAAAAATGACATTTGTCCCATCATTGACATTTGAAACTTTGAACTCATTTCATTTGAAAAACGATCACATTCCATTGGGTCTGTCGAGGCAAAAATAATATCATCAACAT
Organism: Chrysanthemum seticuspe; assembly: GCA_019973895.1. Taxonomy (NCBI): domain Eukaryota; kingdom Viridiplantae; phylum Streptophyta; class Magnoliopsida; order Asterales; family Asteraceae; genus Chrysanthemum; species Chrysanthemum seticuspe. The sequence goes on along the minus strand of BPTQ01000005.1, from coordinate 259,235,504 downwards.
AAATTTGAACATGAATTAAATGTTTGCCTGACTTCCTGGTGAACAATGTAGGATCAACTGCTCCTTTGATGAATCCGGTTGATAGAAGAAACTTTGACAGTGTATCATACCATGCCCTTGGAGCTTGCTTTAAACCGTAAAGAGCCTTCTTCAAATGATAAACGTGAGTAGGATGCTCTTGATTAACAAATCCTTCAGGTTGGCTGACGTAGACGACTTCTTTAAGATCTCCGTTCAGAAATGCCGTCTTTACATCCATCTGATATACTACCATGTTCTTACTAGAAGCATTAGCCAGAAAGATTCTGATTGCCTCGATTCGAGCAACTGGAGCAAAAGATTCTTCAAAGTCTATACCCTCCTCTTGACGATATCCTTTAGCAACTAATCGAGCCTTGTTCTTCAACACATCACCATGCTCATCAAGTTTTACTTTGAAGATCCATTTGAGAGCTATAATCATAGCACAGTCTGGAGCAGGTACTAACTCCCATACATCAAGACGATCAAACTTATGAATTTCATCTTGCATGGCATTGAACCAGCTATCTTCATTCATGGCAGTCTTAACATCTTTTGGTTCGATCTTAGATATTACGGAGTTGAAGAAGCACCATAAGGCATCGGTTGCGAGTTGTTTCCGGGTTGATACAGGACGAGAGGGATTTCCAATGATGTTGTCTAAGGGGTGATCGTGAGTCCATTTTCTGAGGTGTTCATGTGGCAGTTGTTGAGGAACTGAGGTAGCTGAGTCGATGTCTCCTGAAGAAGATGGTTCTGATGATGATTCAGGAGTAGCAAATATGTTTTCAAATGGAGCATCTTCAGGAGTCGCAAAGGGATTAACTTCATCATTGATGCCAGAAACATTTCCATGATGTACATTTGAAGAATGATGATTTGTTGATGAGACTGAAGGATCAGCAGCAGGTGCTTCTTGACTTAAAGATATTGAGACTGAGGGATTGACTTCATTCATTGGAATATGAGCATCCTCTGTTGTAGGGTTCAGCACCTCATTAGTAATTGAGTCATACAGTTCATCAAACATAGGATCAAACAATTTCTTTACATCATCTTCAGATGGAGGTACATATGGGGTTTCTTGAGAAGAGTTTGGAACAAGAGATGATCCAATGGGACTGTTTTGAAGTGCGGGTCCTGAGCTGGAATGTCCAGGAGCCATTTGACCGGTCAGCTCATCAAACGTAACGTGAATTGTTTCCATGATATTTCGGGTTCTTTTGTTGTAGATTCGGTATCCCTTTTTGTTTGGTGCATATCCTACAAATACTCCAATGTCAGCTTTAGCCCAGAGAAACATTGGAACCTTTGAGTAGATAAGCATAGTTCTTGCGGCTTCAACAAGAGTACGATTTTGTCTTTCAACTACACCGTTCTGTTGAGGGGTTCGTGGAACACTTCTTTGATGGCTGATTCCAACGCTTTCATAGAATTCACTAAGTTGTTTGTTGACAAACTCAGTTCCATTGTCTGTTCTGATAATTCTGACAGTTTTGTTTAGTCGAACCTGCAGCTGTTTGATGAGTTTGATGATGATATCAGGAGTTTCATCCTTTTTCCTTAAGAACTTGACCCAGGTGAATCTAGAGTAATCATCAACCACAACTAACACATATTTCTTCCCAAAGATATTCTGCACCCTCATAGGTCCACATAAATCGATATGAATCATATGAAGAACTTCTGTGACAGAGTTAGTAGGTTTGGGTTTATGGGCATACTTCTTGCTTTTTCCCAATTGACATGCTGAACAAAGATGATCCTTTTCATACTTTAGTCTAGGTAAACCTACAACTAAGTCCTTTCTGGAAAGATCATTGATGGTGCCGAAGTTCAAGTGATTGAGACGACGATGCCATAACCATGACTTTGTTTTTGAAGCCTTTGATAACAAGCAGATTGGAGAGGCCCTCATCATGTCATCGATAGAGATGGTGTAAAGATTTGAGCCACGATTTCCTTTTAACAGTTCCTTACCATTAAGATCTCTAACAAAGCAGGTATGTTTTCTGAAGGCTACTTCTAGATCAGAATCACAGAATTGACCAACAGAGAACAGATTATGACCTAAACCTTCCACATAATACACTCTAGAGATGACACTATCACCAACAACATAATCTCCATAACCCATAATAGCACCGAAATGATCGTTACCAAATCTAACAGTCCCGATAAATTTGCTCACGAAGTTCATGAGCTGCGACCGGTCTCCAGTCATATGCTTGGAACAGCCTGAGTCCAGGTACCACAGAACGATTTGAACGATCTGCAGTTGAACACAGACAAGAATGGATAGCTGGATAATTGGGATCCCCATGCAAGAATGGGTTCCATTTGGTTAGTAACAATGTTTGGAACACCTACATCAGAAATAGAAGCATTCATATCAGAAAGTGAGGCAATGGAATCGTTGTGAATAGATGCAGTACTAGTGTCAGTATTAGCCCTGTTCACAGTGTGATCACTTCTTAAGGGAATAGTTCTACCAGTAGGCATCCATTTTCTAGTGGGCATTATCTGATTAGTCTTAAGACCAACAGGTGTCCAATAAAAGCCTATTTTACTGAATGTTCTTCCTGTGGGTTTCCACTGTTTTCTAACTTTCTTTCGTTTTTGCCTTTTAGCCTTCTTAGCATGAATTTTAGCATTAACAATAAGAACTGGACAATTAACATCATTAGGCAGAACATTAACACCACATTCATGATTAGAAACAAAATTCAAGCAGACATCAGTACAAGGTTTGCAAATAGTATCAGAATTCGAATTAATTACAGTACGCCTATGGCTAATACTAGAATCAACACGATTCGTTTTATTCGATTCAAGCTTAAAGTTCCTAGATTGTTCTTCTACTCTTTTCCAGTGCACATTCTTAGCTTGCGAGGTCCTATCATTCCTTGTATTGTCTTGAGACTTTGACCTGCTCCCTTTAATGTCACTGATTACTCCTGTAGAGGGAATGGGAACATTAGTTGGTTTAACTATTCTTTGCATCACCTGTTTAGATGTGCTGGGATCTGAACTACATGCAGGTGCACTACGGTTCACATTCTTAAAACTAGAGGTACTGAGATTTGTACTCCTAGAAGGCACACTTGAGTTCTCTTTCTTAGCATTGACAGATCTAGAATCTGAACCCTTTAAAGGCACACTACTGTTCGCATTCAAAACATTGGGAATCGAGTGCATATCATACTTGGCATTAGGCATCGAGCATGGAATCAAAGGATTAACTCTCTCACCTAATGACTTTGGGCATATTGTGATCAAGCATTCTAAGATTTCTTGAGATCGTTTGGCATATAAGCATGCATGTCCAATTGCATTATCATGAGGTTTCTCTAACTTATCCTCTTCAACAATCTCACGCAGACATTCTAGGCAATCCTTAAGGGATGAGAAGTATGTTTGAATAGCAAGTTTGTTGTTCCTTAGATGAGGAGGGACATAAGTCACAGACAAAGTATATTTATTACAAGAGTGAACCTTTGATCCACCATTCTCCCCATTGATCATTGGCATTTTCCCTTTTACCTGACTCTTCAGATTCTGAATTTCCTTTTGCAATGAAGCTATTTGTTCGTTGTTTTTGTTACGAGTGACTTTAATTGATTCAAATAACTCATTGAAATGACGTTTAACCTTTTCATTTTCTTCTAGAAAACTTTCATTTTCCTTTTGTAAAGCATTTACTAGGTTTTGAAGATGAAACGTTTGAGAATTCTGAGAATCTAAAGGAGGAGGCATTTGGGAGCCTGTCATATTGTTTGTTTGACCCTTTAATTGAGAGATTTGGGCTTTCAACTTTCTGATCGTGTTGCACTGAGCTTGAATCTGTTCATCACATTTGTTAATTTGAAAAACTACATCAAACTCTGGAGCATCTGAAGATGTCTTGACATTTGAAGTTTTGACATTTTCTTTAAGATGTTGATATTTTAGTTGTAAATTAAAATGCTCAACTTCTAGTTTAGAAAAATGTTTAACGAAATTGTCGTGATCATCCAGTTCAATTTTCTCGTTTAGTTTAGAATTAGTTTTTTCAAGCTCAATGACACGATCATGGGAGACTTTCAGGGCCACAGATAGTTCATGAAATTTGGAAGCATTAATAGAGCAATTTGAAGCAGTGAAAAACACATCTTGAGCAACACATTCAGTAATAAGATTCTCATTTAATGTATGCAAGTTCTTTCTCTCAATCTCATTATATTTCAGTGCACGCTCATAGTCACTAACTTCAACAACCATTGCATCAAATTCCTTTTCCATTCCCTTAATATCAGTTTCTATCCCCTTTTTAAGACTCTCAAAGTGATCTTTTAGAAGTTTAAAGAAGGGCATGACCTCAGTTAAATAACATTCTTTCATTTGTTCAAAACCCCTTTCTCCTTCAATTATACCAGTGGGTGTGATCCTTTTCTTGCACGTTTTCTCAAAATCAACAAATAGTTGAAATATAACGTATTGGCTAATTAATGTCTTGCTTTTAGTGGCAATTGTTCTAGGTACAAGATGCATTGGTGTATTAGGAGGATACACAGTTGCTCTAGGCATTTTCCAAAGAGGAGGGTTTGTTTCAACAATGTTTTCCGCTTTCTGCTTATCTAAATCCTTTTTCCAGAAGACTTGTTCGGGAGTCAACAATGTCTGAGGCTTAAACTTGTTCAAGGAAATCCAGTTTTCCTTCTTGTAATCATGAGGAGTGATAATTATGTTTTTCTCTTTGCATTTGGGGTCATTTTGTTTCTTATTCATCTTTTCCTTAGTGATTTCATTTGATTTCTTATCTTCCTCAGTGCACTCAACGCAACTAGGTTTCTGCCTAGGCTTAAGGATTTCATTACCATCATAAAGCACCTTATGAGCATTTCTAGCCTTTTTAATTACCTCTGGATTTGGTTCCTCAACAAGGGGAATGCTATGCTTATCGCTTAAGACTCGATGTTTGGTGACCATGTGAGCAGTCTGAATGGTGTTTCCTTGTATGTACAACTTGTTTTCAAGTTTGTTTTTCAAAGTTTTCAGATTAGAAAAATCTCTCAGGAGTTTTGATTCCTTTGCATTAAATTCTTGCTTAAGCATTTTCACATTTTCTTGAAGTTCTTGTTTTTGCTTAGCTGTTTTAGAAATTTTTTCTTGCAAGGAATGTAATTCTTGTTTCAATACTTCTTCTCTAAACTTACTTTTTCTAATTACTGTACTTACTTGGTCATCCATTTCTTGCTCACGAGTGGTCAACTCAAATTTTGCACGTTGTTCATAAATAGCAACACGTTCCCTATAGGCATTTAGTTCCGAAATTACGGAATCATCAGGAGCACATGCAGTGTATTCATCAAAGACATAGTCATTGTTGACTGCAGAAGATGCATCACTTGGTAGAACTTCACTTTCACTTTGTTTCACGTATTGATCGTATGGGACAATATTGTTATTTCCCATATTTTCAACATTTGATTCAATAGTTTTAGTTGATTGTACTTTGTCATGCATCTGTTGCACATCAGCATAATCGTATAGTTTTAATACCTCTGAGATGAGTTTGTCCTTGGATGGGCCAGCTTGTGGTGAAGAAGAGATCTTGGGAGAAACCATTGGAGAAATGCTAGCCATAAAAATTGTGTGTGCAGTAGGTCCATCATCTACATCAGAGTCGTATGCATCACAGTCAGCGACTTGAAAGGCATTCTGATGATTGTGACCTATCTCTTGAATAGGCTGCTCATCCACATCTGCATCATAGGTCTTGGCATTGCCCTCAGCAAGAAACAACAATTCCTCTTCATCCAAAGCAGCACCATTGTCCTGAGCTTGTGCCAGCAGCATCTTATCTCTGAAGTAATCAGCATTCTGTGGGCGCTTTGGAGATGTGCAGTTCCTTGCAATGTGTCCTTCACCACCACAGTTATAACATTTGATTGGCTTAGCTTGACCTTGGTTACCATTTCTTCCTCGATTCTGGTTGCCAACATAACCTCTCCCAGCTCCACCTCTTCCCTGATCATACTGTCTTTCCTGAACTGGTTGCACCACGATCCTTCCATCTTTAACAGTGGCTTGATTGTGTGGGTTAGATGCTGTTCTGAGGTTGTTGTTGGTTTGTGGGAGAGTATTCATGTTTTGACTAATGAGAAGAGCCAGTTGATTAATGAAGTTACCCACGTGAGCATCAGCATCAGCTTGTTTGTACATAGGATCAGGAATGAGTTTGTGATTACCATTACCCAAGGGTATGACTTGTGATGCTTTGGTTGTGATTCCGATGTTTGAGTAGAAAGCTGTAGAGTCATTAGACGAGCTTGTCTCTCCCTGGTTGGTTTTGAACTGATTGAGAATCAATTTTTCAAACATAGCATGTCTCTCATTCTGAAGGAGGAAGGCATAAAGTTGTTCATAGTTAGTATTCTTCAATCCTTTAGTGAGCTTCACAGCGGTAACAAACTTGTGCCATTCGGGATTCATGTTGTTCACAAATTTTGAGTTCAACTGAATGTTAGGCATAGTCATTCTGATGTTCCTCATGTCATTAACTAACTTATGAAATCTCACATAGTACTCATAGACATTCTCATCTGGTTTCATCATGAAGTGCTCAAATTCGTCATAGAGTTGGGATTCTCTGTCTTCCATAGTTAATTCTGAACCTGAGAGAAGCATCTTAACATTATCCCAAACTGCCTTAGCATCAGTGTTATGATTGATCAGCTTGTAGATGTCTTTAGGAAGACCTTGAAGAACAATGTTTGAAGCCCTGATATCTGCATCAAATCTCTTTTTATCCTTATCATCAAGCTCATCATACATCTTAGGTCTGTCCATTCCGTAAACAGGAGTACCATCTTCATTAGTATCAAGTATGTCTCTTGTCGTCTCAACTCGATATGGTCCTTCATCAATGGATTTGAGAATGTTGACACCATTTTCCTTTCCATGGCAATACAATCTGATTCGTTGAGCCCAAGAATCGTAGTCAGTTCTGTCAAGCATGGGTGGACGAGTATCTGAGCCAGCTGCTTGAACATCCTCGGCAACAGTGGAGATGACAGTAGGAACGTTGGTAGACATGTTAACAGATTATACGGGATTTTATAACTCTATGATTAAACCGGGAAATAGATTCTTTCACGGGATTTTACTAAATCAAGAGAAAACCGTAAACAATCACTCAAGTCGCTAGGAGATAATGCACTAAGTCGCTAGAAGATAATGCACTAAGTCGCTAACACTTAATTCGCTACACCACTAAGTCGCTAGAGTCCCAAGTCGCTAGATAAATCCAAGTCGCTAAGTAGTAACTCGCTAAGACTCAAGTCGCTAGCAAAATTTTGGCAGCAATTCGCTACTCAAGTCGCTAGAGATACAAGTCGCTAAAGAGCAACTCGCTACAGACCAAGTCGCTACCACCAAGTCGCTACTCGTAGTGGAGAGTCCACTACTTGTACTTTAACTCGCTAGATCTAACTCGCTAGTTCTAAAACTGTAACTCGCTACAAATTTGTAAAGCAAGTCGCTATGAAGAAAATAATCCGTGAGCTAAGTCGCTAGCAAGAAAAACCATATAAACATCACTTTTCAATCCAAAAACAACCCAACCAAGATGATTCAAGCTTACCAAATGAAAACCTAAACACTTGTGATGATTCTAAACATAAAAGTACTAACAAAATTCAAACTTTAACACAAGAAATCAACCAAATGATGCAAAAAACCACTAAACTTTTTCAAACTCAAAAAACCACCTAAAAACCACTAGAAATCCAAAGATGTGCAAGATATGATCTAACCATGGCTCTTGATACCAATTGTAAGATATAACTTTTCACATACACATCAAACCATAACAACAAGGTGGCGAATAAGTGGAATTCTAGAGAGAGAAAGTTAGAGGTTTAGGGAACTTAGTGAAAGAGAGTGAAAGATATTATTATGAGCTCCAACTCTCTACCTTGGGAGGTAGAGAGTATTTATAGTCTTACATAAATTGCCACACATCGGGCTGTGGATCAGGCATACAGTGGGTAAAGACCCTTCCGTCCTCCACGGTGTTACTTAACTAAATACTACATAACTTAAGAATAACTACGACTACGAGCTTTCTAACGATTACATATACTTGAGGTGACCGACTCTTTAATACCTGGAATTTCTAATTCCTAACATTAAATGTAAATACATATGCAATGTTTTGTTTTAAGAAACTAAAACATACTTGATCTAAAAATGTTGACATACATTATGGTTTAGAGGGATATCAAAGTTAATTGATATATGACTAATCAAAATGTAAATGCTTGAGTGATGAAGATTTTATTTAAGGAAAGCTTGTTTTAATATCTATTAATCTTGACAAGCTTTATGCTTTACAAAAATTAAATTTACTTTTGTCGTTAACAAAACTTAGGTAAATATCATAAAATATAAATAACGTTTAATGACGATATTTGTATTAACAATTTTCAAAATATGTCTCAAACTATGGCTTGCAGTTATTTCAGACTGTAACCCGCACTTAAACTATGGTTTGCGATTATTTCAGATATGCAACCCGTTCTTCAAAAAGTGAAAGTGCTACGCTTAATCGATTTTCATAAATTTCGTGCACTTATCCCAAAAACAAAATGAGGAAAGCATGTCGACAAAAAGTCGGCTGTTCCTACACAAATATTTTTCTTTCTAAGATTCTTCAGAAAAATATTTGTTTGTTTAAAAAATGATGGAAAATGAGTTTCTTGAAAATCAATCAGACTTGGAGTTTTCATAAATTTGCAAACTCAATCAATGACTTCAACATTTTTAAAACTTTTCATAAAATGAGTCAATGATTGAGGGGGAGAATGTTTTCAAATTTATATCATCTAACGGGCTTGTTTAATCATCCTAAATACTTAACTGAAAAAGGTGTTTGTCAACTTTGAAAGGATAGGAGCCTAGGATATGATTCTTAGGATTAGATGATATGAGTTTGATGGGAGAAACATAATCCTCATGCCTTTATATGATCTGATTGATATGTTGGATTAACTTTAATTAGTCGATTGCTGTTTGGGTGTTGTCGACCACCACATATTTGTCTATATGTGTTAACTAACGTATGCAAATAACATGATTTATGAGAATGTTCCCGCCTCTGCTTTCACAAAAGAAGAAAAGGAAATGGCAACAATATATTGGTTCAACAAAATGAAGAAAAGAAATGAAGGATCGTTATTTTTATTGTGTTGATGATTCGGGTGGTCTTGGATGATCAAAATACATGTTTTCCATTTTAGAGAGAGAAAGTAGAGAGAGAGGGTGTTCTTGCTAGAGGTTTACACAAAGTATGAAATATTAGATTGAAAGCACCACCCCTTCCATGGATGGAAGGGGTATTTATACTTACACAATACACGACCTCCTATCGGCCTGTGGATCAGGGATACAGTGGGTAAAGACCAGTCCTTCCTCCACGGTGTTGCACTACGCTAAACTAAACTAATAACTAACTAATAAACTGATAAATAACGTAACTAACGACAAGTCTACGAGCTAACTTATGCTAGATAATATTTGGGGTGACCGACACTTCACTATGGAATTTTCTAATTCCTAACAATCTCCCCCTAAGGGAGGTCACCCCATATTTTAAATTTCGAATCCTAGCATTCTATTTTAACTTCAGTCTTGAGCTCGTAGACTTGAATTCTTCATTTCCTCAATCTTTGTGCTTAAGCAACTATTCTTCAAAGTCTGCATAGATTAGTACTTATAGTGGAGGCCTTTAACTGATCCACATCTTTGATGATCTTTGAGCTTTCATTGAGATCATCAGCCACAGTAAATCTCTGGATCACCCTTTATTGTGTTGCCATCATGTGAGGTTGTGACTTTCGGACCGACATGCTCACACTTTTGAATCATGACATCTTTCCATCAGAGTAGCGGAAGCCTTACTGGTTCATGATATTTGCAGCAGCGAAGCAGAAGCATAGTATAAAAATATCAGAACCAGGTTATGTAGATATGCACCAGTCATGATTTCTTCAAAATAAGTGTGGATGCTGTGAGCATGCGGCTTTGGATTGACTTCTCAATTCTGATCAGCTGCAACCGTCCAGATGTACCTACAAACAACAGTTAGCAATAAAACACACGAAAGTGTCTTTGATCACTTTCGTTGAATTGAGGTACACGGCCCACGGTTCCCCGTTGATCAGTACAAGTACTGCCTGTGATCAGGTAGGATTCCTAAGAATCTCCTTGACAGGGTTTCGCAGCTGTTCTAGCTGTTCTCAAACCGGAACGTCTCAAAGAAGACAACACGGAGTGAGTGAACCAGCGAATTGAGATTCACTGATTGATGAAAAATTGATTTGAAAAACAATCGCGTATTGCTTAGAATAAAGAGTTTTGCATTACGACGAAGGTTTTATGAGAAAGATCAATTTTCAATCAAAACACTTTTTGTATTTGAAAATAGTACACAATCGACGTGCTAGTGAAAAGAAGAGATTCGCACATCGACCGGTTTTTCTAAAAGTATTTTTCAATCAGAGATACTTTTTGAATTTTGAAAACATAAGTACACATTCGACGTGCTAGAGAAAAGAAGATTTGCACATCAAACGGTTTTTCCAAAAGTATTCGTCAATTCCATTCCTGGACCAAGGTTGATTCAAGACTGAATCGCCCCATTGTTTCTATCCAGTTGTCACAAGTTTGATCTTACGAGAAGATCTCACATGTCACCCACCAAGAGCTTGTTTGATGTTGGCTCTAGAAGGATTTCCATCTTCATCGTGAATACTTTTACATACCACTCAGATGTTCTGGTAATACCACAAGGTTAATGCGTAGGACTCTTAATATATACTTACTTTCCACATTGTGTGAAAAAGCAAGTCTTCAAGAATTTAGTTTCCTAACGAGATATTGTGGATGATCTCTTGGCTCTAGACTCAATCGTGCATATTTGGTTCCTGTGCCGAAGACTAGGGAGAGGGTCTCCTTCTTCAATATCAACAATCTCTAAGAGAAAGTCGATAGATTATGTAGGTTCCCCGTGAGAATGAAACAAGCCCTTTTAAGAGGAACTTGAGTGGTTTGGGAAGTTTAGTGCAGTGCATCACTGGGTCCATGATGTCTTGTCTTCAATACCAGTGTTACCTTAGTAACCACCAGTAGCATATGAATTGAACCCGGTTTCTACCCTAAGGTTGAATTGATGGAGGGCTATTTCTTTTCACCCTTTTATCATTCATTTCTTTTTCATTCTTCAACCCCTTCAGTGCTTACCGAGACTTCATAACTAGAACCTTGTTGGGTTTTATTCCAGTACTAGCTCAGTCTCAGTCTGCACTCTTCCCATTCCTCACTTTTCTCCTTTTTATTCAATATACCTAAGGACTCTACACTATCTAGTGGATTGTCCCTGGGTAGATCCCTCCGGTTCTGGCGGATCGTGGGAACGAATACCTAACCTAACCATCCTTATAACTCCATGCATAAAGTAAATTGGTCGGTCTTTTGGTATTGTTCTTTCCTTCATGAAACCAATAGAAAAATCATTTGGAAAAACAATCAAGGTACTTGTGATACGAGATCAAAGCATTTTGTACCTTAATAGTTTTGATCATTTAGAAAAACCTCCCCCTCAACATGTGCGTATGATTTAGAAATTGTTTAGCACAAGGAGGCAAGAGGACTTTGAAATATTTTCTTTGATCACAATTTTCATACGAAAAAGCCATTTGATTTTCATGGTAAAATTCTCCCCCTCAATATGTGCATAGGATATTTGAAATCATTTTTATCACATAGAGGCAAGAGTTCTTTTGAGGCACATCCACGATTACAAAAGCCATTAAAGAAACCATTTGAAAACACAATCAAGGTACTTTATAATCTCTTTTAAAAAACTTTTGTACCTCGATGGTTTTGCTCCCCCTCAATATGTGCTTCGAGATTCGAAAGCGTTTAGCACATATGAGAGAGCAGCCTGCACAACTGAATCAAAACGATCAACCTTTATCAAATTTCATTATTAAATCACAAATTCTCCCCCGATCAAAGATATCAAATCCTTTGAGATTTTGGATCCCAAGTGATTTAATTAGGTTTAGAAAACATGGGAGAAAATGTGGCCTTGTTTAAATACTCATCTGGTTTTTGGATAAATCCTCCTCCTCAACATGTGCATTATGTATATTGAAATCGTTTGGCACATGGAGGCAGGAGTGCCTTTAAAGGACTAAAACCAATTCCATTTAAAACAGATTTGAGATTTAAAACACGATCTCTACCCCGATCAGAAATATCAAACCATTTGAGATTTGTGATCCCAACTGATTTAAATCATTTATACAATTTTGGGGAAAGACGTGGCAAGATTCAATTTTGAAAGATGACAGATGTGGACCATTTTAAGACATTAAAGATTGTTAGTGTCAGGTATGATAGTTTTTAAGAGATCTTTTAAGTAAAACAAAACAATTTCACAATCAAACAAGAACAGAAAAGATTTCATTTTGAAAGACCTTGATTCTAAAGAAAAAATCATACCATGACATAACATTAAATCTTTAGATCACCACTTTTTGTTGTACAAAACGGACTTTTTGAAGATATATTGTATGAAAATATTTTAAATTCAATCACTCTCCCCCTCAATCGATGACCGAAGTCGATAATTGAGTGACTTAAGTTTTGATAAAATGAAGTCCGGTGATTTTCAAAATTTAGTCCAATATATTTTCAAAACAATATATTCCATTTTCAAAACAATTTATTCAAATTTATTCAAAATTGTTTATAAATGGTATCCTGCACAAAGATACGTTAGTGGTTGAGAAGCTTCCGTTGTTGTTGTTGTAGGGTTGGAAGAAAAACCGTCTGCAAATGCAGTGAGACTTCTTCTTACGTTGCATTTTGAATGCCAACTGAGGTCCAATTAAGCTCCGTTTCTTCACTTGCTGAAGAAAACCATCTGCTGATGCAGTAAGACCTCTTACGTTGCATTTCATGCCAACTCTCCATTGAAGTCCAGTTAAGCTCCGTTTCTTCATTTGTTAACCCAAGATATAGTTACCCTTTCCTTTCGGCATCCAATCATCTTCAATTGTGGGATCCGGATCGGGAACATTCTTATAACCAATATACCTGCATACGTTAGTGAACACACATACAAATATATGGTGGTCGACAACACCCAAACAGCAATCGACTAATAAAAGTCAATCCAACATATCAATCAGATCATGTAAGGTATGGGAATAATGTGTTTCTCAAACTCTAATCATCTAAAACTAACAATCATATCCTAAATTCCTAGTCCTTCGACACAGGCAAATATCATTTTTAATTAAGCACGTAGGATAATTAAGAAAGCTCGTTAGATGATATAGATTTGACAACATTCTCCCCCTCAATCAATGACTCATTTTTCTGAAAATTTTAAAAGCGCTGAAGTCATTGATTGAGTTTTCAAATTTTATCGAAAACTTCTGAATCTGATTGATTTGTAAGCAACTCATTTTCCACCATTTTGTTAAAACAAATATTTTTCTAAAGAATTTGAAGGAAAAATATTTGAGTAGGAACAGCAGTCCTTCGACATACTTTCCTCATTTTGATTTAGGATAAGTACACGATATGTTTGAAAATCGTTTAAGCGTAGCACTTTCCTTTCTTGAAAAACGGGTTGCTATCAGAAAAGATAGCAAGCCATAGTTTAAGCACGGGTTACAGTCTGAAGTAACTGCAAGCCATATTTAGAGACATGTTTTGGAAAGAAATATTTACACCTCCTGCTCGAACTTCATCTATGGTCCCGTGCCATTATTGAATGACATTTCTAAGACCGTAGATGTTATCGATACCAGAAGACATGTCATGTGAAAACATATTTTTGGTATTTTTGAGATTTTCTGATTTTTATGGATTTTTGTAGGTTTTATATTTTTCTATTTGGTTTTGCTGGTTTTATATTTTTGAATTTTGTTTTTCTGATAAATATATACAAAGATAGAGTAGATGATATAGTAAAAGAAGATGATGATACGAGTACCGAGATAAGGATATCGTACAGCCCCGTTGTAGAAGATAGAAGTCATCATCTCTTAAACATTCACCACAAAAGCTTCCAAGGCTCTTGTATTGAAGAAAGAAATTGAACCATCTGAAAGTGAGACTCTGGCAGCTTCCCCCCAAACCGAAAATCCTTTAGCTGAGCAGATACCAAGCTTTCTTTCAAGCTTCTCTTAGCCAGGTGCACAAAGAAGCACACCATTATCATCGAACTTGCTGCTCCTTTTAAGAAGGATCATTGTAAGTCTCCGTTCGGGGTTATATCATCAACAAGAACAACAACGTATCATCCCACTCTTTAAAATTCTTCTCAAATTTCATAACCACTGAAGTCTGACGCAATCCATTCCAAAAGGTGTCAAGAGACCACTTCCCCCGAGTAGTTGAATTGATGCAGTCTGTCTCTTAGACTAGAGCTCACGAACCCGAATACACATACCCGAAGACAAAGAAACTTATACCATCGAAGTAGCAGATTAAGTCCAATAGCCAAAGAATAACCCCGATGTATACTTTTCTCTCCTCCTGAAGAAAGTGTATGAGGCTCAAGAACCCGAAGTACCCGAATGCCCAAAGAGAAAATAACCGATAACATTGAAGAAGCAGGCCGAATCACTGATTATCTCTGCGGAGGACTATCTCTGCGGATTTCAACTCCGGAATAAGTGATTATATCTCTGAATCACTAATTAAGCACTCAAGTGAAACAGCTGAGCGCCCCCAATGTACACAATTTTCTCTCCCCTGATGATTGCGATAACATCAAAATCATCACACACTTGTGTACCTCTTTCATCATCAGAAACTAACTCTTACATCTCTTCCCACACGTAGTTGGAATAAGAACACTAAACGCCTTGATGAGTAAAACCTTGAGTTTCTCTGCGGTCATGACATTTGTTTTCCCGGGATAACTTCAATCACTTAGAAGTATTAAGTCCATCAAGTTTACTCGCCATGAGTCAAACCTTGAGTTTCTCTGCGGTAATAACATTTGTCTTCCCGGGATATCTTCAATTACTTAGAAGTATTAAGTTCGTCAAGTTTACTCGCATTTAGATACGTGTCTCCTTCCCCCTTGCTGGTTTTGACACTTCAGAATCAGCAACTCTTTGTAAGCCCGTATACTAGAAATTTGTTAAGAAGAACACTTGAACTCTTGTGGGAATCAACGTGCTGAAGAATATGAGCAAGTCTAATTGGGGATTAAATTCGACATATCACTCTCCCCCAATTAGTGCTCTCCCCTAAACCGACAATCCGTTTGATAAATACCCATATTAAGAAGAAGTCTTTTGATAATCAAATGCAACTCTTCTTTTAGTCTTCTAACATGTAGCAGAGAATGTAGAACCGACTGTAGACTCGACCTTCTTCAAGATTGTTCAGTTGGGGAATAGATAGTTAACATCTTCAATTCACACCAAAAAGCATCTCACCAAAAAGCATCCCAATTAACTTACATCTTGCAAATCCCCTTAGCTAAAATCCCTCCCAATCAAACAAGAACAGAAAGATGTTCATCAAGGAAACCAACAATCAGGCCGCAACGAACACATAAGATGGTAACACCAAACTACCAATCACATCAAACAAGAACAGAGAGATTGTTCGGAATCATCATGTTGATGTATACGTGAAGCATTAACCGGAAGCACTTTGTCGATAAACTCATCAATCTGAGTGAAGATGTCAACCAACGACTCTTAGAAGAAACTCCATGTAAAGTTGACCCGATAAGAAGAAGCTCGGTTCTTACATGAGTTTGGAG
Source organism: Chrysanthemum seticuspe (assembly GCA_019973895.1). NCBI lineage: Eukaryota > Viridiplantae > Streptophyta > Magnoliopsida > Asterales > Asteraceae > Chrysanthemum > Chrysanthemum seticuspe. The sequence goes on along the minus strand of BPTQ01000005.1, from coordinate 259,219,639 downwards.
CCGTTTGACCATTTATTCTCAGATAACAATCAACCATGCAGAATTATCATACTTCTTCTCCCCCTCAAGAATTGCATACGGAGATGCCATTCTTGACTAAATAAGTGAACATTATCCAAATGTAGTCTATTCACACTTCTCCCCCGCAAAATCAGCACAGGATGTCGTCATCGTCATTATAGTTGAGAAAGTGGAATCAGAAAACAATCAACAGTAGCCCGGTTCACTTAATGACTGAAGCGCATGGAAAAAGTATGAAGCATGTTGATGAGAATGGTCATAATAAGAAGATTTCTCTTCTTCCGAAGATAATGCGCACTGAAGCGTACACATTTCTTTTCTTTAGAGAACGAGGTTTGAACAGAAGAATTCAAACGTCATAATGTTGAAGTACGAGGCCTGAACTGATGTGAACAGACGTCATAATCTCTCTCTTTTCAACTCTCTTAGCAAAACATGTAATCATCCCCATTATCATTCTGTAGGCTCTTTGTTGTGACAACTGATGGAGAAAACCCAATATGATGAATTTGACTCTGAAGTAAGCTAACCCGAACTCGTGACTTAAACTTGCACATATGTAACAAAGAGCGGTGCCGAGACTTCATGCTCCATTGAATCTCTAAGTACTCTATACTCTTCATCCAACCAACCATCAAGTATAAGAGGTACATCACCTCTTGAAAATCCACAATTGAATGTGACACTGAGCACTACAACGTAACTCCTTTAAGTGATAGTTATTTTGAGGTGATAAGAGCCCAGTTCCCCCAAGTGGTAAAAGAAAAGGTAAAAGACACCCAACAATAACTAGATTTCCAAGTCTTTGTTTTTGATAATAAGCTCGAACAAGGATCTCGAAGAATCTTCATCCATCCATCCCCGATATCTTCAGATACTAAGTACACTTGCCCGTGATACTTCACTTCAACCTCAAATAAATAATACTGAATTAAATCCGTTGTCACATCTTCTAGTTAAATGCTCAATTCTAGCCTCCTTTGACGTTTTAAGTGAACTCTGATAATGGTTTCATCCCGACCATGGTTAAAAGCACATAACCCCGTAAAACCATGTAATAACCAAATTGCCATGACGAATATTCAAACACACATCCAATTCATGAAGTACACCCTTTTATCCCTTCTTCGAAGTAGAAACCGTAGCACCAGCATCAGAAAAGATCCCAAAATACACTTTCCATTTCTCCAGAATGGTTCCATCAGTACGGGATTTTTACAACTCTATGGTTTAAACCGAAAAATAGTTTCTTTCGCGGGATTTTACAAAACCAAGAATAAACCGCAAGATAGATCCGGAAATGCACTTTACTAATACCAGGATGTTTCCATTGTCACGGGATTTTACAAGTCTATGATTTAAACCGAGAAATAGGTTCTTTCGCGGGATTTTACAAAATCAAGACAAAACCGTAAACAATGTCAGCTTGAATGTGTTACGACGACTTTGGTTTCAGAGAATATCTGTTTTAGGGGAACATGCAGCGGTTCATCAATGGTTCATTATACAACATCATCCATATCATCAACCATCCAATCAACACTTTGGTAAACACATCATTCATGCAATATGTCGGCTATTGTAGTGACCACATTGAGAAGTAAACCCGATATGCCAAACTTGATCATGAAGTAAAGTTCCCCAGATTTGTTACTTAAACTTGTACAAATCCTTGTGAAGAAGAAACGGTGTACCCAATGTACAAAACCTCTTGACGTATCCTCAACCTCTATAAACGCCCAAACAAGTCATCTTCGCGGAAGGGTAGAAAGAAAGAAGATGAAAATAAGTAAACGCGTCCGGAAAAATCTCACTTCAAATCCAAATAAGAAATACCGTCTGAACAACCCCGTAGTCAACATTTTCCAATAAACACTTTTAGCCGTGACATAATATTATTCGTGATAGTGTATAAACCCAAGTATTAAGCCTCAAAAAACATCAAATTTCATCATCACACCAAATCTCATCATCAATTCTCATTGTCAAATCACTTCAACAAAAATCATCAAATGAATACTCAAACCTATATCATTTGAGATCACCCAAATATACCTGCATACGGTTTTTATGTCCAACAAAACCAAGCTTGATACAAGATATCAAATCCGAATAATAATCAAGTTATCTTCCAATACTAATTTCATAATAGTACACGGCCCAAAGAAAAATCCCATTAACATTGAAAGATAACTTGTAATAACGTTTAAGAAAAGTAATCCAATTCACTAGGCCCAATAGATCACAAACAAACCAGTATACAAGTATCCAACACATACCCTAAATATTTGGGGAGTATAAAAGAACCATACATCACATATAACCCTAAAATCCCTCAACCCTTACTAACCCTAAGTACTAATCAGTCCGCCCCCATCCCAGATATCACTTACACCTTCATACCAAATCACAAGAAACCCTAATAATTCACAATGGATAATCCGCCACTTACACATACAAACCTGCTTCTCATACCAACTCCCATTCAAATCTCAGTTTCACATCAAACCCTAGATAATCAAAAGCAAATCCGCCTCCAACAATTGATAACACACAAAGAAAAACGCCTTAACAATCATCAGACCATGAACCAAACCAACCTATTTACTCTTTCAGAAATCATACACTTCTTTTACTCACCATAGGGATGGTTTGAGTGACATCTTTTAAGCCACAGGGATGGCTTGAGGTGATGAGACACGGCTTCAAGAACTTTCACATAACTCAGGTAGGTTTAATCTTTGTCATTTGTTGTCTTAGAGTCATAAACGAGTCAAAGATATTGGGTAAACAATCTTGTTTCACCCATTTCTTAATTTCGTATAGTGACAAAGTTGGATATATGAGGATATTTGATTCTAAATCTTTGTCAATTCGTACATAGATCGATGATGAAAGGATTGACTCGTGCATAAGACTCTTGGAAGTCTTGATGTTTCATTATGATAACCACGAGTCATGAAATCTGAGATTATGTTTTTATTTGTGTCGAGTCTTGCAGATTGATTGAGATTATATTATGAGGTTGTGGATGAAGGTTTAGAATAGTTTTGAGTTTTTGAAGTATGTTGATGTTGGAGTTGTACGAGGCAAACAAAAAAAAACATCCGAGTGAATATTTATTTCATTTGACCTTGATGACTGATGATGTTGAGAATACTGAAGTCGTTTGATGTATTGATAGGTGTTTGGTATTTGTTGGTCATAAGGTCGAGTTCAAGTACATCTTCTTCTTCCTTTCTGTCAGTCAAGTCGCTAGCAGAGTCGAGTCAAGTCGTTAACCTTTCAAACCAAGTCGCTAGCTTTTAAACCAAGTCGCTACCATGAGTCTTTGACAACTTAATACGACAAGTTAAATAACAAGCCTAAGTCGCTAGCCTCTTAAATCGCTAGCAAATTAGATAACCAAGTCGCTAGCCAAGTAGCTAGCCAAGTAGCTAGCCAAGTCGCTAGCCAAGTCGCTAGCCAAGTCGCTAGACTAAGTCGCTAGGACAAGTCGCTAGACTAAGTCGCTAGGACAAGTCGCTACGACTTGTAAATACAAGTCGCTAGGCAATTTTTGATACTCAACTCGCTAACTAGATACAAAGAATCTGGACAGTTTTGTGTCTAAGTCGCTAGCAAGATTTTTATGTTTTCCGATGAGTTTTCCGACTACATTTCCGACCATCTTCATACTTACCCAGAAAACTTATCATAAAGTTGCAACTTTTTGACCCATTTGACCACTGTATGGACATGAAAATCTGACCATATGACTATCAACATATTAAACCCAGAAACAAATCATAAGAACTGCTTCATATGACTGTTTAACCATGACACAAATTATCATATTCAAAGCACATGACTTTTTCATATACAACAACAGGTTTACTTGTTAGCGAAACATGACTTTTAGACCAAACCCAGATACATGACCAAAACCAGATACACCAAACATGTAGAACAGTTATAAAAAATATTCCAGACACAAAAGTTCCAAAACAGTATCAACAGGAATTAAAAAATACCACACAAATCAACAAAACACAACAACCTTGGCTCTGGTACCAATTGAAGGATCGTTATTTTTATTGTGTTGATGATTCGGGTGGTCTTGGATGATCAAAATACATGTTTTCCATTTTAGAGAGAGAAAGTAGAGAGAGAGGGTGTTCTTGCTAGAGGTTTACACAAAGTATGAAATATTAGATTGAAAGCACCACCCCTTCCATGGATGGAAGGGGTATTTATACTTACACAATACACGACCTCCTATCGGCCTGTGGATCAGGGATACAGTGGGTAAAGACCCGTCCTTCCTCCACGATGTTGCACTACGCTAAACTAAACTAATAACTAACTAATAAACTGATAAATAACGTAACTAACGACAAGTCTACGAGCTAACTTATGCTAGATAATATTTGGGGTGACCGACACTTCAATATGGAATTTTCTAATTCCTAACAAGAAACTTAATCAGATCTCTATGGATAGTTGGCATGACACATACAACTTCAGAGGTCCACTGCATCAGCAGATGGTTTCTTTCACTCTAACAGCAACAACTGAAGCAACTTCTACACCACCTAACGTATCTTTGTGCAGGACAAGTAGTGAATGATACCATGTTTTTATTTCTCATGGTAGAAAAATATTGTTTGAAAATAAATCGAACTCAAATTTTTGAAAATCAACCGGACTCCATTTTTGTCAAAACATAAGTCACTCAATCAACGACTACGGTCATAGATTGAGGGGAAGAGTGATTTTAAATAAAATATTTTCAAACGATATTTCTTCAAAATAGTCCGGTTGTACGATATACAGTGGTGATCTAAAGATTTAATGTTATGTCAAGGTATGATTTTTTCGTTAAACTCAAAGATCTTTCAAAATGAAAATTTTATTTTACTTAAAGATCTCTTAAAATTATCATACCCAACACTAACAATCTTTAATGTCAAAAATTGGTCTTTATCAGTTAATTTCAAAATCTAGCCACGTCTTTCCTCAAAAATTTTTAAATGATTTAAATCAATTGGGATCACAAATCTCAAAAGGTTTGAAATTTTTAATTGGGGGAGAGATCGTGATTTAAATCTCAAATCTGTTTAAATGGTTATTGTTTCAGACTTTCAAAAGCACTCCTTCCTCCATGTGTCAAACGATTTCAAATACTATATCCACATGTTGAGGGGGAGCATTTATCCAAAACTAGAAGAGCATTTAAATCAGGCCACATTAAATGTTGGTCGAGCAAGATTAAGAAGAGCATTTTCTCCATGTTTTCTAAACCTATTTAAATCACTTGAGATCCAAAATCTCAAAGGATTTGATATTTTTGATCGGGGGAGAAAATATGATTTAAATATGAAATCTGATAAAAGGTGATCGTTTTGATTCAAAAGTGCAGGCTGCTCTCCCATATATGCTAAACATTTTCATCAATTGATGCATATATTGAGGGGGCATTTCAAAAGAAAATAAATTATCAATGTACAAAGGCTTCTATGTTTTAACATAAGTATCTTGATTGATTTTCAAAATGGTTTCTCGATAACAAGTGTGATCGTGGAAGTACTTCAAAGACCTCCTTCCTCTATGTGTTAAATGATTTCAAACAACCAACGCACATATTGAGGGGGAGCATTTACCAAAAAAAATCAAAAGGCTTTTTCTATGGAAATTGTGATCAAAGAAAAAATTCAAAGTCCTCTTTCCTTCGTATGCTAAACAATTTCAAAATCACATAGCACGTGTTGAGGGGGAGCATTTCTAAAAAGATCAAAAATAATTAAGGTACAAAATACTTTGATATTATATCACAAGTACCTTGATTGGTTTTCCAAATGATTTTTCAATTGGTTTCAAGGAGGAAAGAACTATACCATAAGACCGACCATTTTACTTTATGCATTGGAGTTATAAGGATGGTAAGGGTAGGTATTCGTTCCCATGATTCCGCCAGAGCCGGAGGGATCTACCCAGGGACAATCCACTAGATAGTGTAGAAGTCATTAGGTATGATAAAAAAAGGAGAAAAAGTGAGAATAAGGGAAGAGTGCCGACCGAGAAAGAGTTAGAACTGGAATAAACCCAACAAGGTTCTAATGATGAAGTCTCGGTAAGCACTGAAGGGGTTGAAGAATGAAAAAGAAATAAAAAGTAAAAAGGGTGAAAAGAAATAGCCCTCCAATAATTCAACCTTAGGGCAGAAACCGGGTTCAATACATATGCTACTGGTGGTTACTAAGGTAACGCCGGTATTGAAGACAAGACGTCATGGACCCAGTGACGCACTGCACTAGACTTCCCAAGCTACTCAAGTTCTCTTAAAAGGACTTGTTTCATTCTCACGGGGAACCCACATTATATATCGACTTTCTATTAGAGATAGTTGATATTGAAGAAGGAGACCCTCTCCCTAGTCTCCGAATAGGAAACCAAAGTGCACTATTGAGTCTAGAGCCAAGAGATCATCAATAAATCTCATTAGGACACAAAATTAATGAAGACTTGTTGTTTCACACAATGTGGAAAGCAAGAATATATTGAGAGTCCTACGCATTATCCTTGTGGTAATTGCCAGAACATCCGATTGATATGTAAAGTATTCACAATGAAGATGGAAATCCTTCTAGAGCCAACATCAAACAAGCTCTTGGTGGGTGACATGCGAGATCCAACATGGATCAAGCTTGTGACAACTGGATAGAAATAATGGGGCGATTCAATCTTGAATCAACCTTGGTCCAGGAAATGAATTGACGAATAATTTTGAAAAACCATTCGATGTGCAATACTATTCTTTTCTCTAGCACATCGACTATGTATTCATTTGTCAAATACAAAAAGTATTTATGATTGAAAATTGATCTTTCTCATAAAACCTTTGTCGTATTGCAAAAACTCTTTCTCTTAAGCAATATGCTATTGTTTTTCAAATCAATTTTTCATCAATCAGTGAATCTCAATTCACTGGTTTACTCACTCCGTGTTGTCTACTTTGGGATGCTCCGGTTTGAGAACGGCTAGATCAAGCTGCGAAACCCTATCAAGGAGATTCTTCGGAATTCTACCTGATAATAGGTAGTATTTATATTGATCAACGGGGAACCGTGGTTCTTGCAACCCTATTCAACGAAAGTGAACAAAGACACTTTCGTGTGTTTTATTGCTAACTGTTGTTTGCAAGAAAATTTAGCGGTTGCAGCTGATCGATATTGAGAAGTCAATTCATAACCGCATGCTCACAGCACACACTCTTAATTGAAGAAAATCATGACAGTCAAAGACATATAACGATGATTACGCTACTCTGATGAAAAGATGTCATGATCCAGAAAGTGTGAGCATGTCGGTCCAAAAGTCACAACATCACATGAAGGCTATACAACAAAGGATGATTCAGAGATTTGATGTGGCTGATGATCTCAAAGATCATCAAGACGTGGATCAGTTAAAGACCTCCACTGAAAGTACAAAGAATGCGGACCTTGAATAATCACTGTTAAAGCACAAAGATTGCGGAATTTGAAGAATTAAAGTCTACAAGCTCGAGCATGAAGATAAAGATAGAATGCTAGGATGCAAAATGTATTTCATGGGGTGACCTCCCTTAGGGGGAGATTGTTGAGATTTTGAAAATCCATGTTGAAGAGTCGGTCACCCCAATTATAGTCTAGTATATCTTAGCTCGTACATATTACGTTATTTATTAGTTAGTTAGTTAGTTTAGCAACACCGTGGAGGACGGACGGGTCTTTACCCACTGTATGCCTGATCCACAGTCCATAAGGGACGTGTAGGAAGATGTATAAATACCCTCTACCTCCCAAGGTAGAGGGTTGAAGCTTTCATTCTAATCTAACATTCTCTTTGTTTTCTCTCATTTCTTTCTCTCTCTAAAAAGCATCTCATCTTCTACTTTCTCTCTCTAAACTATTGCATGATTCGAACCTTATATTTGTGTGTTTGTGTGTTACAATAACCAATATACTACAAAGGTCGAGAATCCCAGCGGGGGAGTATCTTCTCTTCTTTGATTCATGCCGTGAAAGTAGTGAGTGTGATTGAGTAGTTATAAGTTTAGAATAACGAGACCAATTGTAGCGGGTCCCACGGATGGCGCCACTGATTGTACAATAAAACGTACGACCAGGCCTTCGATGGTGATCGAAGGGTATGAGGGGTGTTATGATTGCGCCAAACTTGTAGCTAATCTGCAATAAGAAATATAAGACATTTCGTTAAGTGATTGCGCAAGGGTTGGACCCTGCGAACCACCTCCGGCGTGCGAGTAAGTATGTGTTATGTATTGTAAGTAATGTTAGGAGTGTGAAATGTAGTGTTGAATGAACATACCATCAGTAGTGACTCGTCCAATCTATTTATAGGTAGAAAAATAAGCTTGGAGAGTGTTTGCACATGTTTCGAAGATCATGGGGGCGTCCCATGATTTATGTTAACCGCTAGGGCTTCATCCCCAATCTCTTTGTCTTGGCAGGAAAGCTAAGGAGATAGTGGGAACGTGGGTAAGACCAAGTCAAGTTCTCCTTTGTCTTAGTGTTTCCAAGGTCAGACCCCGAAGGGCTTAGGCCTTCGATTGGCGACTTCCCAATTGGTAACCATGTCAATAATGAATGGTTTTACGCCATCGATGACTTAGGAAGATTGACTTAGTCCTTTGTCATGAAGATTCGACTGAGGCCGAAGGGGAGTCCTTCAACCTGATCAAAGGGTACGTCATCATCGACCTTATTCATTGATAAGCTTACACATCAACCTGATACTTCTACTATCTAATTATCTAAGCTAAGGTGAGGGTGGTCTATGTCTATTGTTGTGTGCTCATATGATGATTAAAAATGTATTTGCTTAGGCTTTATTACTCCCTAGTTATCTCCTATTGGTGGTTGAATTGTCACGTCCTTATTCTTAATCGCGTTGTGTCTCTAAGGTTGTAGGGTATACGTTTATCCCTAACTCTTTAAAGCTACCAAAGGTTAATGACTACAAAATCTATAGGATTTATAAACTTTAACTCTAAGGTATTCTTTGGATGTATAGCCTACAATTACTCTAGGTGATTATAAACTAAGGTTCAACAAAGATTAATCAAGCATTAACAACACAACGAATAACCTATCGCAATACTAGGTCAATCACAACTAAGATAAGAGATAACCAATCAATATTCAATAACTAAGTTTCATATTACCTAAGCAAACACACAAGTAAATTAGCCGGACAAGGGGAACATGCAAGCATACACACAATCAATTGAAGACATAATTGAATTAATGAAGTAAAACACTTATCTTGATGTAAGATAGGGTATGGAACCCTAAAATACTGTACAAGACAGCCTTGGTTCGGTTTAGGTTTTTACTCCACAAAACTACACACTGAAAACTAAAAAATTCGGTTTCTATATATAATGTTACAACTGCGATGGCGTCACCCTTTAGTTTGTGACGCCTTCGGGTCGCCGTCATTAGGGTTTCGTCTTGGTCACGTTATCATTTTGACGACGTCACCTTATGTTCGTGACGCCGTCGCGCGCCTTGAGTCTCTGACGCCGTCTGGATCAAATCTAGGCCGTCTGAGCTGCGACGCCCTACTCTTTTAAAACCTGATGCCGTCGCTTGTAAATAAGCAATTTGGCTACTGAGTCATCACAAAACTTGTTCTGACGGCGTCACAAGTATAACCTGACACCTTCCCCTTCAGTTTCAGCAGCTTGAGTGTCTCGATTCTTAACTTTGGCCATTTTCTTCGTATATTCGCGCCTTTTCGTCCGAATAAGTGTCATTCCAGCAATTTGCCTTCAAGATACCTAAAAAGTGAAAAGGAACGATATTAAGTAATAACGGATACAAAAGTGATCAAATAAGGGCTTAAATGACCCCTCAAAAAGGTACATTTTAAAACTTTATCAAATATCACTATACTTGGTATTTGCTTGTCCTCAAGCAAATGTGCTTTTAGCCAATTGATTTATAAGTTAGAGGTCATGAAGCATTAGTTTAGAACGATCCACAACACATATAAGCCCCGCAAAAGTCATAACAAGCATGAAAATTACATACTAGCACCTCACATGGGGTGTTTGGATACTCACATCTCTCGGGTGTATATGAAATATAACAAGTTGGAAATGGAAGATAAACACTCATTAACCGGTCCTAGTACATAGATTACCATAGGCTTGAGACTAGATCAAACCTCCATCGCTTTGGCGTAAGCACCTAGGAAAGACTATCCAAGAGGTCTTTTAAAAGGGTTGTAACGTTAGGCTTACGGTAGGGAAACAAAGGGTTTGGTGGGATAGGCGATTTAGTGGTGGCAAGTCAAAAATCTCTATGTTACAAGCATGCGAAGAATGGCGTTGCTAAGCCAAGACTCGACACTCTAAACTCTAGATAACTGAAATAAACAAACATAAATTTAAAGATAGATGTAGGATGGTAGCCCGTATGTATATATCTATATATATTTTTTTACAGTCTATTTTTTTTTCATGCACTTTTACTCTACCATCCTCTACGATAACATCAAAATGATAGGGATTTATAGGCACATCCCTACACTTGAGTTTTTATTACTCTAACCTTAATTTGACCCGAATTGAAAAGATCAAAACACTTGGAGTACATTATTATGCAAATAAAGGGAATTTGAATTTAACGTTCCCTTCCCGTTATTTCATAAAGTTTAACTTTTCCCATGAGTCCCAATCGTCCCAAAACTTTGTACAAAGGATATGACTCAACTTAGCAACTTATGCAAGCAACTAGATAATTTGTAAGATATAGGATTTCACAAACACACTAAACCATAATCAAAGTGAGGCGTTCAAGTAGTTTAGAGAGAGAAAGTTCTAGAGAGAGAGAGGGAAGAGAGTTGGGAACTATGTGAAACAAAGAAAAATGGTATTGAAGCTCCAACCCTCTACCTTGAGAGGTAGAGGGTATTTATAGTTTCTTACAAACAAACGCCACCTACGGGTTGTGGATCAGGCATTGATGAGTGTCTAAATACTCATCATTTTTGTACCATTTAAACTGCAAAAACATCTGAAAACACTCAGAAATGTATCAAAATGATAAAAATATCACAAATAAGTGTTTTATGTGTTTTAAATGCAAAAATATCAAAATCTGGTGAAAAACGTATAAAGTTTGCATAATTGGCAGTTTTAGTCCCCCAAGTTTTAAAAGTTGTCAAAAACAGTCCCTGGTAAAACAAAATAAAGAAAAATGTTATTCAAGGTCCCTGAATTATTCTAACTTGTCAAAAATGGTCCTTGAATACATCTTTTGTTAAATGGCAGAAAAGGTCCCTGAACTTTCATAAAATGTCAAGTTTGGTCCCTGGAAAATTGAAAATGTCAAAACTGGTCCTTGTACTATTGGAAATTGTCAAAATTGGTCCTTGTGACAACTTTGGAGAAATGACAGTAATGGTCCCTCTAGTTTGGCAAAATTGCAAAGTTAGTCCTTGTTATATTAAACCAAACCTTGACCCTTTCCCATTTTTGACCCCTGCCTTTAAACCCTTGACCCTTCCTGTTTTTGAACCCTTGGTCAACCCAAGTCAAACAAACAGACTTTTCCCTCCCTTATCCTGTACACCTTCTTCCCCAGCCACTTGCCCTGCAACACCTCACCTATTCCTCTCCCATCACCTTATCCCTTCCAACCCCTCTCCCCATCATCATACCTAGCCACCCCCTAGTGCTAGTTCAGAGTCCACAGAGGTCAAATAGCCTTTTCCCGCCAAAACACATCAAATGGTCAAAATGCTCCACACTCATCTATTGGCTCACAAGGGTGGTGGGATTTGCTCAGAAGGACACGTGGAAGCTTATGGGTGTATAAAAAGGAAGAAAGAAGCAAAGGATTGGACAGTAGTTAGTTTTATTTGTCATTTGTATGTCGTTTTTAATTTTAATGTTTTAGTTTAGTTTAAAAGCTTTAATTCTCTGTTCCTTTGTACTCAACTTAAGGTATTTCATCATTATAATCATATTTCAAGTCTCAATTCAAGGTCTCATTTATATTTCACATTTTGATGTTTACTGTTGAAAATTGCAAACTCATATCTTACACTAAAGCTTCCAATAGCTTATTTCCCCAATCAAACAAGCTTATATAAGCTTACTATAGCTTTTTGTAAGTTTGCAGTTAAGTTTTAAGCAATTTTGGATCATGGTCAATAAAAGTCAACATGGGGCAAACATGATGCAGAATTGGATATGTGTTGGGTCAGAGCTGGATTTGGGTTAGTTTAGAACTCATTGGGTTGGTTTAGAATAGGTGGTGGTCCTTGGGTTCACTGTTTTCAAGCCATTGTGGCTAAGGACATATGTAAGTCATTTTCAAGTTATGTAGTATAATCTGTTCTTGTGGTTTATAAGAATTCTAATCTGTTCATTAAGTAGTAATTAGGTTAAGTAAACTTAGATTGATCAAAATTACATGTTAGATTAGTAGTTAGCTTAGTTTCATTTGCTAATTAGTGTGTTAAAGGTGTGTTTGGATTTACTGTCATAACTGTCCCAGAGGTGCATTCATTGATAGCTTATTGTTGGTTCAAGCTTATTTAGCATAATTGAACTCATTTGAGTCTTAGTTTTGTGCCTGCAAGCTCAAGAAGTCAACATTTCACAAAATCTGTCTCAACTGCCTCACTGTTGTGAATTTGGATAAGCAAACTCTTGTTTTGTGTTTAAAAGTCTTAGACAAAGCTTGCATTAAGTTCATTTCATCAATATACTTCATTATCAGTCCTTAAATTGAACCCAAAGTTCATAAAAGTCAACTACACACAACTGCTTCAAAAGTCAAATTGGTAAAAATCAGTTTTGAGCCATTCTAAGATGAATTTTCATTGATTCATTTCTGGGTGTTAACAAGTGAAACTTGGTGTCTAAAAAACTTCAGCTGGTCTCCTTTCTTATTACTATTTTTGTGGATTTTTACAAAATTTTTATAAGTCTCAAAATGTCTTGTCAATATAGGCACAAATGCCCTGTGCATTGACTCAGTTAATACTGAGTCTGCACAGGGTTGGTGCAGCCTTGCACAAAGCTCAATAGAGCTTGTCTAGGTCTCTTTTTTGGTTTACAAGCTCTCACCCAGGTCTAGTTCAGGATCTAGCATCTGTTTTTAAGTTTCCAGCTTATTCAAGTGCTTATTTTCTAGTCCTAAGTTGGCCTCAGAATCTATTTTTGTGCTTTGTTTCAATTTCATCAAATCTTGGTAATTTGCAATCCAGAGGTTATAGCTTGTTGATTCTAGTTGCATTTGGTAACTTTTAGCTTATTTTAGCTTGTGGAATCAGTTGGTGGCTTTTTGTTTCCATTTGCTTATTTCAAATGCTTATTTCTAAGCACTTGACTTAGCAGCCTCAATTTTTCACACACAAGCCCCTGTTTTTCCATTTTCCTTAGATTCCTTATATTATTTTAGAGTTTTCCTAAATTTTTCAGATTTTTCCTAGTCATTTTGCTATTTTTCTGCATTTTAATTACTTTTTAGCACTTTTTAATTAGCATTTAATACAAAAAATTAAGAAAAGGTTCAAAAAAATAATTTTTCATTTTTCTTAAGTTAAGATAAATATAAAAACACAAAAAAATATTTTTCCAAATTTTTCTTAGTCAAATTTGTATTTTTAAATAATTTAATTAGTTTTTAATAGTTTTTAATTCATAAAAAATAGAAAAATAATCAGAAAAATACAAAAATAGTTTTGAAAATTCTATTTTGTTATTTTAGATTTTTCTAAGTCATAGTTTTATTTTTCTAGCTTTATTTCATATTTTCTTGTATTTTAGGTTATTATTTAATATTTAAAAATAGTTTTTAATTAATAATAATTAATTAAATAGTTATAAAAATAATTTTCTTTTTCTAATAATTTTTTTTATCATTAGGTTTGTAAAAATATCATTTTCATATTTTTAGGATTAATACTGTTTAAGTTTCATATTTTCTAGTGTACGTCACGTAGTTTTTAAATTAAGTTTATTAAAACATAAAATCAAAAACATCATTTTGCAAATAGTGATAGCGTTTATTTAATATTTTTTATCTTTTTAACTTTCTTTAATTTGCATTTAAGCCCCTTTATTTTATGGGATTTTCCTTAGTTATAATCATATTCAAATCTCTTTTCCTGTTCAAATCTCTCGATCACTACACGTTTGGCTATTCTCGCACAGCTCGTTGGGACTTAACGACCTGGGGAAACACTATACTCTCCTGATCTAAATTGAATTTGGTGTTTGAGCTGTTTTAAGTTCCTTACGGTTAGCCATTCACAAGTGGCTAGCTCGCGTGAGAAAACTTGACGGTTTTGCACCAATCAAATTTTGGCGCCGCTGCCGGGGAGCAGTGCTAATAGTCTTACATTTAGCAGATTAGTGATTTGAATATTCACTCTTTGTTTATACCATCTATATGTTAATATTTTCTTATATAAATCAAAAACCCAAAAATATTTTCTTTCTTATTTTTACAAAATGTTTATCCAAAAATCCAAAAATATCCATCTTTACCCTCTCACATCTTTGATTCTTCATCCCTACCCCTCTGAAAACATTTGATTCTTTCTATGTCTTATCCTCACCCTCTTGGTTGTCAATGGTGTGGTGGTCCTTATAATGGTGGCAATTGCCCCAGTTGTAGCATGGTGGAATCAGGAAACGGGTCTGTCTATAACCAGGATCCCTATTCCTACCATAACACAACTGATTTATTCCATCAGCTACCACACTGTGAGACTCAGCAGTTTTACTATTGTGAGTACTGTGGTGGTTCACACTCCAGTTCTGATTGTCAATCGGGAAACACGCTTGTCTATGAGCAGGTTCCTGATAACAATTATGACTACAACACATATGACTCACAACCACATCAGTTTTACTGTTGTGAGTATTGTGGAGGTCCTCACTCTAGCTCTGATTGTCAAAAAAGGAATCCATTTCCTTGTAACAATTACGACTCTTCATATCATGACCAACCTCCACAGTACCAAGTGAATCAGGCACCACCTCAGCCTGAGCCACTTCCTCAAAATCTTCTACTTGATCTTTTGGATTTAGTGAAAGATTTGAAGGAATGTAAACATCCCCAAGATAATCCAAATGAAAAATCCATGGAAGTTTTGTTAGCTGAAGAACGGACTGCTAAATTAGATTCCCAGATTGCCTTTGAAAAATCTATTAGGGAATCAATTGCAAAAGAAAAAGCAGCCAAATCTAGCTCTCGATTCCGTTTCATTCCTGATGACGATGATGATGAAGTTACCCTTGATATTAGTCAACTTTGTACAGGTTCATCAAGTTCATTAGTTGAAATTCCTTCCATGAAAAATCAGGGAGAAAAGACTATGATGGAATTACTAGCAGAAGAACAAATGGAAAGTATAAAACATATGTATGCTAGTCCTTCTAAACTCCCTCAGTCAGTTGATATCCCAGCAGTTGAGATTCCATCTCAAACAACTGCTATCACACCCGAAGCTCCCACTCACTCTCTGAGCATGGGGGACGAGCATCTTGACACTGTTCCTGAAAAGGAATCGGACGAATTCATAAAGTCTAGTGTTGAGAACCTTGTCCCAATCCCAAGAGAGTCACAGGGAATTACTGATCATGTGTGTGATATCCCTCCTCCTCTTGTCTTCCAAAATGATCATATTGAGATGTTCTCCGATTCTAATGATGATGATTTGTTATCTTGTGGAGACATCGTTTATGTGGAAGATTTACCTTCTGAGCTTGTTAGCTTAGAAGAAGAGAATGATGAAGTTACTAACACTGAAATCAAAGATGAAGCACTTCGTGCAACATTACTGAATGTCAGTCTTCTCATTTCTAAAATCGAGGCTTTCAATAAAAAACCTATTTCATCTCCTATCCCCATTAAGGATAGTGACATTCTTTCCGATGATTCTAATCCGGAAATGAAAGCCTCCTGTTTTGATAATATGGGAGAGAAGATTAGTGGCAGTACCACTTTTCATTCTCATAATTCTCTCCCCGATTATGAATCATTTACATTAGAGGAGTTCACCAATGAACCCACTCATATCAATTCTGAATATGATTCATTCACCTTCATGGAGTTCTCAGATGAACTCACTCATATCATATCTCCGCCAGAGTATGATAACTTCTACTTTGATCTAGACACACCCGGGATATGTCTAGACCAATTGAGCTTAAAAGATGAAATTCATGCTATTATGAATTCTCCTTCTGATGATGATGAGTTAGTCAAGATTATTATCATGACTTTCTTTCTCTTCTTCACCTATCCCGTGGCTTCTCCTGTTCTTCACTCCTTCGGGAATGAGGACATTATCTTTGACCCCGGCATTTCCATGTACCATTTGTGAGCTGGGTCTGTCTGTATATCTCGTCGGCGTGGAACTTTCACGTACTTCAATGTTTATCCAAACATCTTGAATGAAAGTCCGATGGAGATTGTCTCTTCCACTTACTTCCCCATGAACCAATTAATTCGGGTCGAGTCAAGCTAGCGACTCGGTAATCAAAAACAGTAGTTAAACATGGGTTTTCACCCGTGTGTACCACCCTAGTGTGGGGGAGATGCCCCACATATTGTATATAGATCTTAAAAATGAATGAAAATTGTAAATATTAAAAAAGAGAATAATTGTTGTGTTTCTACACTTAGCTAGTAATGTTATCTTTTTACGTTCTAAGTTTCGGCATAACAGCCGGTACTTTGAATATTGACGACAATATTCATTTCTAAGTGTGGGGGGGAAATTCTGGCGAATTTGATCATAAAATGTACCCTATTAGTCCCTTTTTCCCCCAAAATGGCCAAATTTTAAAATTTTTTTTAGTGGAAGTACTATGTACTAAACACAACAAATGGTAATCAGTCCACCATGTCTAACCCACATAAGGATTGGCTAATCCAGGAGCAAACGGCTCTTGGTAAAGATATCTCAAATCCGTTGACGGCTTGCAATTTGCCCAAAATTGTATGGTATTCAGCTCACCATATCCTTAAAAGTGAAGAGTTGGCTAGCCCGCAAGTTTATGGCTTGTGGTAAAGGCAGTGGAAAACCCATAATTGGTAATCAGCTCACCAAAGATAATATTGATAATTTATCTAAGAGTTGGCTAGTCCAGAGCAAACGGCTTCTGGTAAAGACAAATCAAATCCGTTTACAGCTTATGATTTGCTCAAAATCATTTGGTTATCATTGTACCAAGGTTCTTACTTGAACTGAAACAACTGGCTACTCCAGAAGTGATGGCTTTTGGTAAAGAGTTTTTAAAATCCATTAAAATTCTAAAACGTTGCTAGGGACTAGCAATATCTTAGTGTGGGGGATTGATGAGTGTCTAAATACTCATCATTTTTGTACCATTTAAACTGCAAAAACATCTGAAAACACTCAGAAATGTATCAAAATGATAAAAATATCACAAATAAGTGTTTTATGTGTTTTAAATGCAAAAATATCAAAATCTGGTGAAAAACGTATAAAGTTTGCATAATTGGCAGTTTTAGTCCCCCAAGTTTTAAAAGTTATCAAAAACAGTCCCTAGTAAAACAAAATAAAGAAAAATGTTATTCAAGGTCCCTGAATTATTCTAACTTGTCAAAAATGGTCCTTGAATACATCTTTTGTTAAATGGCAGAAAAGGTCCCTGAACTTTCATAAAATGTCAAGTTTGGTCCCTGGAAAATTGAAGATGTCAAAACTGGTCCTTGTACTATTAGAAATTGTCAAAATTGGTCCTTGTGACAACTTTGGAGAAATGACAGTAATGGTCCCTCTAGTTTGGCAAAATTGCAAAGTTAGTCCTTGTTATATTAAACCAAACCTTGACCCTTTCCCATTTTTGACCCCTGCCTTTAAACCCTTGACCCTTCCTGTTTTTGAACCCTTGGTCAACCCAAGTCAAACAAACAGACTTTTCCCTCCCTTATCCTGTACACGTTCTTCCCCAGCCACTTGCCCTGCAACACCTCACCTATTCCTCTCCCATCACCTTATCCCTTCCAACCCCTCTCCTCATCATCATACCTAGCCACCCCCTAGTGCTAGTTCAGAGTCCACAGAGGTCAAATAGCCTTTTCCCGCCAAAACACATCAAATGGTCAAAATGCTCCACACTCATCTATTGGCTCACAAGGGTGGTGGGATTTGCTCAGAAGGATACGTGGAAGCTTATGGGTGTATAAAAAGGAAGAAAGAAGCAAAGGATTGGACAGTAGTTATTTTTATTTTTCATTTGTATGTCGTTTTTAATTTTAATGTTTTAGTTTAGTTTAAAAGCTTTAATTCTCTGTTCCTTTGTACTCAACTTAAGGTATTTCATCATTATAATCATATTTCAAGTCTCAATTCAAGGTCTCATTTATATTTCACATTTTGATGTTTACTGTTGAAAATTGCAAACTCATATCTTACACTAAAGCTTCCAATAGCTTATTTCCCCAATCAAACAAGCTTATATAAGCTTACTATAGCTTTTTGTAAGTTTGCAGTTAAGTTTTAAGCAATTTTGGATCATGGTCAATAAAAGTCAACATGGGGCAAACATGATGCAGAATTGGATATGTGTTGGGTCAGAGCTGGATTTGGGTTAGTTTAGAACTCATTGGGTTGGTTTAGAATAGGTGGTGGTCCTTGGGTTCACTGTTTTCAAGCCATTGTGGCTAAGGACATATGTAAGTCATTTTCAAGTTATGTAGTATAATCTGTTCTTGTGGTTTATAAGAATTCTAATCTGTTCATTAAGTAGTAATTAGGTTATGTAAACTTAGATTGATCAAAATTACATGTTGGATTAGTAGTTAGCTTAGTTTCATTTGCTAATTAGTGTATTAAAGGTGTGTTTGGATTTACTGTCATAACTGTCCCAGAGGTGCATTCAGTGATAGCTTATTGTTGGTTCAAGCTTATTTAGCATAATTGAACTCATTTGAGTCTTAGTTTTGTGCTTGCAAGCTCAAGAAGTCAACATTTCACAAAATCTGTCTCAACTGCCTCACTGTTGTGAATTTGGATAAGCAAACTCTTGTTTTGTGTTTAAAAGTCTTAGACAAAGCTTGCATTAAGTTCATTTCATCAATATACTTCATTATCAGTCCTTAAATTGAACCCAAAGTTCATAAAAGTCAACTACACACAACTGCTTCAAAAGTCAAATTGGTAAAAATCAGTTTTGAGCCATTCTAAGATGAATTTTCATTGATTCATTTCTGGGTGTTAACAAGTGAAACTTGGTGTCTAAAAAACTTCAGCTGGTCTCCTTTCTTATTACTATTTTTGTGGATTTTTACAAAATTTTTATAAGTCTCAAAATGTCTTGTCAATATAGGCACAAATGCCCTGTGCATTGACTCAGTTAATACTGAGTCTGCACAGGGTTGGTGCAGCCTTGCACAAAGCTCAATAGAGCTTGTCTAGGTCTCTTTTTTGGTTTACAAGCTCTCACCCAGGTCTAGTTCAGGATCTAGCATCTGTTTTTAAGTTTCCAGCTTATTCAAGTGCTTATTTTCTAGTCCTAAGTTGGCCTCAGAATCTGTTTTTGTGCTTTGTTTCAATTTCATCAAATCTTGGTAATTTGCAATCCAGAGGTTATAGCTTGTTGATTCTAGTTGCATTTGGTCACTTTTAGCTTATTTTAGCTTGTGGAATCAGTTGGTGGCTTTTTGTTTCCATTTGCTTATTTCAAATGCTTATTTCTAAGCACTTGACTTAGCAGCCTCAATTTTTCACACACAAGCCCCTGTTTTTCCATTTTCCTTAGATTCCTTATATTATTTTAGAGTTTTCCTGAAGTTTTCAGATTTTTCCTAGTCATTTTGCTATTTTTCTGCATTTTAATTACTTTTTAGCACTTTTTAATTAGCATTAAATACAAAAAATTAAGAAAAGGTTCAAAAAAATATTTTTTCATTTTTCTTAAGTTAAGATAAATATAAAAAGACAAAAAAATATTTTTCCAAATTTTTCTTAGTCAAATTTGTATTTTTAAATAATTTAATTAGTTTTTAATAGTTTTTAATTCATAAAAAATAGAAAAATAATCAGAAAAATACAAAAATAGTTTTGAAAATTCTCTTTTGTTATTTTAGATTTTTCTAAGTCATAGTTTTATTTTTCTAGCTTTATTTCATATTTTCTTGTATTTTAGGTTATTATTTAATTTTTAAAAATAGTTTTTAATTAATAATAATTAATTAAATAGTTATAAAAATAATTTTCTTTTTCTAATAATTTTATTTTATCATTAGGTTTGTAAAAATATCATTTTCATATTTTTAGGATTAATACTGTTTAAGTTTCATATTTTCTAGTGTACGTCACGTAGTTTTTAAATTAAGTTTATTAAAACATAAAATCAAAAACATCATTTTGCAAATAGTGATAGCGTTTATTTAATATTTTTTATCTTTTTAACTTTCTTTAATTTGCATTTAAGCCCCTGTAGTTTATGGGCTTTTCCTTAGTTATAATCATATTCAAATCTCTTTTCTCGTTCAAATCTCTCGATCACTACACGTTTGGCTATTCTCGCACAGCTCGTTGGGACTTAACGACCTGGGGAAACACTATACTCTCCTGATCTAAATTGAATTTGGTGTTTGAGCTGTTTTAAGTTCCTTACGGTTAGCCATTCACAAGTGGCTAGCTCGCGTGAGAAAACTTGACGGTTTTGCACCAATCAAATTTTGGCGCCGCTGCCGGGGAGCAGTGCTAATAGTCTTACGTTTAGTAGATTAGTGATTTGAATATTCACTCTTTGTTTATACCATCTATATGTTTATATTTTCTTATATAAATCAAAAACCCAAAAATATTTTCTTTCTTATTTTTACAAAATGTTTATCCAAAAATCCAAAAATATCCATCTTTACCCTCTCACATCTTTGATTCTTCATCCCTACCCCTCTGAAAACATTTGATTCTTTCTATGTCTTATCCTCACCCTCTTGGTTGTCAATGGTGTGGTGGTCCTTATAATGGTGGCAATTGCCCCAGTTGTAGCATGGTGGAATCAGGAAACGGGTCTGTCTATAACCAGGATCCCTATTCCTACCATAACACAACTGATTTATTCCATCAGCTACCACACTGTGAGACTCGGCAGTTTTACTGTTGTGAGTACTGTGGTGGTTCACACTCCAGTTCTGATTGTCAATCGGGAAACACGCTTGTCTATGAGCAGGTTCCTGATAACAATTATGACTACAACACATATGACTCACAACCACATCAGTTTTACTGTTGTGAGTATTGTGGAGGTCCTCACTCTAGCTCTGATTGTCAAACAAGGAATCCATTTCCTTGTAACAATTACGACTCTTCATATCATGACCAACCTCCACAGTACCAAGTGAATCAGGCACCACCTCAGCCTGAGCCACTTCCTCAAAATCTTCTACTTGATCTTTTGGATTTAGTGAAAGATTTGAAGGAATGTAAACATCCCCAAGATAATCCAAATGAAAAATCCATGGAAGTTTTGTTAGCTGAAGAACGGACTGCTAAATTAGATTCCCAGATTGCCTTTGAAAAATCTATTAGGGAATCAATTGCAAAAGAAAAAGCAGCCAAATCTAGCTCTCGATTCCGTTTCATTCCTGATGACGATGATGATGAAGTTACCCTTGATATTAGTCAACTTTGTACAGGTTCATCAAGTTCATCAGTTGAAATTCCTTCCATGAAAAATCAGGGAGAAAAGACTATGATGGAATTACTAGCAGAAGAACAAATGGAAAGTATAAAACATATGTATGCTAGTCCTTCTAAACTCCCTCAGTCAGTTGATATCCCAGCAGTTAAGATTCCATCTCAAACAACTGCTATCACACCCGAAGCTCCCACTCACTCTCTGAGCATGGGGGACGAGCATCTTGACACTGTTCCTGAAAAGGAATCAGACGAATTCATAAAGTCTAGTTTTGAGAACCTTGTCCCAATCCCAAGAGAGTCACAGGGAATTATTGATCATGTGTGTGATATCCCTCCTCCTCTTGTCTTCCAAAATGATCATATTGAGATGTTCTCCGATTCTAATGATGATGATTTGTTATCTTGTGGAGACATCGTTTATGTGGAAGATTTACCTTCTGAGCTTGTTAGCTTAGAAGAAGAGAATGATGAAGTTACTGACACTGAAATCAAAGATGAAGCACTTCGTGCAACATTACTGAATGTCAGTCTTCTCATTTCTAAAATCGAGGCTTTCAATAAAAAACCTATTTCATCTCCTATCCCCATTAAGGATAGTGACATTCTTTCCGATGATTCTAATCCGGAAATGAAAGCCTCCTGTTTTGATAATATGGGAGAGAAGATTAGTGGCAGTACCACTTTTCATTCTCATAATTCTCTCCCCGATTATGAATCATTTACATTAGAGGAGTTCACAAATGAACCCACTCATATCAATTATGAATATGATTCATTCACCTTCATGGAGTTCTCAGATGAACTCACTCATATCATATCTCCGCCAGAGTATGATAACTTCTACTTTGATCTAGACACACCCGGGATATGTCTAGACCAATTGAGCTTAAAAGATGAAATTCATGCTATTATGAATTCTCCTTCTGATGATGATGAGTTAGTCAAGATTATTATCATGACTTTCTTTCTCTTCTTCACCTATCCCGTGGCTTCTCCTGTTCTTCACTCCTTCGGGAATGAGGACATTATCTTTGACCCCGGCATTTCCATGTACCATTTGTGAGCCGGGTCTGTCTGTATATCTCGTCGGTGTGGAACTTTCACGTACTTCAATGTTTATCCAAACATCTTGAATGAAAGTCCGATGGAGATTGTCTCTTCCACTTACTTCCCCATGAACCAATTAATTCGGGGTCGAGTCAAGCTAGCGACTCGGTAATCAAAAATAGTAGTTAAACATGGGTTTTCACCCGTGTGTACCACCCTAGTGTGGGGGAGATGCCCCACATATTGTATATAGATCTTAAAAATGAATGAAAATTGTAAATATTAAAAAAGAGAATAATTGTTGTGTTTCTACACTTAGCTAGTAATGTTATCTTTTTACGTTCTAAGTTTCGGCATAACAGCCGGTACTTTGAATATTGAGGACAATATTCATTTCTAAGTGTGGGGGGGAAATTCTGGCGAATTTGATCATAAAATGTACCCTTTTAGTCCCTTTTTCCCCCAAAATGGCCAAATTTTAAATTTTTTTTAGTGGAAGTACTATGTACTAAACACAACAAATGGTAATCAGTCCACCATGTCTAACCCACATAAGGATTGGCTAATCCAGGAGCAAACGGCTCTTGGTAAAGATATCTCAAATCCGTTGACGGCTTGCAATTTGCCCAAAATTGTATGGTATTCAGCTCACCATATCCTTAAAAGTGAAGAGTTGGCTAGCCCGCAAGTTTATGGCTTGTGGTAAAGGCAGTGGAAAACCCATAATTGGTAATCAGCTCACCAAAGATAATATTGATAATTTATCTAAGAGTTGGCTAGTCCAGAGCAAACGGCTTCTGGTAAAGACAAATCAAATCCGTTTACAGCTTATGATTTGCTCAAAATCATTTGGTTATCATTGTACCAAGGTTCTTACTTGAACTGAAACAACTGGCTACTCCAGAAGTGATGGCTTTTGGTAAAGAGTTTTTAAAATCCATTAAAATTCTAAAACGTTGCTAGGGACTAGCAATATCTTAGTGTGGGGGATTGATGAGTGTCTAAATACTCATCATTTTTGTACCATTTAAACTGCAAAAACATCTGAAAACACTCAGAAATGTATCAAAATGATAAAAATATTACAAATAAGTGTTTTATGTGTTTTAAATGCAAAAATATCAAAATCTGGTGAAAAACGTATAAAGTTTGCATAATTGGCAGTTTTAGTCCCCCAAGTTTTAAAAGTTGTCAAAAACAGTCCCTAGTAAAACAAAATAAAGAAAAATGTTATTCAAGGTCCTCGAATTATTCTAAATTGTCAAAAATGGTCCTTGAATACATCTTTTGTAAAATGGCAGAAAAGGTCCCTGAACTTTCATAAAATGTCAAGTTTGGTCCCTGGAAAATTGAAAATGTCAAAACTGGTCCTTGTACTATTGGAAATTGTCAAAATTGGTCTTTGTGACAACTTTGGAGAAATGACAGTAATGGTCCCTCTAGTTTGGTAAAATTGCAAAGTTAGTCCTTGTTATATTAAACCAAACCTTGACCCTTTCCCATTTTTGACCCCTGCCTTTAAACCCTTGACCCTTCCTGTTTTTGAACCCTTGGTCAACCCAAGTCAAACAAACAGACTTTTCCCTCCCTTATCCTGTACACCTTCTTCCCCAGCCACTTGCCCTGCAACACCTCACCTATTCCTCTCCCATCACCTTATCCCTTCCAACCCCTCTCCTCATCATCATACCTAGCCACCCCCTAGTGCTAGTTCAGAGTCCACAGAGGTCAAATAGCCTTTTCCCGCCAAAACACATCAAATGGTCAAAATGCTCCACACTCATCTATTGGCTCACAAGGGTGGTGGGATTTGCTCAGAAGGACACGTGGAAGCTTATGGGTGTATAAAAAGGAAGAAAGAAGCAAAGGATTGGACAGTAGTTAGTTTTATTTTTCATTTGTATGTCGTTTTTAATTTTAATGTTTTAGTTTAGTTTAAAAGCTTTAATTCTCTGTTCCTTTGTACTCAACTTAAGGTATTTCATCATTATAATCATATTTCAAGTCTCAATTCAAGGTCTCATTTATATTTCACATTTTGATGTTTACTGTTGAAAATTTCAAACTCATATCTTACACTAAAGCTTCCAATAGCTTATTTCCCCAATCAAACAAGCTTATATAAGCTTACTATAGCTTTTTGTAAGTTTGCAGTTAAGTTTTAAGCAATTTTGGATCATGGTCAATAAAAGTCAACATGGGGCAAACATGATGCAGAATTGGATATGTGTTGGGTCAGAGCTGGATTTGGGTTAGTTTAGAACTCATTGGGTTGGTTTAGAATAGGTGGTGGTCCTTGGGTTCACTGTTTTCAAGCCATTGTGGCTAAGGACATATGTAAGTCATTTTCAAGTTATGTAGTATAATCTGTTCTTGTGGTTTATAAGAATTCTAATCTGTTCATTAAGTAGTAATTAGGTTAAGTAAACTTAGATTGATCAAAATTACATGTTGGATTAGTAGTTAGCTTAGTTTCATTAGCTAATTAGTGTATTAAAGGTGTGTTTGGATTTACTGTCATAACTGTCCCAGAGGTGCATTCAGTGATAGCTTATTGTTGGTTCAAGCTTATTTAGCATAATTGAACTCATTTGAGTCTTAGTTTTGTGCCTGCAAGCTCAAGAAGTCAACATTTCACAAAATCTGTCTCAACTGCCTCACTGTTGTGAATTTGGATAAGCAAACTCTTGTTTTGTGTTTAAAAGTCTTAGACAAAGCTCGCATTAAGTTCATTTCATCAATATACTTCATTATCAGTCCTTAAATTGAACCCAACGTTCATAAAAGTCAACTACACACAACTGCTTCAAAAGTCAAATTGGTAAAAATCAGTTTTGAGCCATTCTAAGATGAATTTTCATTGATTCATTTCTGGGTGTTAACAAGTGAAACTTGGTGTCTAAAAAACTTCAGCTGGTCTCCTTTCTTATTACTATTTTTGTGGATTTTTACAAAATTTTTATAAGTCTCAAAATGTCTTGTCAATATAGGCACAAATGCCCTGTGCATTGACTCAGTTAATACTGAGTCTGCACAGGGTTGGTGCAGCCTTGCACAAAGCTCAATAGAGCTTGTCTAGGTCTCTTTTTTGGTTTACAAGCTCTCACCCAGGTCTAGTTCAGGATCTAGCATCTGTTTTTAAGTTTCCAGCTTATTCAAGTGCTTATTTTCTAGTCCTAAGTTGGCCTCAGAATCTGTTTTTGTGCTTTGTTTCAATTTCATCAAATCTTGGTAATTTGCAATCCAGAGGTTATAGCTTGTTGATTCTAGTTGCATTTGGTCACTTTTAGCTTATTTTAGCTTGTGGAATCAGTTGGTGGCTTTTTGTTTCCATTTGCTTATTTCAAATGCTTATTTCTAAGCACTTGACTTAGCAGCCTCAATTTTTCACACACAAGCCCCTTTTTTTCCATTTTCCTTAGATTCCTTATATTATTTTAGAGTTTTCCTGAATTTTTCAGATTTTTCCTAGTCATTTTGCTATTTTTCTGCATTTTAATTACTTTTTAGCACTTTTTAATTAGCATTTAATACAAAAAATTAAGAAAAGGTTCAAAAAAATAATTTTTCATTTTTCTTAAGTTAAGATAAATATAAAAAGACAAAAAAATATTTTTCCAAATTTTTCTTAGTCAAATTTGTATTTTTAAATAATTTAATTAGTTTTTAATAGTTTTTAATTCATAAAAAATAGAAAAATAATCAGAAAAATACAAAAATAGTTTTGAAAATTCTCTTTTGTTATTTTAGATTTTTCTAAGTCATAGTTTTATTTTTCTAGCTTTATTTCATATTTTATTGTATTTTAGGTTATTATTTAATATTTAAAAATAGTTTTTAATTAATAATAATTAATTAAATAGTTATAAAAATAATTTTCTTTTTCTAATAATTTTCTTTTATCATTAGGTTTGTAAAAATATCATTTTCATATTTTTAGGATTAATACTGTTTAAGTTTCATATTTTCTAGTGTACGTCACGTAGTTTTTAAATTAAGTTTATTA
The DNA here is from genome assembly GCA_019973895.1 of Chrysanthemum seticuspe. NCBI lineage: Eukaryota > Viridiplantae > Streptophyta > Magnoliopsida > Asterales > Asteraceae > Chrysanthemum > Chrysanthemum seticuspe. The sequence goes on along the minus strand of BPTQ01000005.1, from coordinate 259,192,869 downwards.
AAACATAAAATCAAAAACATCATTTTGCAAATAGTGATAGCGTTTATTTAATATTTTTTATCTTTTTAACTTTCTTTAATTTGCATTTAAGCCCCTGTAGTTTATGGGCTTTTCCTTAGTTATAATCATATTCAAATCTCTTTTCCCGTTCAAATCTCTCGATCACTACACGTTTGGCTATTCTCGCACAGCTCGTTGGGACTTAACGACCTGGGGAAACACTATACTCTCCTGATCTAAATTGAATTTGGTGTTTGAGCTGTTTTAAGTTCCTTACGGTTAGCCATTCACAAGTGGCTAGCTCGCGTGAGAAAACTTGACGGTTTTGCACCAATCAAATTTTGGCGCCGCTGCCGGGGAGCAGTGCTAATAGTCTTACGTTTAGCAGATTAGTGATTTGAATATTCACTCTTTGTTTATACCATCTATATGTTTATATTTTCTTATATAAATCAAAAACCCAAAAATATTTTCTTTCTTATTTTTACAAAATGTTTATCCAAAAATCCAAAAATATCCATCTTTACCCTCTCACATCTTTGATTCTTCATCCCTACCCCTCTGAAAACATTTGATTCTTTCTATGTCTTATCCTCACCCTCTTGGTTGTCAATGGTGTGGTGGTCCTTATAATGGTGGCAATTGCCCCAGTTGTAGCATGGTGGAATCAGGAAACGGGTCTGTCTATAACCAGGATCCCTATTCCTACCATAACACAACCGATTTATTCCATCAGCTACCACACTGTGAGACTCAGCAGTTTTACTGTTGTGAGTACTGTGGTGGTTCACACTCCGGTTCTGATTGTCAATCGGGAAACACGCTTGTCTATGAGCAGGTTCCTGATAACAATTATGACTACAACACATATGACTCACAACCACATCAGTTTTACTGTTGTGAGTATTGTGGAGGTCCTCACTCTAGCTCTGATTGTCAAACATGGAATCCATTTCCTTGTAACAATTACGACTCTTCATATCATGACCAACCTCCACAGTACCAAGTGAATCAGGCACCACCTCAGCCTGAGCCACTTCCTCAAAATCTTCTACTTGATCTTTTGGATTTAGTGAAAGATTTGAAGGAATGTAAACATCCCCAAGATAATCCAAATGAAAAATCCATGGAAGTTTTGTTAGCTGAAGAACGGACTGCTAAATTAGATTCCCAGATTGCCTTTGAAAAATCTATTAGGGAATCAATTGCAAAAGAAAAAGCAGCCAAATCTAGCTCTCGATTCCGTTTCATTCCTGATGACGATGATGATGAAGTTACCCTTGATATTAGTCAACTTTGTACAGGTTCATCAAGTTCATCAGTTGAAATTCCTTCCATGAAAAATCAGGGAGAAAAGACTATGATGGAATTACTAGCAGAAGAACAAATGGAAAGTATAAAACATATGTATGCTAGTCCTTCTAAACTCCCTCAGTCAGTTGATATCCCAGCAGTTAAGATTCCATCTCAAACAACTGCTATCACACCCGAAGCTCCCACTCACTCTCTGAGCATGGGGGACGAGCATCTTGACACTGTTCCTGAAAAGGAATCGAACGAATTCATAAAGTCTAGTGTTGAGAACCTTGTCCCAATCCCAAGAGAGTCACAGGGAATTATTGATCATGTGTGTGATATCCCTCCTCCTCTTGTCTTCCAAAATGATCATATTGAGATGTTCTCCGATTCTAATGATGATGATTTGTTATCTTGTGGAGACATCGTTTATGTGGAAGATTTACCTTCTGAGCTTGTTAGCTTAGAAGAAGAGAATGATGAAGTTACTGACACTGAAATCAAAGATGAAGCACTTCGTGCAACATTACTGAATGTCAGTCTTCTCATTTCTAAAATCGAGGCTTTCAATAAAAAACCTATTTCATCTCCTATCCCCATTAAGGATAGTGACATTCTTTCCGATGATTCTAATCCGGAAATGAAAGCCTCCTGTTTTGATAATATGGGAGAGAAGATTAGTGGCAGTACCACTTTTCATTCTCATAATTCTCTCCCCGATTATGAATCATTTACATTAGAGGAGTTCACCAATGAACCCACTCATATCAATTCTGAATATGATTCATTCACCTTCATGGAGTTCTCAGATGAACTCACTCATATCATATCTCCGCCAGAGTATGATAACTTCTACTTTGATCTAGACACACCCAGGATATGTCTAGACCAATTGAGCTTAAAAGATGAAATTCATGCTATTATGAATTCTCCTTCTGATGATGATGAGTTAGTCAAGATTATTATCATGACTTTCTTTCTCTTCTTCACCTATCCCGTGGCTTCTCCTGTTCTTCACTCCTTCGGGAATGAGGACATTATCTTTGACCCCGGCATTTCCATGTACCATTTGTGAGCCGGGTCTGTCTGTATATCTCGTCGGTGTGGAACTTTCACGTACTTCAATGTTTATCCAAACATCTTGAATGAAAGTCCGATGGAGATTGTCTCTTCCACTTACTTCCCCATGAACCAATTAATTCGGGGTCGAGTCAAGCTAGCGACTCGGTAATCAAAAACAGTAGTTAAACATGGGTTTTCACCCGTGTGTACCCACCCTAGTGTGGGGGAGATGCCCCACATATTGTATATAGATCTTAAAAATGAATGAAAATTGTAAATATTAAAAAAGAGAATAATTGTTGTGTTTCTACACTTAGCTAGTAATGTTATCTTTTTACGTTCTAAGTTTCGGCATAACAGCCGGTACTTTGAATATTGAGGACAATATTCATTTCTAAGTGTGGGGGGGAAATTCTGTCGAATTTGATCATAAAATGTACCCTTTTAGTCCCTTTTTCCCCCAAAATGGCCAAATTTTAAAATTTTTTTAGTGGAAGTACTATGTACTAAACACAACGAATGGTAATCAGTCCACCATGTCTAACCCAAATAAGGATTGGCTAATCCAGGAGCAAACGGCTCTTGGTAAAGATATCTCAAATCCGTTGACGGCTTGCAATTTGCCCAAAATTGTATGGTATTCAGCTCACCATATCCTTAAAAGTGAAGAGTTGGCTAGCCCGCAAGTTTATGGCTTGTGGTAAAGGCAGTGGAAAACCCATAATTGGTAATCAGCTCACCAAAGATAATATTGATAATTTATCTAAGAGTTGGCTAGTCCAGAGCAAACGGCTTCTGGTAAAGACAAATCAAATCCGTTTACAGCTTATGATTTGCTCAAAATCATTTGGTTATCATTGTACCAAGGTTCTTACTTGAACTGAAACAACTGGCTACTCCAGAAGTGATGGCTTTTGGTAAAGAGTTTTTAAAATCCATTAAAATTCTAAAACATTGCTAGGGACTAGCAATATCTTAGTGTGGGGGATTGATGAGTGTCTAAATACTCATCATTTTTGTACCATTTAAACTGCAAAAACATCTGAAAACACTCAGAAATGTATCAAAATGATAAAAATATCACAAATAAGTGTTTTATGTGTTTTAAATACAAAAATATCAAAATCTGGTGAAAAACGTATAAAGTTTGCATAATTGGCAGTTTTAGTCCCCCAAGTTTTAAAAGTTGTCAAAAACAGTCCCTGGTAAAACAAAATAAAGAAAAATGTTATTCAAGGTCCCTGAATTATTCTAACTTGTCAAAAATGGTCCTTGAATACATCTTTTGTTAAATGGCAGAAAAGGTCCCTGAACTTTCATAAAATGTCAAGTTTGGTCCCTGGAAAATTGAAAATGTCAAAACTGGTCCTTGTACTATTGGAAATTGTCAAAATTGGTCCTTGTGACAACGTTGGAGAAATGACAGTAATGGTCCCTCTAGTTTGGCAAAATTGCAAAGTTAGTCCTTGTTATATTAAACCAAACCTTGACCCTTTCCCATTTTTGACCCCTGCCTTTAAACCCTTGACCCTTCCTGTTTTTGAACCCTTGGTCAACCCAAGTCAAACAAACAGACTTTTCCCTCCCTTATCCTGTACACCTTCTTCCCCAGCCACTTGCCCTGCAACACCTCACCTATTCCTCTCCCATCACCTTATCCCTTCCAACCCCTCTCCTCATCATCATACCTAGCCACCCCCTAGTGCTAGTTCAGAGTCCACAGAGGTCAAATAGCCTTTTCCCGCCAAAACACATCAAATGGTCAAAATGCTCCACACTCATCTATTGGCTCACAAGGGTGGTGGGATTTGCTCAGAAGGACACGTGGAAGCTTATGGGTGTATAAAAAGGAAGAAAGAAGCAAAGGATTGGACAGTAGTTAGTTTTATTTTTCATTTGTATGTCGTTTTTAATTTTAATGTTTTAGTTTAGTTTAAAAGCTTTAATTCTCTGTTCCTTTGTACTCAACTTAAGGTATTTCATCATTATAATCATATTTCAAGTCTCAATTCAAGGTCTCATTTATATTTCACATTTTGATGTTTACTGTTGAAAATTGCAAACTCATATCTTACACTAAAGCTTCCAATAGCTTATTTCCCCAATCAAACAAGCTTATATAAGCTTACTATAGCTTTTTGTAAGTTTGCAGTTAAGTTTTAAGCAATTTTGGATCATGGTCAATAAAAGTCAACATGGGGCAAACATGATGCAGAATTGGATATGTGTTGGGTCAGAGCTGGATTTGGGTTAGTTTAGAACTCATTGGGTTGGTTTAGAATAGGTGGTGGTCCTTGGGTTCACTGTTTTCAAGCCATTGTGGCTAAGGACATATGTAAGTCATTTTCAAGTTATGTTGTATAATCTGTTCTTGTGGTTTATAAGAATTCTAATCTGTTCATTAAGTAGTAATTAGGTTAAGTAAACTTAGATTGATCAAAATTACATGTTAGATTAGTAGTTAGCTTAGTTTCATTTGCTAATTAGTGTGTTAAAGGTGTGTTTGGATTTACTGTCATAACTGTCCCAGAGGTGCATTCAGTGATAGCTTATTGTTGGTTCAAGCTTATTTAGCATAATTGAACTCATTTGAGTCTTAGTTTTGTGCCTGCAAGCTCAAGAAGTCAACATTTCACAAAATCTGTCTCAACTGCCTCACTGTTGTGAATTTGGATAAGCAAACTCTTGTTTTGTGTTTAAAAGTCTTAGACAAAGCTTGAATTAAGTTCATTTCATCAATATACTTCATTATCAGTCCTTAAATTGAACCCAAAGTTCATAAAAGTCAACTACACACAACTGCTTCAAAAGTCAAATTGGTAAAAATCAGTTTTGAGCCATTCTAAGATGAATTTTCATTGATTCATTTCTGGGTGTTAACAAGTGAAACTTGGTGTCTAAAAAACTTCAGCTGGTCTCCTTTCTTATTACTATTTTTGTGGATTTTTACAAAATTTTTATAAGTCTCAAAATGTCTTGTCAATATAGGCACAAATGCCCTATGCATTGACTCAGTTAATACTGAGTCTGCACAGGGTTGGTGCAGCCTTGCACAAAGCTCAATAGAGCTTGTCTAGGTCTCTTTTTTGGTTTACAAGCTCTCACCCAGGTCTAGTTCAGGATCTAGCATCTGTTTTTAAGTTTCCAGCTTATTCAAGTGCTTATTTTCTAGTCCTAAGTTGGCCTCAGAATCTGTTTTTGTGCTTTGTTTCAATTTCATCAAATCTTGGTAATTTGCAATCCAGAGGTTATAGCTTGTTGATTCTAGTTGCATTTGGTCACTTTTAGCTTATTTTAGCTTGTGGAATCAGTTGGTGGCTTTTTGTTTCCATTTGCTTATTTCAAATGCTTATTTCTAAGCACTTGACTTAGCAGCCTCAATTTTTCACACACAAGCCCCTTTTTTTCCATTTTCCTTAGATTCCTTATATTATTTTAGAGTTTTCCTGAATTTTTCAGATTTTTCCTAGTCATTTTGCTATTTTTCTGCATTTTAATTACTTTTTAGCACTTTTTAATTAGCATTTAATACAAAAAATTAAGAAAATGTTCAAAAAAATAATTTTTCATTTTTCTTAAGTTAAGATAAATATAAAAAGACAAAAAAAATATTTTTCCAAATTTTTCTTAGTCAAATTTGTATTTTTAAATAATTTAATTAGTTTTTAATAGTTTTTAATTCATAAAAAATAGAAAAATAATCAGAAAAATACAAAAATAGTTTTGAAAATTCTCTTTTGTTATTTTAGATTTTTCTAAGTCATAGTTTTATTTTTCTAGCTTTATTTCATATTTTCTTGTATTTTAGGTTATTATTTAATATTTAAAAATAGTTTTTAATTAATAACAATTAATTAAATAGTTATAAAAATAATTTTCTTTTTCTAATAATTTTATTTTATCATTAGGTTTGTAAAAATATCATTTTCATATTTTTAGGATTAATACTGTTTAAGTTTCATATTTTCTAGTGTACGTCACGTAGTTTTTAAATTAAGTTTATTAAAACATAAAATCAAAAACATCATTTTGCAAATAGTGATAGCGTTTATTTAATATTTTTTTTATCTTTTTAACTTTCTTTAATTTGCGTTTAAGCCCCTGTAGTTTATGGGCTTTTCCTTAGTTATAATCATATTCAAATCTCTTTTCCCGTTCAAATCTCTCGATCACTACACGTTTGGCTATTCTCGCACAGCTCGTTGGGACTTAACGACCTGGGGAAACACTATACTCTCCTGATCTAAATTGAATTTGGTGTTTGAGCTGTTTTAAGTTCCTTACGGTTAGCCATTCACAAGTGGCTAGCTCGCGTGAGAAAACTTGACGGTTTTGCACCAATCAAATTTTGGCGCCGCTGCCGGGGAGCAGTGCTAATAGTCTTACGTTTAGCAGATTAGTGATTTGAATATTCACTCTTTGTTTATACCATCTATATGTTTATATTTTCTTATATAAATCAAAAACCCAAAAATATTTTCTTTCTTATTTTTACAAAATGTTTATCCAAAAATCCAAAAATATCCATCTTTACCCTCTCACATCTTTGATTCTTCATCCCTACCCCTCTAAAAACATTTGATTCTTTCTATGTCTTATCCTCACCCTCTTGGTTGTCAATGGTGTGGTGGTCCTTATAATGGTGGCAATTGCCCCAGTTGTAGCATGGTGGAATCAGGAAACGGGTCTGTCTATAACCAGGATCCCTATTCCTACCATAACACAACTGATTTATTCCATCAGCTACCACACTGTGAGACTCAGCAGTTTTACTGTTGTGAGTACTGTGGTGGTTCACACTCCAGTTCTGATTGTCAATCGGGAAACACGCTTGTCTATGAGCAGGTTCCTGATAACAATTATGACTACAACACATATGACTCACAACCACATCAGTTTTACTGTTGTGAGTATTGTGGAGGTCCTCACTCTAGCTCTGATTGTCAAACAAGGAATCCATTTCCTTGTAACAATTACGACTCTTCATATCATGACCAACCTCCACAGTACCAAGTGAATCAGGCACCACCTCAGCCTGAGCCACTTCCTCAAAATCTTCTACTTGATCTTTTGGATTTAGTGAAAGATTTGAAGGAATGTAAACATCCCCAAGATAATCCAAATGAAAAATCCATGGAAGTTTTGTTAGCTGAAGAACGGACTGCTAAATTAGATTCCCAGATTGCCTTTGAAAAATCTATTAGGGAATCAATTGCAAAAGAAAAAGCAGCCAAATCTAGCTCTCGATTCCGTTTCATTCCTGATGACGATGATGATGAAGTTACCCTTGATATTAGTCAACTTTGTACAGGTTCATCAAGTTCATCAGTTGAAATTCCTTCCATGAAAAATCAAGGAGAAAAGACTATGATGGAATTACTAGCAGAAGAACAAATGGAAAGTATAAAATATATGTATGCTAGTCCTTCTAAACTCCCTCAGTCAGTTGATATCCCAGCAGTTGAGATTCCATCTCAAACAACTGCTATCACACCCGAAGCTCCCACTCACTCTCTAAGCATGGGGGACGAGCATCTTGACACTGTTCCTGAAAAGGAATCGAACGAATTCATAAAGTCTAGTGTTGAGAACCTTGTCCCAATCCCAAGAGAGTCACATGGAATTATTGATCATGTGTGTGATATCCCTCCTCCTCTTGTCTTCCAAAATGATCATATTGAGATGTTCTCCGATTCTAATGATGATGATTTGTTATCTTGTGGAGACATCGTTTATGCGGAAGATTTACCTTCTGAGCTTGTTAGCTTAGAAGAAGAGAATGATGAAGTTACTGACACTGAAATCAAAGATGAAGCACTTCGTGCAACATTACTGAATGTCAGTCTTCTCATTTCTAAAATCGAGGCTTTCAATAAAAAACCTATTTCATCTCCTATCCCCATTAAGGATAGTGACATTCTTTCCGATGATTCTAATCCGGAAATGAAAGCCTCCTGTTTTGATAATATGGGAGAGAAGATTAGTGGCAGTACCACTTTTCATTCTCATAATTCTCTCCCCGATTATGAATCATTTACATTAGAGGAGTTCACCAATGAACCCACTCATATCAATTCTGAATATGATTCATTCACCTTCATGGAGTTCTCAGATGAACTCACTCATATCATATCTCCGCCAGAGTATGATAACTTCTACTTTGATCTAGACACACCCGGGATATGTCTAGACCAATTGAGCTTAAAAGATGAAATTCATGCTATTATGAATTCTCCTTCTGATGATGATGAGTTAGTCAAGATTATTATCATGACTTTCTTTCTCTTCTTCACCTATCCCATGGCTTCTCCTGTTCTTCACTCCTTCGGGAATGAGGACATTATCTTTGACCCCGGCATTTCCATGTACCATTTGTGAGCCGGGTCTGTCTGTATATCTCGTCGGTGTGGAACTTTCACGTACTTCAATGTTTATCCAAACATCTTGAATGAAAGTCCGATGGAGATTGTCTCTTCCACTTACTTCCCCATGAACCAATTAATTCGGGGTCGAGTCAAGCTAGCGACTTGGTAATCAAAAACAGTAGTTAAACATGGGTTTTCACCCGTGTGTACCCACCCTAGTGTGGGGGAGATGCCCCACATATTGTATATAGATCTTAAAAATGAATGAAAATTGTAAATATTAAAAAAGAGAATAATTGTTGTGTTTCTACACTTAGCTAGTAATGTTATCTTTTTACGTTCTAAGTTTCGGCATAACAGCCGGTACTTTGAATATTGAGGACAATATTCATTTCTAAGTGTGGGGGGGGGGAAATTCTGTCGAATTTGATCATAAAATGTACCCTTTTAGTCCCTTTTTCCCCCAAAATGGCCAAATTTTAAATTTTATTTTAGTGGAAGTACTATGTACTAAACACAACGAATGGTAATCAGTCCACCATGTCTAACCCACATAAGGATTGGCTAATCCAGGAGCAAACGGCTCTTGGTAAAGATATCTCAAATCCGTTGACGGCTTGCAATTTGCCCAAAATTGTATGGTATTCAGCTCACCATATCCTTAAAAGTGAAGAGTTGGCTAGCCCGCAAGTTTATGGCTTGTGGTAAAGGCAGTGGAAAACCCATAATTGGTAATCAGCTCACCAAAGATAATATTGATAATTTATCTAAGAGTTGGCTAGTCCAGAGCAAACGGCTTCTGGTAAAGACAAATCAAATCCGTTTACAGCTTATGATTTGCTCAAAACCATTTGGTTATCATTGTACCAAGGTTCTTACTTGAACTGAAACAACTGGCTACTCCAGAAGTGATGGCTTTTGGTAAAGAGTTTTTAAAATCCATTAAAATTCTAAAACATTGCTAGGGACTAGCAATATCTTAGTGTGGGGGATTGATGAGTGTCTAAATACTCATCATTTTTGTACCATTTAAACTGCAAAAACATCTGAAAACACTCAGAAATGTATCAAAATGATAAAAATATCACAAATAAGTGTTTTATGTGTTTTAAATACAAAAATATCAAAATCTGGTGAAAAACGTATAAAGTTTGCATAATTGGCAGTTTTAGTCCCCCAAGTTTTAAAAGTTGTCAAAAACAGTCCCTGGCAAAACAAAATAAAGAAAAATGTTATTCAAGGTCCCTGAATTATTCTAACTTGTCAAAAATGGTCCTTGAATACATCTTTTGTTAAATGGCAGAAAAGGTCCCTGAACTTTCATAAAATGTCAAGTTTGGTCCCTGGAAAATTGAAAATGTCAAAACTGGTCCTTGTACTATTGGAAATTGTCAAAATTGGTCCTTGTGACAACTTTGGAGAAATGACAGTAATGGTCCCTCTAGTTTGGCAAAATTGCAAAGTTAGTCCTTGTTATATTAAACCAAACCTTGACCCTTTCCCATTTTTGACCCCTGCCTTTAAACCCTTGACCCTTCCTGTTTTTGAACCCTTGGTCAACCCAAGTCAAACAAACAGACTTTTCCCTCCCTTATCCTGTACACCTTCTTCCCCAGCCACTTGCCCTGCAACACCTCACCTATTCCTCTCCCATCACCTTATCCCTTCCAACCCCTCTCCTCATCATCATACCTAGCCACCCCCTAGTGCTAGTTCAGAGTCCACAGAGGTCAAATAGCCTTTTCCCGCCAAAACACATCAAATGGTCAAAATGCTCCACACTCATCTATTAGCTCACAAGGGTGGTGGGATTTGCTCAGAAGGACACGTGGAAGCTTATGGGTGTATAAAAAGGAAGAAAGAAGCAAAGGATTGGATAGTAGTTAGTTTTATTTTTCATTTGTATGTCGTTTTTAATTTTAATGTTTTAGTTTAGTTTAAAAGCTTTAATTCTCTGTTCCTTTGTACTCAACTTAAGGTATTTCATCATTATAATCATATTTTAAGTCTCAATTCAAGGTCTCATTTATATTTCACATTTTGATGTTTACTGTTGAAAATTGCAAACTCATATCTTACACTAAAGCTTCCAATAGCTTATTTCCCCAATCAAACAAGCTTATATAAGCTTACTATAGCTTTTTGTAAGTTTGCAGTTAAGTTTTAAGCAATTTTGGATCATGGTCAATAAAAGTCAACATGGGGCAAACATGATGCAGAATTGGATATGTGTTGGGTCAGAGCTGGATTTGGGTTAGTTTAGAACTCATTGGGTTGGTTTAGAATAGGTGGTGGTCCTTGGGTTCACTGTTTTCAAGCCATTGTGGCTAAGGACATATGTAAGTCATTTTCAAGTTATGTAGTATAATCTGTTCTTGTGGTTTATAAGAATTCTAATCTGTTCATTAAGTAGTAATTAGGTTAAGTAAACTTAGATTGATCAAAATTACATGTTGGATTAGTAGTTAGCTTAGTTTCATTTGCTAATTAGTGTATTAAAGGTGTGTTTGGATTTACTGTCATAACTGTCCCAGAGGTGCATTCAGTGATAGCTTATTGTTGGTTCAAGCTTATTTAGCATAATTGAACTCATTTGAGTCTTAGTTTTGTGCCTGCAAGCTCAAGAAGTCAACATTTCACAAAATCTGTCTCAACTGCCTCACTGTTGTGAATTTGGATAAGCAAACTCTTGTTTTGTGTTTAAAAGTCTTAGACAAAGCTTGCATTAAGTTCATTTCATCAATATACTTCATTATCAGTCCTTAAATTGAACCCAAAGTTCATAAAAATCAACTACACACAACTGCTTCAAAAGTCAAATTGGTAAAAATCAGTTTTGAGCCATTCTAAGATGAATTTTCATTGATTCATTTCTGGGTGTTAACAAGTGAAACTTGGTGTCTAAAAAACTTCAGCTGGTCTCCTTTCTTATTACTATTTTTGTGGATTTTTACAAAATTTTTATAAGTCTCAAAATGTCTTGTCAATATAGGCACAAATGCCCTGTGCATTGACTCAGTTAATACTGAGTCTGCACAGGGTTGGTGCAGCCTTGCACAAAGCTCAATAGAGCTTGTCTAGGTCTCTTTTTTGGTTTACAAGCTCTCACCCAGGTCTAGTTCAGGATCTAGCATCTGTTTTTAAGTTTCCAGCTTATTCAAGTGCTTATTTTCTAGTCCTAAGTTGGCCTCAGAATCTGTTTTTGTGCTTTGTTTCAATTTCATCAAATCTTGGTAATTTTCAATCCAGAGGTTATAGCTTGTTGATTCTAGTTGCATTTGGTCACTTTTAGCTTATTTTAGCTTGTGGAATCAGTTGGTGGCTTTTTGTTTCCATTTGCTTATTTCAAATGCTTATTTCTAAGCACTTGACTTAGCAGCCTCAATTTTTCACACACAAGCCCCTTTTTTTCCATTTTCCTTAGATTCCTTATATTATTTTAGAGTTTTCCTGAATTTTCAGATTTTTCCTAGTCATTTTGCTATTTTTCTGCATTTTAATTACTTTTTAGCACTTTTTAATTAGCATTTAATACAAAAAATTAAGAAAATGTTCAAAAAAATAATTTTTCATTTTTCTTAAGTTAAGATAAATATAAAAAGACAAAAAAATATTTTTCCAAATTTTTCTTAGTCAAATTTGTATTTTTAAATAATTTAATTAGTTTTTAATAGTTTTTAATTCATAAAAAATAGAAAAATAATCAGAAAAATACAAAAATAGTTTTGAAAATTCTCTTTTGTTATTTTAGATTTTTCTAAGTCATAGTTTTATTTTTCTAGCTTTATTTCATATTTTCTTGTATTTTAGGTTATTATTTAATATTTAAAAATAGTTTTTAATTAATAATAATTAATTAAATAGTTATAAAAATAATTTTCTTTTTCTAATAATTTTCTTTTATCATTAGGTTTGTAAAAATATCATTTTCATATTTTTAGGATTAATACTGTTTAAGTTTCATATTTTCTAGTGTACGTCACGTAGTTTTTAAATTAAGTTTATTAAAACATAAAATAAAAAACATCATTTTGCAAATAGTGATAGCGTTTATTTAATATTTTTTATTTTTTTAACTTTCTTTAATTTGCGTTTAAGCCCCTGTAGTTTATGGGCTTTTCCTTAGTTATAATCATATTCAAATCTCTTTTCCCGTTCAAATCTCTCGATCACTACACGTTTGGCTATTCTCGCACAGCTCGTTGGGACTTAACGACCTGGGGAAACACTATACTCTCCTGATCTAAATTGAATTTGGTGTTTGAGCTGTTTTAAGTTCCTTACGGTTAGCCATTCACAAGTGGCTAGCTCGCGTGAGAAAACTTGACGGTTTTGCACCAATCAGGCATACAGTGGGTAAAGACCCGTCCGTCCTCCACGGTGTTACAAGACAAATAACATAATAATATAACTAGACTACGACTACGAGCTTTGTAACACATACATATACTTGAGGTGAATGACTCTTTAACGACTGGATTTTCTAATTCCTAACAATCTCCCCCTAAGGGAGGTCACCTCAATTTACAATGAATACAAACAAATATTACATTAGATTGCTCGAGGATTCTTGATTAAGTCCTTTGCTCAGTAGCTCATAGTCTTTGATTCTTCATGTTTTGCATATTTGGATAATTCAAGTGGAGGTCTTTAACTGATCCACGTGATGATGAGTTTTGAGCCAGCGTTGAGATCATCAGCTAACATAAATCTTTGACTCTTTCATTGTGGTGTTGTGACTTTTGGACCGGCATGCTCACATTCTGGATCATGATGTATTCTCATCAGAGTAGCGGAAGCATTTATTGATTCATGATATTGGCAGCAGCGTAGCAGAAGCATGGAGTGAAAATATCAGAGTCATTGATGCACTAATCATGATTTCTTTCGAGATGAATGTGTTGAGTGAGCATGCGGCTTATGGATTGACCGCTTCATTCTGATCAGCTGCAAACGTCGGGCGTACCTGCATACAACAGTTAGCAATAAAGTGCACGAAAGTGTCTTTGATCACTTTCGTTGAATTGAGGTACACGGCCCACGGTTCCCCGTTGATCAGTACACGTACTGCCTGTGATCAGGTATAATTCCGAAGAATTTCCTTGACAGGGTTTCGCAGCTGCTCTAGCTGTTCTCAAACCGGAACGTCTCAAAGAAGACAACACGGAGTGAGTGAACCAGTGAACTATGATTCACTGATTTATGAAAAGAGTTTTGAAAAACAATCGTGTACTGCTCAATAGAAATTGTTTTTGCAATACCACGAAGGTTTTAATGAAGATCAATTATCAATCATAAACACCTTTTGATTTGAAATATTCGTACACGGTCGATGTGCTAATAAAAAGGGTTTTTTAAGCACAGCGATCGGTTTTTTTAAAGATATCCATCAATCCATAACCTGAACCAGGATTGATTCAAAAGATTGAATCGCCCTATTGTTTCTATTCAGTTGTCACATGATTGATCTATTGAATAGATCTCACATGCCACCTACCAGGAGCTTGTTTGATGCTGGCTCCAGAAGGCTTTCCATCTTCATTGTGAATATGTTTACATATCACTCGGATGTTCTAGAAATACCACAAGGATAATGCGTAGGACTCATGATATAATCTCTCTTTCCACATTGTGTGAAACAAAGAGTCTTCATTGAAAGTGTCCTAATGAGATTTATTGATGATCTCGTGGCTCTAGACTCAATTTGTGCATATTTGGTTCCTATTTCAGAGACTAGGGAGAGGGTCTCCTTCTTCAATATCAACAATCTCTAAGAGAGAGTCGATAGATAATGTCGGTTCACCGTGAGAATGAAACAAGTCCTTTTAAGAGGAACTTGAGTAGTTTGGGAAGTTGTAGTGCAGTGCGTCACTGGGTCCATGACGTCTTGTCTTCAATACCGATGTTACCATCAGTAGCATATGAGTTGAACCCGGTTACTGCCCTAATGGTTGAATTGTTGGAGGGCTATTTCTTTTCACCCTTTTCACATTCCAATTCTTTTTCATTCTTCAACCCCTTCAGTGCTTACCGAGACTTCATAACTAGAACCTTGTTGGGTTTATTCCAGTACTAGCTCTGTCTCAGTCCGCACTCTTCCCATATCTCATTTTTCTCCTTTTATCATCATACCTAAGGACTTCTACACTAACTAGTGGATTGTCCCTGGGTAGATCCCTCCGGTTCTGGCGGATCATGGGAACACAACCTAACCTTATCATCCTTATATCACCATGCTTAAAGTAAAGTTGGTCGGTCTTTTGGTATAGTTCTTCCGCTTTGAAACAAATTGAAAACCATTTGAAAAACAATCAAGATACTTGTGATAAAAAATCAAAGCATTTTGTATCTCAATTGTTTTGATATTTTAGAAATGCTCCCCCTCAACATATGCATATAATTCAGAAATTGTTTTAGCACATGGAGGCAAGAGATTTTGAAATTGTTAGATTAAGAATGAAAGGTCCAATCTTTTGATTAACATTTTCTAAAATGATCATCATCACTTCCCAATCAATTTACTTTAGATAAAACATTTTGAGGAAGGATGAGGTTTTCAAAAAGTTTGCTCCCCCTCAATATGTGCCTCGAAGTTTGAAAGGGTTTTGCACATATTAGAAGAAACCTGCACATAGAGATAATTCAATCACGTTTCAATAATTTAAGGTTTAAAGTAGATGCTCCCCCTCAACATGTGCATGGAAAATTTGAAATCGTTTGTCACATGCGGGGAGGAGAACTTGTACATCCTTATAAAACCATTTATCGAATTATCAGTTTAAATCCAATTTAAATCACAAATTCTCCCCCGATCACAATTATCAAATCATTTGAGAATTGTGATCTCTGTAGATTTAAATTGATTTTGAAAGCTTTTAAGGAGAATAGTGACATGATTATGAAAGACGTTTTCACTGATAAGGATCGAATTTTGAGACTTTAGACTCCAAGGATTAAACATGCTTGAATATCTTTTGAAAACTTAATAATAACCACGGTCTGGTACCATTGTTTGAAAAATACACTTTTTAATTTAATTGAAAAATCATTCTCCCCCTCAATCAATGACATAAGTTGTTGATTGAGAGATAGATATTTTTGACAACCGTTAAGTACTGATGATTTTCAAAAATAGATTCCGAGTAATTTTTCAAAGCAATTAGTTTTCATTAGATAGTAAGAAATTGTTATTATAGAATCAGAGCATGAGATTTGAAAAACAAGATAAAGCATGGCTCTGTTCTTTCTTTGAAAACGGGTTACTGCCTGAAATGACAATAAACCACCATTTTTCTCCGCCTCATTTTTTTTTTTATTTTTTATTTTTTATTTTTTATTTTTTATGAACAAAAACTATGTGCATTCGAAGATCATCTAAAAACCCGTGACATTCTTTGAATGTCAACCCAAAGTTCGTAGATGATATCGAATAAGGTAAAACATGACAAAATAACAATAATTTTTGGAATTTTTCAAGATTTTCTCATTTTTATGGATTTTTGGGAATTTTATATTTTTATATTTTCTTTTGTGGGTTTTTCAAATTTTGTATTTTGCTTTTTGAATAAATATATACAAGGAGATAGATGAAGAAAGACCTTTACTCCTCGTCTTCCTCTTGAAGACGCTTGAGTGTTTCCGGTTGTAAACTCTTTAGACCAAGACGTGGAAGGATAAACTCAAAACGTTCTCGAGGAAGAGCTTTGGTGAAGATGTCTGCTAATTGGTATTCAGTCCTCACAAAGTAGAGTTCCACCATACCTTTTTCCACTTGTTCCCTGATGAAATGATGTCGAATGTCGATATGCTTAGCTCTTGAGTGCTGAACATTATTGCATGAGAGAGCAATAGCACTTTTATTATCACAGTACAGAGGGATTTTGTTGAATTCAAAGCCATAGTCAGTTAATTGAGATCTCATCCAAAGGATTTGAGCACAACATGATGACATGGCTATGTATTCAGCCTCTTTAGAGGAAATAGAAGTACTCATTTGCTTCTTTGATGACCAGCTCACAAGCTTATCACCCAAAAACTGAGCACCTCCAGATGTACTTCGACGAGTATCTTGACACCCTGCGTGATCTGCATCTGCATAAGCTGTTAGTGACATACCGGTGTCCTTCGGGTACCAAAGTCCCATGTTTATGGTTCCTTGGAGGTACCGAAAGACCCGTTTAACCACTTCAAGGTGCTTTTTGGTAGGCTTAGCCTGGTATCTAGCACACATGCATACAGCGAACAGAATATCAGGTCTACTGGCTGTGAGGTACATCAGGGATCCGATCATGCTACGATATTTCGTTTGGTCTACCATGATCCTTGAGTGGTCCTCATCCAGTTTAGTACGCTCAATCATGGGAGTGTCAACAGGGTCACTATAATCAAATCCAAATTTCTTTAAAATCTCATTTGCATATTTAGATTGATTTATAAAAATGCCTCCGGGACTTTGTGAAATTTGTAATCCCAATAAAAATGACATTTGTCCCATCATTGACATTTGAAATTTAGAACCCATTTCATTTGAAAATCGGTCACACTCATTGGGGTCATTCGAGGCAAAGATGATATCATCAACATAAATTTGAACGTGAATTAAATGTTTGCCTGACTTCCGGGTGAACAATGTTGGATCAACTGCTCCTTTGCTGAATCCAGTAGATAGAAGAAACTTTGATAGCGTATCATACCATGCCCTTGGAGCTTGCTTTAAACCGTAAAGAGCCTTCTTCAAACGATAAACGTGAGTAGGATGCTCTGGATTCACAAAGCCTTCAGGTTGGCTGACGTAGACGACTTCTTTAAGATCTCCGTTCAGAAATGCCGTCTTTACATCCATCTGATAGACTACCATGTTCTTATTTGAAGCATTAGCCAAGAAGATTCTGATTGCCTCGATGCGAGCAACATGAGCAAATGATTCTTCAAAGTCAATGCCCTCCTCCTGACGGTATCCTTTTGCAACCAATCTAGCCTTATTCTTTAATACATCGCCATGCTCATCACGCTTCACTTTGAAGATCCACTTTAGAGCAATGATCATAGCACAATCTGGAGCAGGTACTAATTCCCATACATCAAGTCGATCAAACTCATGAATTTATTCTTGCATGGCATTGAACCAGCTGTCTTCATTCATAGCAGTTTTAACATCTTTTGGTTCGACCTTAGAGAGTATGGAGTTGAAGAAGCACCATAAGGCATCGGTTGCAAGTTGTTTTCGTGTTGATACTGGACGAGAGGGGTTTACAATGATGTTGTCCAATGGATGATCATGAGTCCATTTCCTAAGGTGTTCATGTGGTTGTTGTTGAGGAACTAAAGTAGCTGAGTCGATTTCTCCTGATGTAGATGGTTCTGATGATGATTCAGGAGCAAATATATTTTCAAACAGAGCATCTTCAGGAGTAGCAAAGGGATTAACTTCATCATTGATACCAGAAACATTTCCATGATGTACACTCGATGATTGATGATTTGTTGATGAGACAGAGTGATCAGCAGCAGGCGCTTCTTGACTTAATGATATTGAGACTGAAGGATTGACTTCATTTACAAGAATAGGAGCAGCCTTTGTTGATGGATTTGACATTTCATCAGCATTTGGTTCATAGTGTTCATCGAACATTGGATCAAACAATTTTCCTAAATCATCTTCTGATGGAGGTACATATGGAGCTGCTGGAGAGGGATTTGGTACAAGGGATGAACCAATGGGACTGTTTTGTAGTGCGGGTCCAGAACAGGATTGTCCAGGAGCCATTTGACTGGTCAGCTCATCAAACGTAACGTGAATTGTTTCCATGATATTTCGGGTTCTTTTGTTGTAGATTCGGTATCCCTTTTTGTTTGGTGCATACCCTACAAATACTCCAATGTCCACTTTAGCTTTAAGTTTGCCTAAGTCTTGGCCCTCATTAGTTGGATAACACAATGCACCGAACATACGAAGGAATGAGAGATTAGGTTTTCTGTTGTGGACAAGTTCATATGGAGTTTTTCCATGAACAGTGTGAATCAGGGATCGATTTTGTGTGTAGCATGCAGTGGCAATGGCTTCAACCCAGAGAAACATTGGAACCTTTGAGTAAATCAGCATTGTTCTTGCGGCTTCCACAAGAGTTCGATTTCGTCTTTCAACTACACCGTTCTGTTGAGGAGTTCGTGGAACACTTCTTTGATGGCTGATTCCAATAATTTCATAAAACTCACTAAGTTGTCTTTTAACAAACTCAATTCCATTGTCTGTTCGGATAATTCTGACTGTTTTGTTAAGTCGAACCTGCAGCTGTTTGATGAGTTTGATGATGATATCTGGAGTTTCATCCTTTGTCCTTAAGAACTTGACCCAGGTGAATCTAGAGTAATCATCAACCACAACTAGCACATATTTCTTCCCAAAGATATTCTGCACTCTCATTGGTCCACATAAATCCATGTGAATTGTATGAAGAACTTCTGTAATTGAGTTTGTAGGTTTGGGTTTATGGGCATACTTCTTGCTTTTTCCCAATTGGCATGCTGAACAAAGATGATCCTTTTCATACTTCAGTCTAGGTAAACCTACCACTAAGTCCTTTCTGGAGAGATCATTGATGGTGCCGAAGTTCAAGTGATTGAGACGACGATGCCATAACCATGACTTTGTTTTCGAAGCTTTTGACAACAAGCAAATTGGAGAAGACTTCATCATATCTTCGATAGAGATGGTGTATAGATTTGAACCACGTGTTCCTCTTAAAAATTCCTTACCATCAAGTTCTCTAACGAAACAAGTATGTTTTCTGAAGGCTACTTCTAGATCAGAGTCACAGAATTGACCAACAGAGAACAGGTTATGACCAAGACCTTCCACATAATATACCCTGGAGATAACACTATTACCAACAACATAATCTCCATAACCCATAATTGCACCGAAGTGATCGTTCCCGAATCTAACTGTCCCGATGAATTTGCTCACGAAGTTCATGAGCCGCGACCAGTCTCCAGTCATATGCTTGGAACAGCCTGAGTCCAGGTACCACAAAACGATTTGAATGATCTGCAGTTGAACACAGTCAAGAATGGATAACTGGATAAATGGGATCCCCATGCAAGAATGGGTTCCATTTGGTTAGTAACAGTGATTGGAACACCCACATCAGAAATAGAAACATTCATATCAGAATTAGGAGCAATGGAATCATTAGAAATAGATGCAGTGCTAGTGTCCGTATTTGACTTATTCAAAGTATGTTTACTTCTTAAAGGAATAGTTCTACCAGTAGGCATCCATTTTCTAGTGGGCATTGTCCTAGCAGATTGAGGACATAACTGATTAGCCTTATGACCAACAGGTATCCATTGATAACCTATCTTACTAAATGTTCTTCTTGTGGGTTTCCACTGTTTTCTAACTTTGTTTCGCTTTTGCCTTTTAGCCTTCTTAGCTTGATTCTTAACATTAATAGTTTTAACTGGGCATTCGATAGCATTAGACAAATCATTCATACCACACTCAGGATTAGTAACCGAAACTACACAATCATCATTACAAGTTTTTCCAAAAGTAGCATCAAAATTCGAATTAATTACAGTACGCTTATAGCTAATACTAGAATCAACACGATTCGTTTTATTTAACTCAAACTTAGTGGTCCTAGGGTGATCTTCTACTCTCTTCCAATGCACATTTTTAGCTTGTGAGGTCCTATCATTCCTTGTATTGTCTTGAGACTTTGACCTGCTTGCTTTAATGTCACTGATTACTCCTGTAGAGGGAATGGGAACATTAGTTGGTTTTGCTACTTTATGCATTTCCTGTTTAGATGTGCTGAGATCTAAACTGTTTGAAGGCACATTAAAGTTCACTTTCTTAATACTAGAAGTGCTGGGTTTTGAACTCCTAGAGGGCACACTCGAGTTCACATTCTTAGCACTAACAGATCTGGAGTCTGAACTACTTGAAGGCACACTAAGGTTCACATTCATAATATTGGGTATTGAATGACTTGCATGCTTGGCACTAGGCATAGAACAAGGTATCAAGGGATTGACTTGCTCACCTAAGGTTTTAGGGCATATTGTAATTAAGCATTCTAGAAGTTCTTGAGATCGTTTGGCATATAAGCATGCATGGCCAATTGCATTATCATCTGGTTTCTCTAACGTATCCTCTTCTACAATCTCACGGAGACATTCTAGGCTGTCCTTAAGGTATGAGAAATATGTTTGAATCGCAAGTTTGTTATTCCTAAGATGAGGAGGAACATATTTCACAGACAAAGCATATTTATTATAGACATGCACCTTTGAAGCACCATTCTCCCCATTGGTCATTGGCATTTTTCCTTTTACCTGACTCTTAAGATTCTCAATTTCCTTTTGCAACGAGGTTATTTTTTCGTTATTTTTGTTACGAGTGACTTTAATTGACTCAAATAAATCATTGAAATGACGTTTAACCTTTTCATTTTCTTCTAGAAAACTATCATTTTCCTTTTGTAAGGCATTAACCAAGTTTTGAAGATGAAAATTTTGAGAATTCCGAGAATCTAAAGGAGGAGGCATTTGGGAGCAAGTCACATTGTTCTTTTCACCCTTTAATTGAGAGATTTGGGCTTTCAACTTTCTGATCGTGTTACAGTGAGCTTGAATCTGTTCGTCACGTTTGTTTAGTTCAAAGACTGCATCAAACTCTGGAACATCCGAGGATATCTTGATGTTTGAGGTTTTAATATTTTCTTTAAGATGGTGATATTTTAGTTGCAAATCAAAGTGTTCAACTTCTAGCTTAGAAAAATGTTTTACTAAATTATCATGATCATCCTGTTCAATTTTATCACTTAGTTTAGAGTTTTTGATTTCAAGCTCAATGAGACGATCATGAAAGACTTTCAACGCAACAGATAATTCATGAAATTGAGAAGCAGTAATAGAGCAATTAGTAGCAGTATAAAACACATCTTGAGAGATACATTCAGAAATCAGATTCTCATTTAAGGTATGCAAGTTCTTCCTCTCAATTTCATTATATTTTAATGCCCGCTCATAGTCACTAACTTCAATTATCATTGCATCAAATTTTTTTTCCATCCCTTTAATATCTGTATCCATTCCTTTTTTAAGACTCTCAAATTGATCTTTTAATTGTTTAAAGAAAGGCATGACTTCAGTTAAATAACATTCTTTTGTTTGTTCAAAGCCCCTTTCCCCTTCAGTTATCCCAGTGGGTGTGATCCTTTTCTTACAATTTTTCTCAAAATCGACAAATAGTTGAAAAATCACATATTGACTGATTAAGGTCTTGCTCTTAGTGGCAATAGTTCTAGGAACTAAATGCATTGGTGTATTGGGAGGATACACAGTCGCTGCAGGCATTCTCCTAAGGAGAGGGTTTGTTTCAACAATATTTTCAGCTTTTTGCTTATCTAAGTCCTTTTTCCAAAACACTTGTTCAGGTGTTAACAAAGTTTGAGGCTTAAACTTGTTTAAAGAAATCCAATTTTCCTTTTTGTAATCATGGGGTTTAACTATTATGTTTTGCTTTTTGCTCTCAGGATTGTTAAGCTTCTTATCCATTTTCTCCCTAGATGCATCATCTAATTTTCTATCTTCCTTAGTGCACACAATGCAACTAGGTGTTTGTCTAGGTTTAAGAATCTCATTGCCATCATATATTACATTTTGAGCAGCCTTTGCAATCTTACCGTACTCAGGGTTGGGTTTGTTAATAATGGGAACGCTATGCTTATTGCTTAAAACTCTATGCTTAGTGATCAAGTGAGCAGTCTGAATGGTATTTCCTTGTACGTACAACTTGTTTTCAAGTTTGTTTTTCAAAGTTTTTAGATTAGAAAACTCATTCAAAAGTTTTGATTCCTTAGCATGAAATTCCTGTTTAAGCACTTTAACATTATCTTGAAGTTCTTTCTTTTGCTTAACAGTTTTAGAGAGCTTTTCTTGTAAGGAGTTTAACTCTTGTTTTAATACTTCTTCTCTAAAGTTACTTTTTCTAATAATTGTACGCATTTGGACATCCATTTCCTGCTCACGTGTGGTCAACTCAAATTTAGCACGTTGTTCATAAATAGCAACACGTTCTTTATAGGCATTAAGTTCAGAGACAACCGAATCATCAGGGGCACATGCAGTATGTTCATTAAAAACATAGTCATCATTGACTGCGGAAAATGCATTACTTGGTACAACCTCACTTTCATTTTGCTTCACATATTGATCATATGGGACAATATTGCTTTTACCCTCATAATCAATATCTGATTCATAAGTCTCAAGAGTTTGTACTTCATTATGCATCTTTTGCTCATCAACATCATCATATAGTTTTAATACCTCAGAAATGATTGATTCTTTGGATGGACTAGCTTGCTGTGGTGAGGGGACCTTAGGAGAGACCATTGGAGAGATGCTAGCCATGAAAATTGTTTGTGCAGTAGGTTCATTATCGATGTCAGAGTCGTATGCATCACAGTCAGCGACTTGGAAGGCATTCTGATGATTATGACCCATCTCCTGAATTGGCTGTTCATCAACATCAGCATCATAAGTCTTGGCATTCCCTTCAGCAAGAAACAATAACACCTCTTCATCCAAAGCAGCTCCATTATCCTGAGCTTGAACAAGGAACATCTTATCCCTGAAGTACTCAGCATTCTGAGGACGTTTTGGAGATGTGCAGTTCCTTGCAATGTGTCCCTCACCGCCACAGTTGTAGCATTTGATCGGCTTTGCTTGTCCTTGATTTCCATTCCTTCCCTTATTCTGATTTGCCATATATCCTCTACCAGCTCCACCTCTCCCTTGTTCATACTGCCTTTCTTGAACTGGTTGTACCATAACCTTCCCATCTCTGACAGTGGCTTGATTGTGTGGATTGGATGTTGTTCTGAGGTTGTTGTTGGTGTGTGGGAGAGAGTTCATGTTTTGACTGATCATGAGAGCCAATTGATTAATGAAGTTTCCCACGTGTGCATCAGCATCAGCCTGTTTGAACATTGTGGGTATAACTTGAGATGCTTTGGTGGTAATTCCAATGTTTGAGTAGAAGGTAGTTGAATCATTTGGTGAGCTTATCTCTCCCTGGTTGGTTTTGAACTGATCAAGAATCCTTTTTTCAAACATAACATGTCTCTCATTCTGAAGAAGGAAAGCATAGAGTTGCTCATAGTTCGTATTCTTCAATCCTTTGGTTAGTTTCACAGAGGTGATAAACTTGTGCCATTCGGGATTCATGTTGTTCACAAACTTTGTGTTCAGCTGAATGTTTGGCATAGTCATTCTGATGTTCCTCATGTCATTAACAAGCTTGTGGAATCTCACGTAATACTCATAGACACTCTCTTCTGGTTTCATCTTGAAGTGCTCAAATTCATCATAGAGTTGTGATTCTCTGTCTTCCATAGTTAATTCAGAACCAGAAAGAAGCATCTTGACATTATCCCATACATCCTTTGCTTTAGTGTTGTGATTGATAAGCTTGTAGATGTCTTTTGGAAGACCTTGAAGTATAATGTTAGAAGCCCTGATATATGCATCGAATCTCTTTTTCTCCATATCAGTGAGCTCATCATACGTCTTTGGTCTGCCTATTCCATAGATCATTGTTCCATCTGCAGCTGTATCAATCAAGTCTCTAGTAGTCTCAATCTGATAAAGTCCTTCATCGATTGACTTGAGAATGTTGACTCCGTTTTCTTTTCCCAAACAGTACAATCGGATTCGTTGTGCCCAAGAATCATAATCAATTATGTCAAGCATAGGTGGACGAGTATCTGACCCTGCTGCTTGAACGTCCTCATCTACGGAAGAAACAATAGTAGGAACGATGTTTGCCATGATAACAGGTTCTACGGGATTTTACTATTCTTTGATTAAACCGGGAAATTGATTATTTCACGGGATTTTACTAAACCAAAAGAACAACCGTAAGAATGTATCACGAAGAAGTAACAAGTCTACATAGACAAGTAGCAAAACACTCAACTCGCTTAGTAATCAACTCGCTAAACAACCAACTCGCTCAAAGGAACAAGTCGCTTAAGGAATCAACTCGCTAAATAGCCAAGTCGCATTAGTATCAACTCGCAATCACAATCAACTCGCTTAATGAAACAAGTCGCTAAATATCCAACTCGCTTTAGTATCAACTCGCAACACAATCAACTCGCTTAAAGAAGAAAGTCGCTTTAGGAATCAACTCGCTTAATAGCAAGTCGCAAACAGATACAACTCGCTTAACCACCAAGTCGCTTAAAAGCTTAACTCGCTAAGTAGCCAAGTCGCATACAACAACTCGCATCCAGTAACAAAGCAACTCGCTTCGAAGAAATGTGTATCCGAGACTCAACTCGCTTAGTACAAAGTTCAAATATAACCACTTTATCAATCAAAAACAACCAAACCACAATGATTTTAGCCTTCCAATTCAAAACATGAACACATATGATGATCCTAAACACAAAAGTACAAGCAAAATCCAAACTTTAACACTAGAACTTGTTCAAATGAATCAAACTCTTCTAAACACTTAATACCCCAAAAACCTTATGAAATCCACCAAAACAAAGAGCATGAAAGATGAGTGATCAAACCATGGCTCTTGATACCAATTGTAAGATATAGGATTTCACAAACACACTAAACCATAATCAAAGTGGGGCGTTCAAGTAGTTTAGAGAGAGAAAGTTCTAGAGAGGGAGAGGGAAGAGAGTTGGGAACTATGTGAAACAAAGAAAAATGGTATTGAAGCTCCAACCCTCTACCTTGGGAGGTAGAGGGTATTTATAGTTTCTTACAAACAAACGCCACCTACGGGCTGTGGATCAGGCATACAGTGGGTAAAGACCCGTCCGTCCTCCACGGTGTTACAAGACAAATAACTTAATAATATAACTAGACTACAACTACGAGCTTTGTAACGCATACATATACTTGAGGTGACTGACTCTTTAACGACTGAATTTTCTAATTCCTAACATAATTTGTAACACCCCAACCCGATAAGGGTCAGAATGCCACATTATGGTGTCATACAAAGCATACAGTAACGCAAGCGGAAGTCTTATCATACAAATAAAATAAAGTCATGAACATCATAACTCCAAAATGATAAATACAACCACAAAACCAAAATAGAAATACAAAAGAAATACAAATAAGGTAGGTCTTCTAAGTCCCAACTCTCACTCTTGCCCATAGCCCTGCTAAAACCTGCTGCCACAGAAAAAGAAAAGGGCTGAGCTTACAAAGCGCAGTGAACAGATATGACAGAAATCAAAAGCTAAATATAACAAAGGTACAAAATGAATCAAAAAAAATGACAATGAAATCATAACGAATGAACCAAGTGGAATGAGTCAATGAGAAACCTGTAGAAAACATCAAAACATATATCCACCAAGAACATAATCAAAGAAACCTCATAGCAAATAGTACATCCACGAATACATACAAGCACATACAAATATTCAAGCATTCAAAGAATTACATAAAAGATGAAAGGCAACATCATAATTAAACATGTAACCAAATATTGTGATAGCATATCAAGCAGCAGAACGACTAATACATGTTATGGCAAAACAAGCAAGACAAGAAATCAATTACATATAACTAAACTATACTCTATAACCAGACAAGAAACAACATAATATAGCTCAAGTATGAAATTTTCTCCAGATAAATAAATAACAACGACAAGCTGTACAGTCATCATACCAAGTAGCATCATCAGTAGTAATACGAAGCAAAATTATAGCATGGCAACTAAACAGTCCAATAGGTACACACATAAGTCAACTCAATTTATATCAGCAAGGAATCATGGAAATGAATGCAAGCATGGCAAATAATTATTCCGGTAGATATTAATTATTATGCTGAAACAACTACTAAGCAACCGGAAATACAAACAGGAGTATGATCATGGCAATGGATACGTCAGGTAATCACTTATTAGCATGGAAGATAGATAAATCAAGAAATCATACATCAACCTAGTAACAGCAGAATTTCATATTCATGTCATCGCACTAAAACAAAGGAAGTGATAATTGATAGCATAAGTTTGGTAACCACATAAAATGAAAGCATAGTAAAATCAAATAACTATAACCCCACATAGTCATTGGATGGACTAGATCAGGATTCTGGATGAACGAAAGGTCAAACAAGTAACTGAATGAATGCATACGTATCAGTGAACAAAAGATAACAAATCAAAGTGAACGAGAGATCATAAAGAATAAAGGATCAGGTTATGAAGAGAACATAATGAAGTACCCAAAAAAAGGTGTTCAACATGCCACATGAAGAACACAACGAACATACGAATACATAATCCAATGAAGTATAATGAATCACAAATGAAAGATGCCCACGAGCAAATAATCCTATGCATCCAGCATGCCACATGAAGGACACTACTTACAAAAGGGTCTAGGGAGGGGAGACCTCACAAGTACCAAAGTGCGAGAGGGGGTACAAGGCACGCACAACCCAAACGCCAAATCCATACAAATCATATCAAATCATATCGTATCAAATCATAATCCTAGGATGCATCCATACGCCCCCCGTACATAAGGCATTATGTACCCCGTTAGCTAGACAGGTATACATATGCAAATAAGGCGCCACAAATCACAAATCATATCAAATCATATCGAATCATAATGGGGACGCCGAGGACTAATCACACCGCCCCAGATAGTGTCATGCCATTGGTGCCATCAATGACATGGTCATGGTACCTCTATGACTAGTTGGCTCGTAACAAAAGGGCAGAACGTACAAATCATAATCATATCCAAATCATATCGAATCATAAGCGTACAAATCATAGCAACTGAATCATATCATAACATATCATACCGAAGTCAAAATGGAACGAATCATAGCATACGAATCAATTCAGAAAGCAAACAAAGGATCATCATAGGGGAATCATAGCAAAGGATCATATCAAGGATTAGGACGTACAAAAGTATCCCTACTGAAAAGGGAAAGAATATATGTACCTCAAACCGTAAGCAAACACCAAAATGTATAAGTAACCAAGGCTACTTCTTCCTCCGCGGATCTACACGAATAATGATCGTTCGCGTTTTAGAAAACATCTCATATTCATAATTATTCATATTTAGGGTTTCCTTCCATTTTTAGAAGCTTTCCAAATTTATCAACTTTCCATATTTAGTAACTTTACATATTTGATAAAATAGCTTTAAGGTTCATATCATTAATTAGTCAATTTAGAGTTAAGTATAATAACTTATTATAATTTTGGGTCTAAAGTGTAACTTGTTAAAGTTTAGGGTTTATTGCGAGAATTAACTAAAAATTAAACACTCTATAATATTACTATTATAGTCTAAGATGTAAAGTGTCAATTCAGGATAAATCAAGGTTTGCATGTGACCATTCTTAAAGATAAGGGTTTAACATGAAAATATTAAATTTTAAACATGTATTCCTAACCAAACTATACGAGTACAGTAAACTATTTTACTTGTTTTTCATATCTCGACATGCCGACTTGGAGCTTGCTCGCGGTTCAAACGGCTTACCGACACAACTAGATAAAGACGTATAATGATTAACCCCCGACTCTATTTCCCCGAAACACTTTGAACACACCGTACAACTCACTTGATAATTCCGTGAACACCCTCGAAAACATGCATGCACACCCGAATATACATATGCAAATTAATCTCGACACACTTTCACATTGGATCACGGCTCATAAAACTTGACTCGTCTCCCCCGACCCCTTTTCAAAATACTAAACGACTCGCCCTTTTACCCCGCGATCACCCTCAATTCGTCCAATAAAACTATGCGTACAAATACTACCATTCACTTCCTTTATACATGCGTATATATATAAGCTTCTTATTTGACCAAGATTTCTATCACAGACCCATGCATACTACCACAATGACCATGCACATATCACACTTCCATACATGCTCGAACTGATTTCACATCTAGTACATGTTTCTTATAGGTTTATATCATATTTAGCATACATGTTCTAGCCTTTATCAAATCATATTCATGACACACACAAACTTAAATCTTTCTCGACATGCATGCAATCACACGCCCAATTTGATTCAATTTTTCAACATGTTATGGACAATTAATTTAGGTCCTACAGTTCTTTAGGTATTTTACATGTACAATATATGAACCATTTAGAAGCACAACAATATACTAGTTCACCTTACATGTTTTACGTTTAGAATATAAATCATATATGAGTGTGTCGACTAGTTAGAAAACGAGGATGTGAGGTACCTATGGACGATGCTAGTAACGAACGAGGATACAAAGAGCCACCACCTAAACCTCACTTCGAATATAACCACACTCACGACTACGTCAACGTCACCCCAACTATCACCAACGCCTGTTTACCCACGAACCTGATCACTCCCTTAGCTAGACCTCCTTCGCACATTCTTCTTCCTCAAGGGAAAAGTGTTGTCGTTACTTATGTTACTATTAGGTTTTGGTTTGTGAATGATAACTGATTGTTTAAAAAGAGTAAATAAGGGGAAGTGAGGCTGCAAATATGGCCGAGTATAGGGGAAGTGGGATGACTATTTCATATTCAAATTTCAAATACTTTTGGCCTTTAAAAATGTGTACACGCCTAAAATCAAATTGGCTAAGGATATACTTAATATGTGATTTTTAAGTTTATGTCATTTTATTTTATGGCTTACGTTTGGGATTTTCTTATTTTTTATTTTTTTATTCTTATAGTTCCCATATATATATATATATATATATATATATATATATATATATATATATATATATATATATATATATATTGTATCAAATCGACCAAAGTCTTCAATTATAGACTCGTATGTCATAGTTTGCTTCATAACTCATGGTTCACTTTAGGTTAATCTCGTATTCAGAAGTTCAAAAGTCATTCGGATTTCGGGTTATTATAATTCTTCCCTTCTAAAAATAAAATTTCGTCCGCGAAATTGAATTCGAAGACGTACTGTTTTAAGGCAGACATAGCAATCCATAATCTCGCACCAATCATAACAAACTTCTAATCCAACGAGTACAGAACTTATACGTAACAGATGTCAGTGAGAATCTCGCAAGGAGGTACAGAATTTCAAACGAATATGAAGACCAACAACTAACGGATATAATTCCTAGTCCATCCAACGAACCAACCTCAGTCATTCCCTAGGACGTCGTATTATTTCAATAAGTTCAAATTATATGATCTCGGTATTATCACGTTGATCAAGCGTCATAATACTTGCATCACATAACAAGCCCTTATTGTCATCATATTCTATCTTGGGTCATGACAAACCATATAACCAACATCATGTCAAAACAGATACACATACAGGTAGCAAGTAACATACCAAATCAAATCAGATTCATATACAGGCAACACGTAATACATCAAATCAACTTACCATTCCATCAAGGGCAGAAGGCTGCGACTTTGCTCGAGAAGTTTCCTCATGACTTATGTTAGGAATTAGAAATTAAAGAGTATATGTAATCGTTAGAAAGCTCGTAGTCGTAGTTCTTTTAAGTTAAGTAGTATTTAGTTAAGTAACACCGTGGAGGACGGACGGGTCTTTACCCACTGTATGCCTGATCCACAGCCCGATGTGTGGCGATTTATGTAAGACTATAAATACTCTCTACCTCCCAAGGTAGAGAGTTGGAGCTCATAATAATATCTTTCACTTTCTCTCACTATGTTCCCTAAACCTCTAACTTTCTCTCTCTAGAATTCCATCTATATGCTACTTTGTGTTATGGTTTGATGTGTATGTGAAAAGTTATATCTTACAAGAAATATTTACACCTCCTGCTCGAACTTCATCTAAAGTCCCGTGCCATTATTGAATGATATTTCTAAGACCGTAGATGTTATCGATACCAGAAGACATGTCTTGAGAAAACATATTTTTGGTATTTTTCAATTTTCTGATTTTTATGGGCTTTTGATGATTTTATATTTTTCTATATTGTTTTTGTTGGTTTTATATTTTTGTATTATGCTTTTTGAAAATTATTTACAAAGATAGAGAAATAGTTTAAGAAGATGATGATACGAGTACCGAGATAAGGAAATCATTCAGCACTTTGTAGAAGATATAATTCATCATCTCTTGAACTTTCACCACTAAAGCATTCGAGGCTCTTGAATCATCGCAAGAACTTGAGCCTTCAAAAATTGAATCTTTGGTAGCTTCCCCCAAAACCGACAATCCATGTAAAAAGACCATTTCCCCCCAAGAAGAAGAAGTGAAGCAAACAGTCAAATTGTATGAAGCTTCAAGAACCCAAAGAAGACGATAAAACCAAAGTAACAAGTTAACACGGATCATTTCTGTGGTTATCAAACCCGAAATAAATGATTAAGCCCGATCACATGAACTTGTTGTGCGTCCCCGATGTACACATAACTCTTCGATTTTGAGCAGTTGTCAATTCAGGAGAACAATATATCAACACCTTCATTTCACCAAATGCATTCCAGTTATCTAACATATAACCAATCAGCCCATCACGTACACATGTACCCAACAAGAGAAGAGACAATGACATCACAATAACAGGTTGAATCACTGATCTTCTCTGCGGATGTCAACTCCAGAATAACTGATTAAGCTCGATCATGTAAATATGTTGTGCGACCCAAATGTACACAGATCTCTCCCTTGATGGTTGCAATCTCATCGGAATCATCATTACATTGTGTACATGAAGCACTAACCGGAAGCACTTTATCATAAATCATATAGAAGATGTTGATAAGCAATATCATCTCACGCTCCACATATTCTTCTCATATTTCTTCCTACTGAGAGCTAAGATAACACATACCAAAAGTATCCAGAGACCACTTCCCCCCAAATGGTTGGAATAATACATCCTTCCCCCATATAGTTGGAATAATATATCCTTCCCCCAAATAGTTGGAATAATACACCAAAGGCTATGAGTAAACACTGAGTTTCTCTAAGGTTATGACATTTGTCTTTCCCGGGATTACTTCAATAGAGAAGAAGTATTAGGTTCATCACATGTACTCGTTGTGTATTTAGATGTATGTCTCCTTCCCCCTTGCTGGTTTTGATACCTCATAATTAGCAACACATTATACATGCCAAATTCTCTTGAAATAGAAAAGAACAAACAATTAGCTCAACTGAATCCTGTGAGAATCAACTGCTATAGAAACTCTCTCCGACTATCTTTATCAACCCATATGTAGACAATTTGAAGTGACCACTAAAAGAAGAAAAACCCGATATACCAAACTTGAAACTGAAGCCGAATTCCCCACATTTGTATCTTAAGCTTGCACTTGATGATGGAAGAACAGTGTCGAGAATTTTATACTTCAAGCAAATCTCTAAGTACTCACTACTCAAACAAAGTATGAGACATTAACACCTCTTGAGATTATCCACACCGTCATCTGCGTGTGACACTGAGTAAAACAACATAACTCCTAATAGTGATAGTTAACCAGGTCTTCAACCATCCACCCCGACTGCTGGTAACTAGATAAACCAAGTCTTCAACTCAAATTCTTAAGCCAGAGCAAGTTATCAAATAAGAACACGCCTTTGTGAAAGTCAACTTCAATCTCAAATAAGTGATAAATGATTAACTCCGAAGTAATCAACTTGTGTCAAATGCCCAACACGTGAATAAACATACAATCGGATGTACATTGACCCAATGAATGAACCGGAACAAATGATTCCTCAACATCAATGCATTCTTCCTAAAAGTATACATGTAGAGACTGATCTGGAAGATTCACCGATAATGTCTTTGAGCGGATGAGGTAGTCATTTTCCTTAATGTTCATGAGGTTGATTTATAGCGTGCACAATGAGAGGAACAATAATCCGTGAAGATTTGGCAAAGGAATACCAAAGAGCGGATCATTATTCAATAGTGCAACTACAATATCATGATAGTCATTATCAACGCCTTGTGAAATAACTAGAGATAAGGTTTCTTGAGAATTCCGAGAAGTACTTCTTAGATGGTGAGCCAGTTGAGTCAGTAGGAACCGGAGCATAAGCTTCAGAAACCAGATGATCAACATTCGTTGGAGGTTGGAAGTACTCATCAAACATATTTTGAAAACAATGAAACCCAAATAGTAAATCCCAGTTATCCTTAGTGAGTGAAGTCATTAGGCGTTGGAGAGTCATATGAACATAAATCACGCATCCATCAACATGTAGTGTATTCACTCTTCTCCCCCTCAAAAATTGCAAATAAAGTTTGCCATTTTTGATTGAGCAGGTGAATAAGAATATACACCAATGAACGTAGATCCACTTGAGAATTGAGTGAGCATGGAAAAACATGAAGCTTGTTGATGAAGAATGTCGATGAGAATGGTCATAAAAATGAAGATTTCTCTTCTTCTGAAGATAAAGCACAATGAAGCGTACACCTTTCTTTTCTTTGAGGAACGGGCCTTGAAGTGTTATCTGCAGACGCCATAGTGATGAAGAACGAGGCCTAAACTGATGTGAACAGACGTCATAGCCGAATGAATATCAAGATTGAGTTACTTGAACCCATGAGTTATGAGATATCAATCCATTTGTAATCTATACTTTAAGCCAATCCAAGTAGTGAAGGATCGAAGTATCTGCAACTGAGTAAGGACTACCTGCACTAATATTACAAACTTTATTGCATATATTTTGGTTAGTGACATTAGTATCCAAAGCCTTTGGGGTTTCACGGCCAACCTTGATAATATCATCGGTAAACAGCTTTCCGGTACGTATCCACCTAAGTCCAACATCCTTAAACATTCTACCAGATGGAATCCACTTATGGCAAGGTTTAGGATTGGTGACATTCTTATGCACAGTGGAAGACTTATCATTATTCCTAGACTCCGAAGATTTAGCAGTTGGGATCCATCTATACGAAGTTTTAGGTTTTTTTTGCTTCATAACATGTTGAACCTTAGCCATGTTAGTAGCCTTAGTGGATTGTACCTTAGCATGTGAATTAGGAAAATGTTTCTTATTTGGAAAAGACTCAGAATTTCTAGTTTTGATTTCTACATGCTTAGCATTCTTATTCACATAACTACTCTTAGATGCAAGCCAATCCCTAATCTTTTGAGTGTTCCTAGGTAGTGGTTTACAACTACTAGTAGTGCCTTGAAGCCTCGTAGAAATCATCACTGTAAAACCCTAAAAATACGAAAAGTGCTACAAGACTATTTTACCCTTAAAATAGTCAAGATTATAAAATACGTAAAATATAATTAACGCTCATCAATTTAAAATTTAAAACCTAACTTATATTTTTTTGAAAAACCTAACGAGTATATTTAATTGATCGACATCTTACAACGAAAATAAAAGTCACGCGTGTAAAACTTTGGGTCGTTTCTTTTGCAAGCCGAGCCTTGGGCCTCGTCTTTGTGTGTGTGATCCAACTTGTTTAGAACTTTGGGCCTCGTTGAGTTGGGCAAGCCAGGTAACTCATTTGAGCCCATGGTTCCGTCCGGTTGGGTATGTGAGCCGAGAACACACCAAAAGCCCACAGGTTGTTTTCTTTTCTTCTTCCCTCGTTGAACCGAACACCACACCAAGCCCACATATACCGATCGTATACATGTATATATACAACACAAACCTCAACTTTTGAAACCCTAGCTTAAACAAAGCCTCGGCAAAACCTTACCTCTTTTGTTTCCGATCGGCGCAACACAAAACTCACCAAATTGAAAACCCTAGTTGCAAGTTTCGGCTTAAAGCTTTTGTCTTCCCTCCCATCCGATCGACTATTACTCTTTATTTTGGTTCGGTGTCGTCCTGGTCGAGAGTAGCCAAGGTATAATCGATCTTTTCCTTTAGTCTCAACTTTGTATGCTAGTGGTATAACTTGTGAAACGTGCGACATGATAGTAACCAAACGATTTGAATAAGAGAACGCGCATTAAGGTTTCTGTGTGTGCATGTCACCGTACCACTTGAGTGAGTCGAGCCATATTAGTGAAACATGCAAGCCTTATCGTGTACATATGTTGTGTGTTCATGTTTTTCCGAAACCTATATGTATATATACCTATCTATCTTGCATAATAAAACGAGTAACAAGTAGAGTATAGATTGTCGCATGAATCATGAAGTTGTGTTAACTTTGTTAAAACTATAAGTCGATGTATATATGAATTACGTTAACACATGTTGTAGGTTGGTTTGTGTCGAGTTGCATGCATGTTTTCCTAGCGTGAGTCTTTTGAAAAGGTCTTGATGGTGTCGATGCATGCATGTTTGGAACAAGAGTTAACGTGTCGTGTGAGAAAAGTAATTAAGTGTTTGTATGTGTGTGTCGATTTGTTTGTGAGTCGGGAAACAACGTAGGGTAAGTTGGAGTTTGCATGTGTGAGCGTATATATTGAAGCAAGGGAAACGGGTAAACTTTGGTCTCGTTAACATGATTTATATAAGTCAAGGTGGTGTGAGTTACTAGTGTAAATGTAGGCATGGGTTTTGAGTTATCTTCGGTTTGTTTTTCACACGTTCTAGGTCAAGGTGATAAGTCATTAAAATCCGTAACATGTCAATTTAATGTGTATTTAATATGGTACTAAAAGTTTGAGCGAAACCCTAGGTCATGATTATGAGTCGATTAGGGTTTTAAGCTGTGTGTGTTGATTTGTTACTTCATGTGAAAATAGTAAGTTTGGAGGTCATTAATAACCATTGATTAAGTATATAACGAGCTAGTCTTATGAGTGTTGTAAGCATGCGTGAGTTATGATTTTGTGTAAGAACTAAGTGTCATGAATTAAAGTAATGTATGCATGGTCTCATGAGGTTGGCTAATTAATGATTCAAACCCTAAAACATTGTAGTTCTGTCCATCACTAAGAATAAGAATATACTTACAACTCTAAGAGTGTGAATGCGATAAATCCGTTATAACTTAATGATGCTAACAAGTATTAAATAAATCATAATCCGTGTAGATTCGTTGAAGGAGACGCGACGTTATATCTTCGTGATTCACTCATTCGTTTGTTTTCCTCTCATTTGCGTTAAGGTACAGATATTCTGACCTTTTCAGTAAAGGTTCCTTATGACGTTTTCTTTTCGTTAGCTCTTCTATTACAATTATTAGGGTTTCCTATGCCATTGCTATGAACCCTTTCTGATTGTTTGATCTGTTGCTTGTTTGAAACACCTGTTTTATTGCATCATGCAATATCTGATTTGAACGTTATGTTAGAAAGACTTTGATATGCACATTTGTTGAACCTTGCTATGTTTGATTATGAACTCTTGATTATGAACTTCTGCTTATGAAAGTATGATATGTGACTACGACATAAACTTCTGACTTCTGAACCTTTGAACATGAACCTTATGATATGAACTATCTGATATGTTAACTGTTGACCTTTGTGCTTGATTATGATCTGTGTTATTTATGATAATCTGTTCGACCTAAGTTAGTTTGACAACCGAGCCACTATTTCACTATTCATGGGGGTTCCATGTCTGTGTCAGTGATGCACCTCTGACATGACTCTAGGGCAGTAGAGTGATGTTCTGCCACGTCCCTTTCTGTTATCTGATTATGAGCTCGCTATATATTGTATGGCCACTATCTGTCTGTTGGGGCGTATGGATGCATCCTAGATCTGATCTGTTATCTGATATGTTTTCTGGTGAATGATGTCGTGTGCAATACGCGTCTTCACAAAATTCTGGGAGCTAGCTACTCCAATTATTTTCTGAGGTTACTTTCTGAATAAGTAGTTATTTTTTATATGATAAGTTATGGGCTCGTGGTAGTTAACTAAATCCTTATCTGTTATGTCTGTGTTAAGTATTCTGTTTATGATTCGGTATTTTCAAGTGTTTATATTTATGTATTAGGTTTATTATAAGTTATTGTATGTGTTTATGCTCTTATATGATTATGTAACTACCGTATGCCATGCTAGGATATGATTAATATGTTTAAATATGATTCGTATGTTATCATCTGATGTTATGTTAGTTTATCGTTATGTGAATTCGTTGATCTGTGAGATGAATGTGCTAGTGTGAAATTAAGTATTCTGAAAGTTTAGTATGTATGATTTTTCAGTTAATTTTGTAAACTTTGCCTATCCGTTAGTTATCTGTCTGCTTATGATTGATCTGCTATGTTTAGACTTTGCTTATATTAAGGTTTGATCTGGGAAGTGGTTTAATTATGATATCTGTTTTGATAATTTGCTAATTGCTATGCTATGTCTTTTGCTTATTTGGTTATAGTTTTCCTGCTATGTTTTCTATTTGCATGTGTGACTGCCATGATTTGACTGCTATTTCCGCTGCTTCAATATTGGATTAAGTGTGCTAAATGTAGATTAATTGACTTGTATGAATGCCATGTTTAATTTTTAGAAATTGTTTCCGTTAGCCTTTAGACTTTTCGTTTGGCTTATATGTACTCTATTTTCTTGATGTGTTTGTGTTTGTGTTATTAATGTGCTATGTGTTGTTCTTATCTGTTATTTGTTTCTTTCGGATTTCTGTATATTTGTGCTTCCGCAGAATCCTCTATGATTCGTCATTCTCATTTCGTTGTGATTTCGTTATTTATATCTTGTTCTGTTTTAGCTTTTGTTTTGTTATATCTGTTCACTGGGCTTTGTAAGCTCAGCCGCATTTTCTTTTCCTGCGGCAGGTATTAAGCATTCAAGATGAGCTTATGGGATAGCTGATCTGGGTTGAGAGTAGAGCTGAGAGCAAGATTTGAAAATAGGGATCTTAGATTTATTTTGATTATTAAGTTATTTATATTTTCTTTTGTAAGTTTTGTAAAGGCTTCCGCTATTGTATAGTACTTAAGGTTCTGATATGAAACCGTATTTGTGATATCTTTACCCTTGTCGGGTTGGGGTGTTACAATTTATGGTATCAGAAGGTTTTAGGACCCTTAGAGCTTAAGCTATGACCTGTGAGGATTGGGTAGATTTAGGATTTTCCCTTCTGCGTACTTTCTTTGCGTCCACTATCGTACTTAGATTTTACTAATAGTTGATGATTCTTTTAGATGGTTATCCCTCGTCGTTCTAGTTCACCTGATAGGAGCAAGCAGGGACCAGCTAGGCAACCTAGGGAGAGGAACAAGTGGACTGTTGTTATTGTTAAGGGCTGTAAGAGGATTGGTGGAGCGAAGCGGACCAACAGGAGGATACGAGTTCCGGCTAGTATGTGGCCATGCACAATTGAGGAGAAGCTAACCTTAGAGAACGTAGACGGAAGAATAGTAGAGGAGTACGAGACTAAAGTCGTTGACAACCAAGGCTTCACCACTAGGTATCATGGAAGATGTCCCGAGTTCTTGGAAGATGGAGGAGTAGTTTGGACTAGGAGTCGCGACTTGTATGCTTTTGTAGATCGTGTGCCGGAAGAAGAAGAGAGGAATCGGAGAAGTGACTTTGCTAGTTGCCTATTACCGCAGCGCGACGGAAATAGGAACGGATGGATAAGTGAGGAAGAAGAGGAAGAAGAAGAACATGAGGAAGAATACGAGGTGGACTCGGATTTAGAGTCTACGGCTACCAGTAGGTTTAATCCGATACAAGAATAGAAATTCGCGCTCATGATTAGTTGTCCTCTTTATTAGAAGTTTCTGACATTGGATTTTGAGTTTAGGTCCTTTTGTTTTTAAGTTTTGTCCTCTTTATTAAGTTTTGTTTTGGAAGTTTCATCTTATGACAATTCTGCAATTTGTTTGATTAGTAAGAATAAAGCAAAATTTTGAAAGTATAGTTGCTGTTTGTTGCTTCTTTTCTGATAGATTCGTTAAGATTCCGTTAGTTCTAATAAGTTTCGTTCCCTATTCGATTCTATTGATGATGTTGCTTAATCACAGCTTGAAATAAAGTATGACCATCAAGATGGTATACTCATGTGATGCTGGTATTATGACACCTGATCAACGTGATAATACTTACATCATATGACGTACCCTTATTGTGTTCATAGGATACTTCAGGAAGTGTTTGAGGAGTATTAAATCCTTTTTAGTTCGATTATCTGCGATTAATAAGACCATTAGGATTTGTTCTGTCTGTGTATGTGTTTGTTCTCGTCCTTAGATGTCTGAATAAGTTAGAGCGTGTTATTTGATTGTCTGCATCTCATTTGTTATCTGCCATTACTTTGATGAGTATATGAGTATCTGTTGTAAGTATTTGATTATTGCTTTGATTTCTGAAAGTATGAGTTTGTAGATTCTGATAAGAATCCGTTTGTTCTGAGATAAGATTTGCGTTTGCTTTATTTTCCCTGAGAATCTGAAATCCGATTCGTTTGCTGTTCTGTTCCGTCTTGTTCAATTTCGAGGACGAAATTTTCTTTTTAGAAGGGGAGAGTTGTAAAACCCTAAAAATACGAAAAGTGCTACAAGACTATTTTACCCTTAAAATAGTCAAGATTATAAAATACGTAAAATATAATTAACGCTCATCAATTTAAAATTTAAAACCTAACTTATATTTGTTTGAAAAACCTAACGAGTATATTTAAGTGATCGACATCTTACGACGAAAATAAAAGTCACGCGTGTAAAACTTTGGGTCGTTTCTTTTGCAAGCCGAGCCTTGGGCCTCGTCTTTGTGTGTGTGATCCGACTTGTTTAGAACTTTGGGCCTCGTTGAGTTGGGCAAGCCGGGTAACTCATTTGAGGCCATGGTTCCGTCCGGTTGGGTATGTGAGCCGAGAACACACCAAAAGCCCACGGGCTGTTTTCTTTTCTTCTTCCCTCGTTGAACCGAACACCACACCAAGCCCACATATACCGATCGTATACATGTATATATACAACACAAACCTCAACTTTTGAAACCCTAGCTTAAACAAAGCCTCGGCAAAACCTTACCTCTTTTGTTTCCGATCGGGGCAACACAAAACTCACCAAATTGAAAACCCTAGTTGCAAGTTTCGGCTTAAAGATTTTGTCTTCCCTCCCATCCGATCGACTGTTACTCTTTATTTTGGTTCGGTGTCGTCCTGGTCGAGAGTAGCCAAGGTATAATCGATCTTTTCCTTTAGTCTCAACTTTGTATGCTAGTCGTATAACTTGTGAAACGTGCGACATGATAGTAACCAAACGATTTGAATAAGAGAACGCGCATTAAGGTTTCTGTGTGTGCATGTCACCGTACCACTTGAGTGAGTCGAGCCATATTAGTTAAACATGCAAGCCTTGTCGTGTACATATGTTGTGTGTTCATGTTTTTCCGAAACCTATATGTATATATACGTATCTATCTTGCATAATAAAACGAGTAACAAGTAGAGTATAGATTGTCGCATGAATCATGAAGTTGTGTTAATTTCGTTAAAACTATAAGTCGGTGTATATATGAATTACGTTAACACATGTTGTAGGTTGGTTTGTGTCGAGTTGCATGCATGTTTTCCTAGCGTGAGTCTTTTGAAAAGGTCTTGATGGTGTCGATGCATGCATGTTTGGAACAAGAGTTAATGTGTCGTGTGAGAAAAGTAATTAAGTGTTTGTATGTGTGTGTCGATTTGTTTGTGAGTCGGGAAACAACGTAGGGTAAGTTGGAGTTTGCATGTGTGAGCGTATATATTGAAGCAAGGGAAACGGGTAAACTTTGGTCTCGTTAACATGATTTATATAAGTCAAGGTGGTGTGAGTTACTAGTGTAAATGTAGGCATGGGTTTTGAGTTATCTTCGGTTTGTTTTTCACACGTTCTAGGTCAAGGTGATAAGTCATTAAAATCCGTAACATGTCAATTTAATGTGTATTTAATATGGTACTAAAAGTTTGAGAGAAACCCTAGGTCATGATTATGAGTCGATTAGGGTTTTAAGCTGTGTGTGTTGATTTGTTACTTCATGTGAAAATAGTAAGTTTGGAGGTCATTAATAACCATTGATTAAGTATATAACGAGCTAGTCTTATGAGTGTTGTAAGCATGCGTGAGTTATGATTTTGTGTAAGAACTAAGTGTCATGAATTAAAGTAATGTATGCATGGTCTCATGAGGTTGGCTAATTAATGGTTCAAACCCAAAAACATTGTAGTTCTGTCCGTCACTAAGAATAAGAATATACTTACAACTCTAAGAGTGTGAATGCGATAAATCCGTTATAACTTAATGATGCTAACAAGTATTAAATAAATCATAATCCGTGTAGATTCGTTGAAGGAGACGCGACGTTATATCTTCGTGATTCACTCATTCGTTTGTTTTCCTCTCATTTGCGTTAAGGTACAGATATTCTGACCTTTTCAGTAAAGGTTCCTTATGACGTTTTCTTTTCGTTAGCTCTTCTATTACAATTATTAGGGTTTCCTATGCCATTGCTATGAACCCTTTCTGATTGTTTGATCTGTTGCTTGTTTGAAACACCTGTTTTATTGCATCATGCAATATCTGATTTGAACGTTATGTTAGAAAGACTTTGATATGCACATTTGTTGAACCTTGCTATGTTTGATTATGAACTCTTGATTATGAACTTCTGCTTATGAAAGTATGATATGTGACTACGACATAAACTTCTGACTTCTGAACCTTTGAACATGAACCTTATGATATGAACTATCTGATATGTTAACTGTTGACCTTTGTACTTGATTATGATCTGTGTTATTTATGATAATCTATTCGACCTAAGTTAGTTTGACACCCGAGCCACTATTTCACTAGTCATGGGGGTTCCATGTCCGTGTCAGTGATGCACCTCTGACATGACTCTAGGGAAGTAGAGTGATGTTCTGCCACGTCCCTTTCTGTTATCTGATTATGAGCTCGCTATATATTGTATGGCCACTATCTGTCTGTTGGGGCGTATGGATGCATCCTAGATCTGATCTGTTATCTGATATGTTTTCTGGTGAATGATATCGTGTGCAATACGCGTCTTCACAAAATTCTAGGAGCTAGCTACTCCAATTATTTTCTGAGGTTACTTTCTGAATAAGTAGTTATTTTTGATATGATAAGTTCTGGGCTCGTGGTAGTTAACTAAATCCTTATTTGTTATGTCTGTGTTAAGTATTCTGTTTATGATTCGGTATTTTCAAGTGTTTATATTTATGTATTAGGTTTATTATAAGTTATTGTATGTGTTTATGCTCTTATATGATTATGTAACTACCGTATGCCATGCTAGGATATGATTAATATGTTTAAATATGATTCGTATGTTATCATCTGATGTTATGTTAGTTTATCGTTATGTGAATTCGTTGATCTGTGAGATGAATGTGCTAGTGTGAAATTGAGTATTCTGAAAGTTTAGTATGTATGATTGTTCAGTTAATTTTGTAAATTTTGCCTATCCGTTAGTTATCTGTCTGCTTATGATTGATCTGCTATGTTTAGACTTTGCTTATATTAAGGTTTGATCTGGGAAGTGGTTTAATTATGATATCTGTTTTGATAATTTGCTAATTGCTATGCTATGTCTTTTGCTTATTTGGTTATAGTTTTCCTGCTATGTTTTCTATTTGCATGTGTGACTGCCATGATTTGACTGCTATTTCCGCTGCTTCAATATTAGATTAAGTGTGCTAAATGTAGATTAATTGACTTGTATGAATGCCATGTTTACTTTTTAGAAATTGTTTCCGTTAGCCTTTAGACTTTTCGTTTGGCTTATATGTACTCTATTTTCTTGATGTGTTTGTGTTTGTGTTATTAATGTGCTATGTGTTGTTCTTATCTGTTATTTGTTTCTTTCGGATTTCTGTATATTTGTGCTTCCGCGGAATCCTCTATGATTCGTCATTCTCATTTCGTTGTGATTTCGTTATTTATATCTTGTTC
This sequence comes from Chrysanthemum seticuspe, assembly GCA_019973895.1. Lineage (NCBI taxonomy): Eukaryota > Viridiplantae > Streptophyta > Magnoliopsida > Asterales > Asteraceae > Chrysanthemum > Chrysanthemum seticuspe. Next base: position 259,150,261 of record BPTQ01000005.1, on the reverse strand, counting down.
TTTTTAGCTTTTGTTTTGTTATATCTGTTCACTGGGCTTTGTAAGCTCAGCCGCATTTTCTTTTCCTGCGGCAGGTATTAAGCATTCAAGATGAGCTTATGGGATAGCTGATCTGGGTTGAGAGTAGAGCTGAGAGCAAGATTTGAAAATAGGGATCTTAGATTTATTTTGATTATTAAGTTATTTATATTTTCTTTTGTAAGTTTTGTAAAGGCTTCCGCTATTGTATAGTACTTAAGGTTCTGATATGAAACCGTATTTGTGATATCTTTACCCTTGTCGGGTTGGGGTGTTACAATCACCCTAGGTCTTGAACCTAAAATTCCATCTTTTCGAATCTGTGCCTTTTTCCTTGCATCTTCTAGATAATAGTTCTTCCACAAGTCATTCATATCATATGAATTCTGAATTTTAATGCTTGGTTTTGACACATTTTTTGAACCAATCCTAGAGGTGCTGGGAGTAGAAGTAGCTGCTTGTTGCGGTTTAGAGGAACTAGAATCATAATTCTTAGGCAACTCAGGTGAAGTGACTGATTTTGACAAAACTTGTTTCTCATCAACTTAGGAGGCAAACTGTGTTTTTGAAAATTTTGGTCTTTCGGATATAAACGCAGTAGGCTACCTAACAACAGACCGGTTTCTAATGGGATGAGAAACTGGTTTCCCCAAGGTTGATTGTTTTTCAAACTTAGTGTTCACACTTTTCTCTACAGTTTTCCTAAGCTCATTTTTTAAGGCAATAATAGTGAAACTCTTTTCCTGAAGTTGAGCTTTGAGTTCATCAATTTTTGCTATCAAATAATTTGTTTGTTCTATTGACTTAGTTCTAGCTTCTTTGACAGATTCACTTAGTTCTATGTGATGCTTTCTCAAAGACTCGTTTTCCTTTAGTAATTTGGCCACACAAACCGCTAATTCATCATTTCTAATTTGAATATCATTAATAGCATTAACATCAGAATTACTTGTAACCAAATTACTTTTCACATGCATACCAGAAATATGTTTCTTCAAATTGCAGATTGTCGAGTTTTTGTCCTGAAGCTGAGCTTTTAAATCATTTATTTCAAAAAATTCAAGAAATTCAGGGAATTCCGGATTGTTGCAAGGTTTCACAGTTTGAAAACTTTCTTCTTTTCTTTGGATTGCAATTTCAAGTGAAATGCAATGTTTTTCAAGTTCTGAGAATTTATTAGACAGTTCATCAAAAGTTATCTTATCTACCATATCATTAGTTTTGAAACACTTTATCTCAGACTCAGCTTCAGTAACCGAACATGTATCAAGAACATGTTCTGTGATGTGATCAGTTTGCACAAGAGTAATTTTATATGCATTATGTTGAACAGTTATGGGTACCTCATCACTTGACACATGTTCATTTATCGGTCTGACATATGCATCCTCATCATGTGTAGCAAGAATCACTGAACTACTGGTTGTGTCAAACTTATCTGTATCTGAACCTCTGTGTTCAGCTCCAACTGATCCATCATGTGATGCTTTACCCGACTCAACACTACAATCTTTTGATTGTGCCTGACATTCATCCCCCTTTCTGATTACTGCATCCACTTCTTGTGTGATAGGAGTTACTGAACCGCTGGTTACATCATTCTTTGTTGTCTCTGTTATTCTACATTCAGCAACATCCGATCTTTCAACTGAAACATTACTCGACTCATCACAACAATCTGTCAACTGAACCAGACTCTCATCTATATTTTCTTCTTTCTGAGTAACTTCCTCAATATACTTATCCACATTATCCATGAGATGGATAAGTGTCTCTATGAACACGCTAATTTCCATTCCAGTGTGTCTCTTGAAAGACATTTCAGTCATGTCTTGATCATAATCTGATGTAAATTCCCCACTGATGAATGACTGAAATTGGTTGTGGATCACTTGAAGTGCAGCACTAGAACTATCCTTTTGAACCTTTTCTTTGACAAGTTGTTGTTCCAATTGTTCTAAGTTCAATAGTAATGTTCCCGTTAATGTGGATAAATCTTGACGGAAAAGAGCATTGCACGTTCGTTCCATACCAAAAGGTAGAAGCAACATGAGGTGTGAGTGAAGTTGTTGATAGGGTATAATGCAGCATTCCTTTTTCATGGCATTCTGTAGCATTAGCAGGTGCAATTCATTCTCATTGTACTCAGAACATGAAGATCTCACGTCCTCATTGATTAATTCAAACATCTTTAACCATTCAGTGTAGCATACATTATCATTGTTGTCCACAGCATCATACAATTTAAGTACCTCCGAAATCACTGGGTCAGTAGAGTAAGACATGATGTAGTAGTATACACGAGATTTTACAAGTCTATGATTAAAACCGAGAAATAGATTCTTTCGCGGGATTTTACAAAATCAAGAAGAAACCATGATATAGTGACCAATAGAACGTGTTAAGATAGCTGATGGATCGACACAATGATAGAAAATTGTGTTTTGGGTCTTATGATTGTTTGTAGGATTAGCAGAGATGTTGTTTGGTTGTGATTTGGGTTGGTTGTTGCAAGATTTTACGAAGAAATTTAGGTCTAAAAACTTAAAAACCTCAATAACTTCTGTTCGGAGCGGATTTAGGCCTCAAAGGTTGACCCTTAGTTCATTCGGCGTGCCATTCTCCTCGTTCTCACGGTCGTTTTGATGGGTAGAACGCTGAAAACGGAGTTACGGTTCAAAAGTTATGGTCATTTGAAGTTTTGTCGGGAAAAGTCAACAAGTTGCTAGGAATTATGAAGACAAGTCGCTAAGCACCAAGTCGCTAGACACAAGTCGCTATAATGCCAAGTCGCTAAGACACAGTCAAGTTGCTAAAGAACAACTCGCTAAGATCCAAGTCGCTAACACCAAGTAGCTAACAATTTACACTACAACTCACTAACAATTTCTTAAGCAAGTCGCTAACATCACCAAGTCGCTAGCCGTAGTGGAGAATCCACTAACTTGTACTATTTGTCGGCTTGTCTCAATAGACAAGTCGCTAACAACTAACACTGTAACTCGCTAACTTTTACTGAAGCAAGTCGCTACGATGAAAAACACTATGAGAGCCAAGTCGCTAGCAAGAAAAACTTCAAAAACATACTTTTCAATCCAAAACAAGCTCAACCACAGTGATTCAAGCTTACCAAATTAAAACCCAAGCACTTACAATGATTCTTAACACAAAAGTACACCCAAAATTCAAAGTTTAACACTAGAAATGATCCAAATGATGCAAAAACCACTAAAAATTTTCAAACTCAAAAACCATCTAAAACCACTAGAAATCCAAGGATATGTGAGAGAGATGATCAAACCATGGCTCTTGATACCATTTGTAACATATTGGATTTCATAAACACACAAACAATCACAAATATGGTTCAAATAAGATAGAGTTTTAGAGAGAGAAAATGGAAGATGGGAGCCTTTCTAGAGAGAGAAAGTGAAAGAAAACATAGAAGGTTAGATTAAGTGAAAGGTCCAACTCTCTAACTTGGGAGGTAGAGGGTATTTATAGTTACATATTACACGTCCTCCTACGGACTGTGGATCAGGCATACAGTGGGTAAAGACCCGTCCTTCCTCCACGGTGTTACACTAAGCTAATAGCTAATCTAATAAACAGTAAATAACGATATGTCTACGAGCTAACTTGTGCTAGTCTATAGTTGGGGTGACCGACACTTCACAACGGAATTTCCAATTCCTAACATATTATGACGCCTGATCAACGTAATAATATTTACATGATATGACATGAAGTTATTGCGAGTATAAGATGTCCCGGGAAGCTTACTAGAATGGTTATGTGTTAAATGTTTATATGTTTAGCAAATTAGAACACTTTGAGAGTAGAAATGCATGGTTAGATATACCTTAGTAACAGGATTATAAAAGTAGTCAGAGTAGATCAGAAATTAGTGTAGTATAAGTATATTATGTCATGACCAATAGTGATATAGTCGTACAGTAAGTGAAACATGATTAGAATGCATGAAGTTAAATGAAGTATTAGACCATGTTTAGTACCCAATATGTATTAAGAATTAGAAATCACGAGTAGAAATATTTAGGCAGTTAAATAGCAGAAATAAAACAAAAGGATCTATGAATAACATTAGAACTTCAGATCCAGAATGTCATATTAATTGTGCAGAATGTCAGAAATAGATATAGCATGTATAGTATGCTATGATTAGCAGCCATGTTATCGCATCAGTATGCGATTAGAATCAGAATGTATAAATAGAAATACAATGATAGCAACATATTAATATGATAGCACAACAGATTAACATGAAAACAGAACATGATGCTAGACATGTTGTTTTAGTTATGCTTCGAGGTAGAATATGATAGCAATAAAGACATGTTTATGTGATGCAAGTATTATGACGTCTGGCCAACCTGATAATAGTTACATCATATAACGTGAATTTATTGGGTTCATATGATGTCTCGAGAAATTTTTAGAATAATAAGAGCAGATGGGACTGAACTTTAGTGAGATAGAATGATGTTTAGTCAGAAATAGAATTAGAAAGCGTGCAATCACTAGTGCTGTGTACGACAAGAATAGTTATAAGTCTTACAAGTCTCGATGTGCAGGTTCAGTAATTAGATTTTAGTATTCAGATTCAGTAAAATAGAATAGTCAGGACAGCTTAGATACTAATAAGGTTTTGTATGGCACGGTAAGATAAATCAGTAAGATCATAGAGTTTAGTATGCACAAGTATAGTCAATAAGAAAACCCAGAAAATATATTTTTTAAATTATAAACAGCTTAAGAACGGATAGATAGACAGACTTAGTACAACAGATAATAGCCTAGTAATACCTCTATTTAGAATTAGGCATGTGATATTGTAGTAAATATCAAAAGTTTCAGAATTGAGACCCGAAATAAGCATATTGTGTAAACTTAGAAAATATTGAGACAAGTCTTATGGCCAGATTGAATTTAGAACTATCAAAAATGAAACTAGCTCATGTATTAGAATAAGCTCAGTGGGGGAGACTTTGTAGATAGAAAAAATTTAAGCATAATAGTTTCAGATGATGTTCGTGAGGACACGAACAATTCCAGTAGGGGAGAGTTGTAACACTCCGATCTTTATAAGTTTCATAAATAGACTTATATATATCTTGTAGAGAAATTAGAAAGGTCCTTATGATTGTATTTTATAAAGATACGGACTTAGAATGCAAGATAGTTAATGAAAAGGACCAATGATGCAAAAGATTTAACGAGAAGGGCCAATCTTGCCAAAATTTGAAACTTACATGATAAGCTTAAGTAGCTTACCTTAGGAAGAAGTAAACTCAAAATTTAGATAAAATAAATACAAGTATTGTGTGTGTTGTATGGAACGTGGCATCATATGGCAATAAGGAGGGGAAAATATTACTAGTTCTTTCATTTTTCAAGATTAGTACCAAGTGTTTCAAGATTGATTCAAGAACAAGGGTTTAGTGTTCTTCATGGCTAAGTGATGATGTTCTTGGTGACTTTGATATATTCAAGTTCTCATAATTCTATTCCATTCAAGGTAAGTTCATGTTTAGGATTATGTTTATATGAAATTAAAGAGTTTATGTTTAGTTGAAGACTTATGGAAACCTAGTTTTGATTATGATGAATTATGGCTTTGATAATCATGTTATGATAGAATTATAATAAGAATCATATGTTAGAAACATGGCTTAAAGATTAGTAAGAATTCATGTTATGGTTTTGATGTTATGATTTATTATGTCAAGTTAAGGAGTGTTTGGAACAAGCTTATTAAGTGCTTAAACTAGTAATATAGCTTATGGGCCTGATTAAAAAATGATCTTAACATGTTAAATAAGCTGAGAAATAAGTTTGGTGTATTATAGAATAGCTTATCATGAATTTTGGGTCGTTTTGGTGATATTTTAATTTGGGACAGCAAGGTTTTTCAAGAAATGCGCAGACTTGAAAGGGCTGCTGAGAATAAACCGTTCGTCGGATTAAGATGAAATCTAAACGAAAGTTGTAGCCCTCTGAGTCTACTTTAATTGTTATTCTTTAAGTTTTTGCTCGTTTGAAAGTTAAATTGGTGTAAAGTGCGAAAAACAACAGCAACTCAGGAAATTATGCACTTAAAGTGTTTTCGAAAAAAGTGTGTTTAATGATGAAATAGCACCTTAGGTGATCATGTTTAAGTTGTTTAGACCCAATACATGTTAGATGAATGTGTGAGCAAGTTTTAAAAGCATTAGAATGGTTGTTATGTGATTAGGTGCTCGTGGGAAGCTTGTCGATCACTAAACAAGACTTAAAGGTGAGTAACGGTTCATTAGATTCATATTATTAGATTGAACATGTCGATGGAACTTGTGCAAGGTTTCGAAGATAGCTGAAACAAACCATGAATAGTATGCTCACAAGAAGCATGATTTGACAAGTTTAGAGTGCCTAAGAAACGCACCAAAAGTCAAGTAGCGTGCCTAAGAAGCGCACGATGTAGAACTCCCATAGTAGCATCCTAAGTGGATGACACGTGCTTTTATAGTAGCATCCTAAGTGGATGACCAAGCATCCTATGTGGATGACCCGTGCTTGAAAAGCACTTACGTCCTAAGTGGACGACCCATATCAGAAAAGCACGTAAAATAAATTTAGAAGCCGTTAAAAGAGTACTCGTTGGCTAGGGAAGTTCTCACTCATAGCAGGACGACTAAGCATCGTCTAGTCAGAATGCACGTGCTCAGATATCATGTCATGATTAAGAATTCAAAATAAGTCTCAGACTCATGTATAAGTAGTAAGACGACTATAAGTCGTACCATTTATAGCATTTGAAATACATTTATGTTCAGAATTGCAAGTGTCAATTCATATATAGCTCTAGATCCAGAACTATGCTTATACACCCATGCAGAAGCTCAAATAGACTATAGATCATGTTTGAGATTCAGATTTAGATATAGACTCAGACCCGTTTACTCACTAAGTCATCAGGACTTACCGTTCTCAGTTTCCATGTTTTGCAGGTTAAGTCTTAAGGACGTCGGGGCTTGTAGATTAAGAAGATGACTTAGGAGATCGGCAATGCTCGCGTTTTTAGATGACGAGCATCTCAACCATACTTTGTTATTCAGCTTGTTAACGCCCCAAAACTTTATGATTTAAGTGTCAGAATCATATAAGTCATGTTTTGATATTAATGTATAAATATTTATAACATGTATTTGAAAATGAGTCAAAATAGGGGTGTTTGGGTTAAAGCCCGCACTCATAGTATTACGCTTCCGCATACCAAATTTAAGTACCACGTTTATGTATTATAAAATTAATATGTGTTTAATTCATATTTTTAGTTTAGTAGTTTTCAGGAGTACAGATCAATACGGCGTATAGGACAGAACCTATACGACGCATCTAATGTTATAAAAAATAATAATAATAATAATAATAATCGAGTCACGGGCGTTTCATGTACACTATGTGTTTGGAGAAACATATGTGTGAATATTTGTCCATTGTCATGTACAAGCCAATTCACTGTACAAGGGCTGGTTACGAATCTATTCTCAGATTCCAATCTATGCCTTGTGTTGCACTGACAATTGGACTTTGAGATTAATCTTTTATATAATAAAACAAAACCCTTATTGGGAATTTTTCATTTCAAAAAAATCAATTCATACTTTATTTAGTAATATTTTAAAATTATTATTTATTTATTTTTAATATGGTTAACAAAAAACCCTAAGTGTATTTCTTGATTTAGAAAAAAATTATCAAAATTCGTTTTCTTATGCAAATTAAGTGAAAAAGTACATGTGTCAAAAATATAAAAAAAAAATAAACTTAAAAAAAGCGGAGTAAAGTACCAAATGTGCAGGGGTTAAAGTTAAATTTTACAAAAGAAAACCAAAACAATCGACTGCCCAACATAATTTTTCTTTCAATAAAACCAGATTCATCAATATCACCGTGAAAGAAATCGAAAACCAAAAAGAGACCGAAAAGCATGAACATGAACAACCCACTTCATTGAAATCATCAAAAAAAAGAGGTCGGTGTATAGTTTTTACATCTGAAGTAGCGTATAGATAATTTTATGATATGTATCTTTTGTACATGCATTTTTTGAATGCTTGCTTTTCAGAGTTTTAGCATACTAGCTGGTGAAGATAACGAATTTTTCTTTTGGTAAGTTGTGAATTTGTGAATGTTTATTTTATTAATGTGTTGATTGCAATACAAGTGAATGTTAGCTTAATTGGATTTACAACAGCAATAAGGTCTTAAAGAGAAAGAAAATAGAGGAGGATCAAAACTTAACTTGCAGATCATGTTGTAAGTTGTGATTTTTAATTTCATTGTATCAGTACGATTACTTATTCGCTTGGTACAAATTTTGTTTATCGGTACGACTACTTATTCTCTACAAGTTATGGATTTTGATTTCATTGTATCCAGTATGATTAATTAGATGTATTTTATGTGATAATTACTTTTGATTTTTGTAAATTTAGAATGGGTACGATGCTAATTCACGAGGAGTCCCAGATTCAAAAAAGTGAAGTGATCTCAAAGGTGAGATTGTTGGCTTTGTATATGAATTTGCATCTAGCTTGGAACAAGATGGGTCGGTTGGGTAATGGATCAAATGGGGTTGAATTAAAAGGGATCATTTTTGTACGGGTTGGGTTGGTTTGAGACCAGGGACGGACCTAGCATGTTAGAGTGGGGGGCAAGCGCCCCCCATGGCTAGCCGAAAAAGTTGATATTTTAGTGTAATTTTTATGTAATTTTGACCTTTTTTCGAAAGTGACCCCCACCAAAAACTCAAATTGCCCCCCACTTACATACTAAAATCCAACATTTAACTCTTTAAAGCCTTCTAAATCTTTCATGTCTAAGTAAAAATATTCGATTTATCATTACGTTTCTAGTTTTTTCTTTCGCATTTTGTTGCTATCGTAAAAAAAAAAAAATTTGCCCCCCACATCCCATTTTTCTGGGTCCGTCACTGTTTGAGACACACACACTCTTTCGTCCATATTATATACTCCATTAGTTAGGGTTTATTTTTTGTGCATTCATCGGCATCCTCTTTGATTTAAATGTTGCACAGGGGATCAAACTTTAGGAAGTCACGTGTACTGCCTTGCTCAGGTACTATGAAAAAGAGTTAATTTTTTAGTAATTTTTTGTTGTCTTTTAATTTGAAGTTAATCTCAATCTCTTTTACTTTGTGGTCAGAGTGGTCTTGCTATGTCTCAAGTGAGTAACAACTCTTTATATCTTGATTATCATCAGATCCTTTTTCTTAATATTTTTAAATAGTTTTTAGATGTAGACACCAAAA